>BFEA01000364.1:1390545-1410545 GCA_003427395.1 Chara braunii | reverse complement strand
AATCAACGCAATATGCACGGATAACGTAGACTCTGAGGTAAATAAGCAAGTTGCACGGATCTTGAGGAGGTGAACAAATCTTCGAATTGCCCACATTCCTTGGGTTACTTGCGCAACACACTGCTTGAACCTGCTGCTGAACGACATATGTGGAGTGGACTGGGTGCAGGAAGTGGCGCAGAGTGCGAAGATGATTGTGAAGGTCATTAAGAATCACCACCATACAGTGTCCCTCTATAACAAGTGTTCAGACTTGGTGAGGGAGATGTCGCCGATTCTCCCCACAGAGGTGCGGTTCACATTCAAGTTCATGATGCTCGAGCGGTTGAGGGACAGGAGGAAGGTATTGGACGAGATGATGGAGGAAGGTTAGAAGGACATCATGTGGAGTGGAGCAAAGGACAGAGGCAAATCGGAAACCACGTGCATCACCGTGCGGTCCACGAAATGGTGGCAGTTGTTGGACATAGTTGTGACAGTGATGGACCCCGTGTATGAGATGCTTCGGAAGATGGACCGCAATGGCATAGCCCCACATCAGCTCTGGAACTTTGTTGAAGGCCTCGTAAAGCGTATGCAGCACATTGACGGACTAACAGCAGCGCAACAGAAGGCCATCAATACTAAGATCACTACCCGGTGCAAAATGATGAGGCAGCTAGTGCATGCTGCCAACTTCCTCCTCAATCTGAAGAAGAAAAACGGGCGGTGGTTGAATGACATTAACAGCCCGCTTGTGCAGAATACAATGAAGTCCTTGCTGTCTCAGTGCCCGGAGGATTCCACATGGGAGTGTAAAGAGAACCCTGACCTATTCGCAGATCTGCAGGCCTTCCTCAAGGAGCCCACACAGGAAATGAACCACAAGTGGGCGGAGGAGGTAAAAAAAAAGAGGGAAGAAGCCCGAAAGAAGGGGGAAGAGCCTCCAAAGAAAAGGGAGGAGGAGGAGAGCTTCTGGACAAAGTTCGCGACTTTTGACAGTGGGCTTTCGTAGCTGACCGCATCTAAATAGTGGAGCACTCATGGTCAAAGCCACAGGAAATTGCAGGAGATTGCAGTGAGGGTCACCGCCATATGGAGCACGGCCACCCCGTGCGAGAGAAATTGGTCGTCGTTGGATCTCGTGTACAGCAAATAGAGAAACACGTTGAGCAGTGGGACCGTTGCGAAGCTCGTCTACGTTCATTGGAACGGACAACTACAAAAGGTGAAGGGGACAAAGAGGGAGGGTTACATTGACTTATGGGCCAACTACTTCGATGAGGCGGAAGCTCCATCGCTTGACGACCCGACTGTTCTCCCTGCCACGGCAGCAAGTGTTTACCCTTCTGATGATGAGGGGGCATGGATGATTTGCCTGAGAAAGGCGCCCAAATGGAGGGTCCCAAGGATGAAAAGGGTAGATAACTCGAGCTCCTCTGATAGCAGTGACGATGGGGAGGACCTTATCTGGAGGGGAAAGGGACAGAAGACACAAGAGCAGCAGCAGCTTGAGGACCTCAAGGAGATGCAATTGCTTGACGATGATGTTGAGGGCGGTTATGAAGAAGGGGGTGAGGCTGACGGGGAGGAGGACGAGGAGGGGGAAGAGGAGGAAGGGGAGGACTAGGACAAGGACGAGGATAAGGACGAGGAAGAGGAGGAGAAGGTGGAGTTTGACCTGTATCCGCCTCGAGAGAGTGACAAGTCAGACAACAGTGACGACGACAACGTTGATGAGGAGCTCACATGGAGGGCGGATGTGGCGCACTTGGACGACGACGCAGACTTCTTGAAGACAATGAGGCCCGCCTTCGTAAATGTTGATAGCGAGGATGAGCGTGCTAGAGCAGAGGCGCAGACCTTGGCCCGCAGGGACCGGCCTCTTGTTGAGCAACGGATGCAACAAGAGGCTGCAAAACGTGTGGCAGTTCCTGTGAGCTAGAGAACACAGGAAAGGGACTGCAAGAAGAGTACACCGCTGGCATGCAGCAGCACGAGGAATCCACACCACTGGAGGATCAGCAGCAACACCAAAAGGGTGGACTCCGGCAGGCAGATTGCGGGATGCGACAAGAAGTCGATCAGCAACAGCAACCGCAAGACGTCCACCAGCACCAAGAGCAACTTGAGCTTTACGTGGAGGGGTCACAGCAGCGGGAAGCAGATAAGCAGTTTGAGCAGCAGCAGGAACTGCAGCAGGAGGAACTGCAGCAGCATGAGGAACAGCCAGCGAAAACGCCTGATGTTGAGCATTCCACCTTCCCACCGTTGCTCGGGGTCCCCAACTGCAGCGAGAGCATTGGGAGAAGGGGAAGAGCTAGAGAACACAGGAAAGGGACTGCAAGAAGAGTACACCGCTGGCATGCAGCAGCACAAGGAATCCACATCACTGGAGGATCAGCAGCAGCACCAAAAGGGTGGGCTGCGGCAGGCAGATTGCGGGATCCGACAAGAAGACGAGCAGCAACAGCAACCACAAGACGGCCACCAGCACCAAGAGCAACTTGAGCTTTACGTGGAGGGGTCACAGCAGCGGGAAGCAGATAAGCAGTTTGAGCAGCAGTAGGAACTGTAGCAGCATGAGGAACAGCCAGCGAAAACGTCTGTTGTTGAGCATTCCACCTTCCCACCGTTGCTTGAGGTTACACATCACGACAACCTTGACGTGAGCCTTGCGGGAAGGAAGCATAAGAGAGTTGCTCAGAAGGTCGGACCCCCTGCAGTGAAGAGCGGATGAGGGCGTCCACGGAAGTATCTACAAGCAACGAAGTGGTGAAAACCATTGCGGCCGAGGTCCGAGTCGCCCGAGCACAGCGGAGCAAGGCTCCGAAGTCACGTAAAAGAAAGGCGGAGATCATCAGTGATAACGATTATGCGGGTGTTTCAGCACACAGCAGCAGCCACGAAGAATGGGGGCACTCGGGTGACAAGAACGGGCCTTAGAGGCTTCACTGCTATCGATTGCTCTTCGGGGCTTCTTTCTCATAAGTCTCAGAAGTCTGTTGAATTAGTTCTGCGAATTTTATACTTTAAGTCATGTCATTGTCAGTTGAGTCAGTTGAGTCCGTCGAACTCGTGTCTGTTGAGTCAGTTGAGTCAGTTGAGTCAGTTGACTGAGCTGAGTCAAGTGAGTCTACGTAGTTATGTTGTCCGTTCAACTCATGTCGGTTGAGTCTGCCTGGTCAGTTGAGTCATTCCAGTCAATTGCAGCATTTCAGTTGTTGAGTCAGTGGAGTCGGCCATAGTTAAGTTTTTGGGTCAGTTTAGTTAGTAGAGTTACCTGAGTCAGGTGAGTTCTTTGAGTCAGTTGCTTGCGTCCATTCACTTGCTTGAGTCGGTTGCTTGAGTCAAACTTATGCAGATTTTGTTGTTGTTGTTGTTGTTGTTGTTGTTGTTTTTCTTCTTCTTCTTCTTCTTCTTCTTCTTCTTCTTCTCCTTCTTATGTTGTTGATGTTGTTGTTTCAACTGCCTTTCTCCTGAGGCATTTTGTGGCTGAGTGCAGTGACGTCAGAATGTGTGTTAGCGTCTGCCACTGTGTGTTGAACACAGCTCATACACTCAACGACACTCAGACAGACTCGGAGTACACTGAAAGGGACCTGGGTCTCTCGGAGTGTGACTGGGTGTGTTCGGTGGACACACCGAACACACTTAAACACACTCCGAGAGACTCGGGTTACTTTCAGTCTACTCCGAGTTTGTCTGAGTATCGCTGAGTGTGTGAGTTGTGTTCAGCACACAGTGGCAGACACGGGGAAAGAAAAAACAAAAAAACATATGCGGGGTCAGGGTTGTGCCCCTGTAACTTTCAGTGTGCTCGTAGTCAGTCTGACTGTCGCTGACTATATGCGGTGTGTTCAGCAGACAATGGCAAACTGCGTTGCCACTTGTACGCACCCTCATACGAGTACAGGTTCATACTCTTGTACTCGTACGCTACTCGTACGCTAGGGGCCTAGTACGAGTTTTTTTGTTTTTTTGTTTTTTTTAATCCCGTATAGTTTTTTTTTTTTTGCTCAAATTCTAATAAGAATCTGAGGATGATGCTCATCCAAATGTTGCTTGTTTTATGTTGTTCCATCATATAGTTTTTTTTCGGATTTTTTTAACGACTTTTATTTTTGTTTTTGTTTTTTTTTACATGGGCGTACAAGACGTACATTCCCGTATAGGTTCTCGTACAAATCCCGTACAGATATTACCTGTATGTTTCGTACGGAAAGGCCCCGTACGTGTACATTATGCAACATAGGTGGCAAACGAAAAAAAAAAAAAAAAAAAGGCAGGGGTCAGGGTTATGTCGTGCCAAAGCTGACACCCCTTCCATAGCTGCCATACAGGCCCAAACTGCCCCACACTGGCAAGTTCCAACCTCCAAGTAGCAGTGTTGTAAACATGTGTGGAAAAGGCGGATTCGGGTACATCCCTGCATCCGCAACAGCACCCCATCACTTTTTTTTTTAATTAAATTAAAAAAAAACTCACTCAGGTGACCCGTGCAGCCTGCACATGTGCACGGCCATGCACGGCCGGCCGGGCGACTTAGGAAGCCTAGTTATAGAGTTTATAAAATGTTGGGAAGGACATATAATCCTATATGCCTGAATTCACTATAACATTTTTTTTACAACTTTGGAGCTACGTAGCACCGTGTTCGTGTTCGGAGGCAAACGCGAACATATTCGCCCGAACACGAACAAGCGTCCAAACCCCCCCGAACGCGAACATAAAAAATATAAATAAATAAAAAAACAAAAACAAAATCTCAGAAAAATCTAAAAAAATATATATGTTATGTAAAATAACAGTACAAGCAACTTTTGCCCTGGAGACATATTCCCATTCGTAGCCAATCATGAGTTAAAAATCAAAAACCGAAAACAATATATTTTTATTTTTATTTTATTTTTTAATAAAAAAATTATATTCGCCCGAACATATTATTATTAGTATTAGAAACAACATACTCGTGAGAATCATGCTTGCTGGCACGACACACCAAGACAACAGATAAAACACTGTAGTAATAGCAATGAAAAAAAATTATCGCCCGTAGCATAGTAGCCCGTGACAAATTCGTGAAGCGCAACGCTAAGCGCCAGTGAGGACACCACCGACTCGAGTACAAACCATCCCTCTAACCTCCGTCTGTCCGCTCCTGACTTCCTGTGCACTCAAGGTGCGAAGGGATTATTGTCTTCGTAACCATTCTATTAATACCCGCCCTTCCCTAAACTATACTTACTGACGCGGTACCTCAGCTACTTCGAGACTATTCCTCACTATTCTACCGAATCAGTACCAGTGACCGAGGTTTGGGCCCTACCTGGTGATACAAACCAGTACCCGGATTGAATCCTGACCGAGTCAGTCTTTTCGAACCGAAAAGTTCTGCAGCGAAAAAACGTCGTTTGTGGCAAGCCTATGTATCACCAAATACTGTCACCATCCCTAATTTACAAAAAATCTAATCACACGGGTTCCATCACTGGCTAGTCTATACACTCATCAACTCAGCAATCATCATCCAGATTCGTTCCTTGTCTCTCGCAAAGTTCCGGATCACCTACCGAAACAGTTCTTCAGGGTAACTCCTCCTCCGGAGTTTCATTCTCAGCGCAATGATAGCTCCAACCATTCCAAGACTCGAGATGGAGTTCTGACGTACCCTGTGTAAGCAACTTGTGACCGATGCCATTTTAAATTTGCCTTCTTCACCGTCCATGACTCGTGGTCCTAGAAGGTTTGAAATGTCAGGTCATCACCAGTCAACAGGTCTCTCTCGTTCTTCATCACCTTATGGCAACTAAGGAACGGAAATTCACTGTTGATCTTGAGGCGGCATCCCAAGAAATCCCATTCCTCTTCATCGTCGTCAGTTCTCGTCAAAGTCGGGTTCGCATCGTAACCCGATTCGTAAGCCAACAGTATCTCTTTCGCCCGTTTCACCGATGCCACGCTCTTCTTGTTATAGGCTACAAACACTCACGAATCATCCACAAATCTAATCCCTTCCACTAATTTCTTTGACCTCCTAATGTGAGTAAAAAATCCCATTCGGATTTTGCACACATCAAATAGGCCAAAGGTGGGCTCGATGCCTTACCCATTGGGATTCCCACAGTCTGTATGAGGATGATTCCAGAAGCAACAGTGAAACAAGTACGAAGATCGTATCTTACATATTCAAGCAGAACTGAAAACTGCACAAATTTAAAACCGTCAACCTTCTGACTCTCGCTGAGCTTCGCGCCCTTTCCCCTCGTTTTTACAAACACACCCCGAAAACCTTTTGATTCGTACCACCATATACACCACTCCACAGCTCTCAGGATTGTCCCGTGAGGCAGCTTGGTAAACATATCTTTTATGTCATAGGAAGCTGCCATCACACCGGTATTCGCGCATCCATTCTTCAATCGCCGGTTCATCTTAGTCAGTCTCGTCGTCATCAAATGTACAGACCTCAGGTTAAAATGTCCACTCTCGGGGAGATTAAAGAGCATCTCGTTAAGTCCTCGAGAGACCCTCCGACAAGCTGGTTGCCTGGCTCGCTGAACGTAGGGCAGATCGGCCTGAACTTCGAATAATCTTTATGTTTCGGCAATACGTAGGCTCGCCCAAGCTTCCCACCTTTCTTCCAACTTCCATAGCTTGTGAAATCATGCTTTTTGTATTCTTCTCCCATTGTAGCAATGATGTCACACTCATCTTCTATCCTGATCTCATATCCCTCGTTCTTGATGAATGTACAGCTCATCCCCGCGGCATACACTTGAGCACACATCACCAGCGTCTCTCCCGGATTCCTATCCAATGGAGTGCAGACGAAACCATCGAGTCTCTTCTTCAACACATCAACAGATTCCATGTTCCCAACACCCATCCCTTCTGATCTCTTCACACACTTGCTTACTTCATTTTCGCTAATACTTACGTTACTCATATCCACATTCAGCCAATCGATCCCGTGGAGCGCCGAAAGGATTTCCTCTTTCAATCGTTTCTCGCATTCGGTGCTCCAATCTCTCGGAATGTATTTTCCATTCCTTGCGATCGTCGACATTCCTCCCAAGCCCCCAATCTGAAATGGACATGTCCCCCCTTCTTGAGAAGGGACGATCCGGTGCAGCCGCACCTCGCAACTCCACTCGCCTCATACCGACGATGATTGTGGATCATATCACCGATGTTCGGATCTCTCGTCCAAACCACTCGGGATCGTTGCTTAACCATTCCTTTCACGGAATCATCAAGAGGTAAGTCGTCGATCTTTTTCTTCATCAGTCTCACCACTTCCCCTTTCTTCACATAATCATCAAATCTTACTTTCAAAACCACTCGCCTACTGATTATATACCGAACTTTCTCTTCACTACGTCGAAAACCATCTTCTTAGCCCTCGATCGACTTCTTTTTGTTGAGAAGACCTTTGCAGCTGCGTAGTATCTCATCAGCTCGTCAATCCGTAATCTTCCCAACTTGTTCTGTCTCCTCTTCTATCTAAACATTCTGACGAATTCGTCTTTCAGTTTCAGTGTGAATGGTGACGCTTCAGTAACATCGCAAATCTTGACGACCCCTTCTTGCTCAAACATCTTCTTACATCTTCTTAACGGTCTCGTCCTCTTACCATTCGCACTCTTGTCTCGCCAAAAATTCTTCTTACCACCCGCCAGTTATCCGTCCAAACTCGCCCGTCGTTACTTATCAATTTATATTCCTTACCTTTCCCCTTCTTTACTAGCTTTCGCAGTAAGCACGCAATACGCACAGTCACTTCTAGAGTAAGGATCTTAGTGCTTGCTGACTTCTCGGAACTCGCCATACCGTTCATTGCGGGAGTCATTGCTTCAGTCTTCCTGTTCTCCCGACGTCGTTTTTTCTTCCCCCATTGTCGTCTCTTCTTCGTTCTCCGTTTCTTCATCATCGTATTGAGCGAGGGGGACCAAGTCTTGATCATAGACTTCTCCGCTGCCTCGAGTTCCAATCTGTCCGTCTTCGAAAACAGAGGAATCGCCACGTACTGCTCTACACCAACCTTTCTCAACCACGCGTACAAGTTTTGTCTTCCTCTATCACATGATTTACATCCCTTCCTCTTCTTTGTTCCTCTTGTTGCGTGCTCTTTCCATCTCGTGTTCAATGTTCGTTCAGTCATACCGATGAAGATCTGTTTATACCATGGTGACACCAAAGCATAAACACGACCCCCTAGTCGCCTCATCTTCAAGTTGTCTGTCGACCAAGCATCGCGCCAGTACTCTAGGAACTTCTCACACCATGGAATCTCGCCTCTCAATGTCAATCCTATCACCATTGCACGTAAACATTTTTCCGTTGTCTCATCATTACATCCATTTGTCGATCTCAGGCTTCGGAGTTCACCAACATCTCTCCACATGCGCCAAACGCATCACTCCAAGTCCTCCTCATCGTCACCATACTCGCTCTCTTCATCATCAGATTATGTGCTCACCTTTGGTCGTGCCGATCTGGCGGTTCTCGGCACAATCGGTGTTTCTCTCAGCTGTTCCGGCAATGGCATGTTCATAGGGTCATACGCCTTCAGTAATCTCCTGTTTATGAGTCGCTAAATAGCCACGTCTCTTTTTCCATAGCCGATCTTCTCGTTCTTGCAGACCTCTTTCAGCTCATCCACCGTCAGTGCCTCAAACAAGTCACGGCACTCAGCTTCGAATTTCTCCCTATCTCCTGGTCCACTGCCAGCTGTCACGTGCTTCATGCTTAGTGATAGTTTCCCAATTGGCGACAATATTGCAGATGCCAAAGTCAATTTTGCACCATCATAGCATTTTATTTCTTCGATTCTACTCTTCGCGTCCATGCCAAGTGTTCGTCTTACTCCTCTTGCGCCCGCCATCAGTCCAGTCCGTGGACCCTTCGTCGACGTCGTTTGAGGCAACGTGCAGGCCATATTACCCGCCGCATCGCGTCTCCTCTTATCATTGATGTTGATCCTGGCAGCGCTGTCGGCGCATCGGTCCGGCACCGCACGGGGGCAGCGCGGGACCCTCCCGGCCGCGTCACGCAGGAGTTGGTTTTTAGAACCCTTCGTCATAATATACATGGAGCTTCCACAAGCCGCTCCGGCCGGGTGCACCAGCCATACCTCTCGCGAGCCCCTACGACAGGATAGGGCCTACGTGAGGCACGACTTACCTACACCTTACAGGAGCTGTCACCTCCCTTCGGTGGGCGTATCCCCGCCGAGCTATTGATCCACAGTACGAAAGCTAATCAGTTGCAATCGCAGAGGTGGACCAGCCGAGGCGTTTCTTGTTCGCTGTAGCATAGGGGATACGCGCGGTAATACGCCTCTATCGGACCCGCACGCGAACCGACATCTTGGGGGGGCTGAGGTCCCAAGCGCGATTCATCATCGGTCGACTAGGACGCATCCCACACACCACGCGCACTCCACTTTACAAACACACGTACACACAAAACAACATATATACGAAACGACACAATACCAACAACGCGACAACGATCCTAGCCCCTCGGTAGCCAACCCATAACTTTCCAATGCGGAAATCGGATAGGCGTCGCGCGCTGAACTTAGTATAAGACCGCGCGGATAAAGGGCTATTGCATATCAACTCGCAATGCAGGCGTACACAAGCAGTCGCAACGATGACGTACTATGTAGTGCCAATAATCAAGCGGTCCCTTATGGATTCGAGTACCGCTTATGACACTCAAGTGTCAGACTTGAAGTGTCGTGAGGGCCTAACCCTTCACGACATTGCACGGCTCAAGGAATAGTCGTGCAGCCGCCGCTGCACCTTAGGCTCTCGACCTGAGTGTCTCGGTAGGCAAATCAAATAGGCTCTGCGCGAGGGAAAACCCCTCCCCTACAGAGCCTAGGGCTTGGGATGTCCTGGACAAGGACCTCGAATCCCAGCCCAGGACCAAACCTCCGACTAAGAAAATCATCAAAAAGCAGGAATAAAAATTGAAGTAGGGGCCTCCCCTAAGTTCCTCAGTCCCAGCTTCTGAGTGGGGCTTTAATATGGGGATTTTTCAACCCACGCAAACATTCATCCCAAGTATACCCATGTATACGTACATAAGGGTTAAGTATGTGACGATCCCTTTTCACGGTCTCACTAGGGTGTCTCACAATAATACGTATATGTGTGATCGCAGATAACCAAATCTAGAATCTGACTTACAGCACATACCTGCAGTCACATCAACGAACCAAATCAACAACCCACACATTACACGGAGTCAATCCCAACCACCTTCGACACTCATACCCCTCGCTTTAGCCATACAAACCCCAAAACCTCCTGTCCAGCCAACCTTAATTAAATACTCAGTACCTTTGTTAAATGGCCATTCAATAAAAGTCCGGGTGAAAACTTTAATAAAACAGACGAAGATCACCAAGGCTAAAGCCTTTTAGGTTGAGTGAGGAGGGAGAGTTGAAATTGAGTCGTAGACCGACAAATCGACAACCGACCTGTTATCAGCGATAACAGAAAGTGATCCTCAAAAGGATCAAGCTGGATCTAGCCCTGAACTTGAAAAAAAAACCTGTAACACACGGCAGACCAATCCCCAAGCTAAGATCATAAGTGTATGGGGAATACAACTCTATAATACATCCTTACTCAAAATCTCCCTATAAGCTGAACTTAAGTCTACTTTTAAACGAAACGCTTAAGCTAAAGGTAGATCAACTACAGAATCTCCCCTATTCTGGGTGGATTGCCTGAATCGCCACCTGTCAAAATATAGTCTATCTCCTTTAAACTAAGAAAAATTTCGGCAACGCTTCCCGTAGAAAGAGTGTGTTTCCAGAGTTTATATAAGTCTAAATATGAACGCCGAAATAATCTCTAAGTCTGGAAGGTCAAAATTTTATCTAACTCTCCGAATTAGTATAAATTTGGGCAGCACTCYCTTTAGAAAAGGAGACTTCCCAGATTTWTACTAAGTCAGATAYMAAAACAGAAATAATCTGTARCTCWGGATAATCAAATTTTGTCTAACTCTCTAAATTAGTAGAAATTTGGGCAGCACTTCTTTTAGAAAAGAAGACTTCCCAGATTTATACTAAGTCAGATATGAACTCCTACAACAGCTCGAGCTCAACTTTAGACTGAATTTAACTAACTCCTTTAATTTTGTAAGAAATTTCGGCAGCGCCCCCTCTAGAAAAGTGCTATTCCAAAATTTATACAAGACTAAGTTCAAATTTTGAAAGTAAATTTGACTTTTCAAAGTTCCATTTTGTCTAACTCCCTGAATTAGCAATTTTTTGCGCAGCACTCCCTTTAAAAAGCGAGACTTCCCAAATTTTAACTAAGCCAGATATATGAAAAAGACAGGTTGAACTCTGACAAGTCAAGTTGGCTAACTTCTTGGATTTGTAGAAATTTCGGCAGCGTTTCCCGTAGGAAAAGCAGCTTGCCAAGATTTATACAAAGCCAAGTATAAGAAAAAGATATCAGAAAATGCAGGAAATGACCTAAGTAAAAAAAATTATTACAGAAAAAACAGGAACTGACACTAACTCTTATGGCTCTAGCACGTGGCGAGCAACTAAAGCACCTACCCATCCAGTCACAAGCAAACCAAACCACCAATGTAAGTACTCTCACCACCCCAAGTTTATTCCATATAGAAAGTTCATGAATTTGCAACTTCTTGAATCCTTATACCCGTCTTACATAAGACATAGAGCTGGACCATTCGCCATGGAAACAATGTCCAGCTTGTCTTCATGATATACACGAACAGGTTGCACAACTACTTCTTTCTTCTTTTGGGCAGATGACTAGGCCATTCGCTATGGAAACAATGCCTGGTCGCCCTGAGTTGTTTAATATCCAAAAATTTAGTATTTCTCTAACTTTGTTTTCAAAAGAAAAAGCAAATATGGGCAGGGGACTGAACCATTCACAATAGAAACAATGTTCAGCTTGCCCAAACTATTTACATTTATACTTTATATTTTTCTTTTTCTCTTCTTAATGATATGGCTTAACGCTGCCCATTCACAGTAGAAACAATGCCCAGCTGCCAGTTCACATGCAAATATACATAAAATACTTTCTTTTATACTTAGTTTAAATTATGTGCGTGGTTTTCAGGCTAAACCATTCACCATGGAAACAATGCTTAGCCTTGGATCAAAAGTTCTCCCTAAAAAATAAACAAGAATTTAAACCCCTTCAATCAGGCAACCCTCAGAGTTAACTAAGGTAGTCAGGTCATTCACAGTAGAAACAATGCCTGGCTCCCCAGAAAACAATCAAATAAACACAGCGACCATGCCATTTATAATAGAAATAATGCCTGGTCCTTCAGAAAACATTCAAATAAACATAGCCCTGAGCCATTCATAGTAGAAACAATGCTCAGGTTTTGGTTGACCCGGTCAAACGCATGCAGTCTAACTTCCTTCCACCTTCCCCCAATTCATCCTTAGTCTGCTTTCAATCAGAACAAAGTAGAAACTTAGGCTTCACTCTCACACATTCTTTCCAGTTAGTCTGATTAGGTCCTGAAGAGAAAGCAAAAACCATAGGGACAATCGCATGCATACAATAATCATACTGCAGGGGGATATAGGCAAACATGGGTAGTAAAAGACTATACGGATGAAGATGATTTACCTTAAGGTTTCCTGCCTCCAGAACCTCGCCTAGGTTCCAGCAGAGCTCCCGCAATCGGTGGGTGGACTCCCCACAAAATCTTGATGCGGACCTACGGGTTGCAATCCCACCTGTTGCCTTCCTCTCGTAACCACAGGACTAGACTGAGAGTTAGAAAGGATAGAAATAGAAAGGTAGAGACTCTCAGATCCAAGAATGGTGCTCTCAGACTCGCTTGAGAGGGCTTGGTAATCTTGATCTGCCTGAGGGCCCCGCAATGATGGCCAATCTGCAGCAGCTTGGTCAAGCCCCAGATCAACTTGTTAAGGTCCACTCTCTGCCGAGTGTTCAAATTTCGCAGCAATAGCCCCCTTTATAACTACTCCTTCAAGCTGCAGCAGCAACTTCCCTCCGTAGTTCAAACACTCCTCTCTCCACCCCCTATCCGAACACCAGTCAACCACAACACTAAGCACTCAAAGAGAATTTTGTGCGCACAGTAGAATGGACTAGCAAGACTGCGTTTTCAGCGGATCAGCGCTTCTCAATAATCATAGCAGTCCGTAACAGCTACAGCAGCTGCGGTAGTAAAAGCACAGTTACGGCAACCTGCAGTTGGCACAGTAGTAAGACAAACCAAATATCGCAGCCGGAAAGCTCAATGAGGGGCAGCCTCCCTTGGCACACAGCATCGRTAGTGGCCAGGCGTGGCCATAACATCTACACATAGCTCGATCCAATAACCCGCCGTCCAGCTCATTCTTCAGCGTAGATCCCCGTACAATAGGYTGAATAGGGCTATGAATTATAGGCTAACTTGGACTGTGAAACACAAGCCGAGGTGGCTGTAGAACACAGGCCTGACTCGACTGTGGGATACAAGCCGAATCGTCTGTAGAACACCGGCTGAATTGGACTGTGGAATCCAGGGCAAGTTGTCTGCAGAACATCATTTGGGCTCACTCCCAATGCTRCAGTATTGGTAYTGCACTTGGCTGACCACCAAGTCTTTACCCAGGAGTTAGTCTGCCGCTGSTCTGCTCAGCAGCTAGTTGTTTTCCCAGATTGTTGAGCGAGTCTGCAGTCCCGCAACTTGCCCCTCCTTATGGCTCCACGGGAGCCTGCTCACCGCTTCTGCAACCGTGAGCCAACTCTCCCTCCTACGAACGCAGCCCTTGATCAGATATGCAGGTTTAATCCCACCCTCTTTTGTCTCTCTCTCTCTCCCTCAGATAACGAGTAGGCAAGTCTTTAGCCACCAGCGGAGCGACGCAGGGGTCAACAGGTAAGTCTCCAACCCCTGCAGACGGCCTTCGCTTCCCCTCTACACAGCAGATTCCCAGGCCAAGTTCACACGGCCTCGGCTGAATTGCTATGAACAGGGGGAAATCGATGTCGTCTGATGACAATCCACAAGGTGATCGTGACCGAGACAAGCATCATCATCCATTATGACCACGGAAACAGCCGCGCTGAGAAGCCCACTTTAGCAATGGCACAACCCTGTTACCGTTCTCACCCCTGCTCTGTATACGTGGTCGCCTGTACGACCAATTTAAGACGGAATCTCCCGTTTAGAACATGACCGGGTTCATGGACAGTTCAACTTCTCCCTCGCATCTGACTGCAGACAGTCTGCTCTCTTTCTCTCTTGCGCTTGCTCCGCCTTCTGCCTGGCAAGTGGCTGCATCTGGCCATCAACGCCGAACAAGCTTATTCAACCCCTGCCTCGAGGGAGGGGCTCATGGGCACGGCTACAACTAATGGGCGCGAGGCACAAAGCGACCCACGGTAAGTTCTCTAATCTCCCTTGATTCCTTTCTCTTTTCACGGAGCCAGTTCTATCGACAAGGCGTGAGCGGACCGTGCAGTCCAACACAGCACGGCTCTCCTACTTACCCGACTGACTGCAGACCTCTCGTTTGCTCGCCCCCTAGGATGTTGCAAAGCAGTCGTGAATCTTCCGCTAGAAAACGGATAGATTCCCGCCTCCCAGCCGTACGGACAGCGCAATAGGGGGCGCCCTCTCTTATTGATGAGATGAGTAACTCACCGTTCAACATGAGTAGGCGAGCTCCCCGAGCTCAACCCCCCCCCCCTCCTTACTGGTTCTGTTGACCACATTCAGAATGAATCTTCAGCTAGAATGCGGACAGACGCATTCCGGTCGTAGTGTTGTTCCTACCTCTCACGGCTCACACCGCCCATACTACGGACTCCGCCCACTAACTCCTTGATCCCATCTCACAGTCGCTCTCACCCGTTTTCAGAGCCCCCATCTCACACCTCTCCCCATCCTGATTCTGTCGAGAACCCAACGAGCTATCACTTCCTTCTTCGTTCTTGCCCCCCCTCGGCGCACTAACCTTTTAACTAACCAACTCTTTCTACTAACTTTCTTTAGAGAGTAACTCAATATTCGTATTCGCCGCTCCTCAAAACCTCCGAAGCGGCTCCTCCCTTGCTTGTTTCCGTTCAGAGTCTGGAGAGAAATCTCCACTTTTGTTCGGCCATATCCTGCCCTTCACTCCCCTCCTCGCACTCTATCCTTACACCACCTCCTACTCTACTTAACTAACAACTAAACTAACCTTACCACGTGCTCGCCCGGGGTAAAAACCCCAAGATCGACTCCCTCCTCGCTTGTTTTCACTAAGGAACAGGCGAGGTCCGAGTTTCACCTTCTCCCTTTTTCTTCTCTCCCGCCATCCTCGCACAAGCTTTCTTCCAGTAACTCTAATTTCACTAACTTTCTCTCTAATCGGACCCCATATTTAAGATCGCCATCCCCAAAAACGCCGGATCCGGCTCTCGGCTCGCCCAATTCCATCAAGGATTGAGCGAGGTAGAAGCTTTTTACCCCGCCATAGCCACTCTCCCTTTCCGCCCGTACCTGGTGCCAACCCCCCGCCAGGTTCACTCGCCCTCCTACACTGTCTGCTGCCCGTCACTACTAGCTAGCGCCCCGTCACCGCCCTCGCATGCACTTGGACGCGGCCCCCGTCCCAATGCATTCGTTCTCCCTTCCCTGCTCGTCGCTCGCACGGCCTCGCTCCGCGCCTGCTGCGCATACTGCCTTCACAGCGCCCGCGGCTGCTAGCGCAGTCCAAACCGACCTCTTCGCCCGCGCCCGGCGCCCGCCCGCGTCCGGGTTCATCCGTCACTGTATCACCCCGCCTTTGCTCTCACAGCGCCCGCCACCCACGCTGGGCTATCGTCCGCCTCGACAGTCAGCCGGCCTGTGAGGGACTTCGGAGGGAACCCACTACTATACGATTCGATTAGTCTTTCGCCCCTATACCCAAGTCCGACGAACGATTTGCACCTTAGTATCGCTGCATGACTCCACCGTAGCGCCAAACCGCCCTCTGCCCCACTGCACTCCGACCATCGCCTTTACTTCGGGTCGCTCTCCGCTGTTGCCCGGCCTGCCTGTACCCAGGACAGCCCGTGGTCCGACAGCCCCCGCTTCTCAAAAACTCTGGCTGTCGGACAACCCTCGTTTTTATAGCCTTTACGGGCGCCGAGGCCCCACGCCAATCTACTCTGTATCATTCCTATTTTAACGGATGTCCCGAAGGACTTAGCCGCGGTGGTACCCCCACCTGTGGTTTCTTTTAAGATGTGAACTGCCAGTCGCGGTACCACATCCCGAATGAAAACGGGACCGCAAATATCAATATAAGTAATAAGCAATATAGAAAAAGCAAAGATAAAATAAATCATCATAAATAGAAATCCCTAAGCAGGGTGCGGGGACTACTAAGCCCCACCGTTTTCGTGGACCGGGCCTGTCACCGCGTTTGTCAACAAAAAACAAAGGGGGATAGCCCCGTCGGGCCCTCAACCCCTCGGTTCTCTCCACAGTGCTCCACCGCTGCTGCGCCGACACTCGCTGGCCTCGATCCCCAAACCTTCATAATAGTAGTCCAATACCGTAACCTATAGGGCTAAGCCCAAGCCTGAGACTGGGTTCCGCAGAATACCATATAGGCAGTGCGGCGCGACGCTTTGGGCCAACAAAACGGCTGCGCGGCTCCCATTTGCCCGCGCCGGCTTGCTTATATAAGTACCAATCAAAAGAAAATATCCTTAATTCCTGCTTAATCAAAAATAAATAAATAATAATAATAAGCAAAACAACCGAGGTCCGGATCGGCCTTACGATCAACAACAGAAAAGAATCACGTGCGTCTTAAACCTGCGCGCCCATGCACTCGCTATTGTGGTCAACCACCCAGTCAACGCAATTACAGACGCAACCGCGCTTAGCGCGGTATACTTTAACTTTAAACCAAAACTGTTTTCTGTCACTTGCAAAAAAAACAGGGCGGATACCCTTGTAAGGGTATTCGCGCCGACAGCTTACCGGACCATATTAAGCGACGTCCCCGTCGCTTCGCCAAATCAGAAAGCTATAAATTCATCCGCACTCCAAATGCTGACGAAAGAGAGGTCAATCCGATTAGCCGACAAACACAGGGTAGAGGTTTTCATCAAACCATGCCTCCACAACTATATGCTGACAGGTTTCTAACCCGGGCCTCTTACTGCCCAGAAATTAGGACACTGACAACATAAGTTTCAAAGACCTTCCCAATCGTCCTCTCCCCGGTCCTAGACAACATTCGGCTTCTCGTTGGGTGTCCCTAGTCCTGGCAAAAACTAGGGACGCGGGCCTTAACTGAGACCTTTGAAGGCACTCTCGCCTTCCTTCTCAAAATCTCTCACAATCAAATACACATAAGTATATATGTAAACTTAATATCCACTCCGCTCTTTCTGCAATCTAGTACAGAAAGGCCAGGTCTCCATCTTGGCCCACCATAGCCTGGTTGATCGGACCAGGACTACGGCCCACCGCATTGTGATTTAACGGCAGTACCCTCGTTGGTTACGCAACGATAGAGTTTCTCCTGATAAGCACTCAATCAGGACCTCCCAAAATCTCAACCTTCACTATCCCACGGAGTAATTTCCCTGGGGCGGGTAACTCCCCTTAAACTCTTACCCCGTGGTCCCGCAACCAGGTTGCGCCGGCTAACAGCCATCCAATGGGGTTACGCCCTAGAGGTACTAACTTCTTTTCCGTTAGCTTGACCTTTCTTCAATATGTCTCAGAATTAGCACCAGTGGTTAAACGGGTGCGTCGCAAAACAAAATCACAGGCCCACTGCGCGATACGCAGGGGTCCGAAGGCATTTACCAGCCTTCCCTCAATAGGCATGACATCCTTCGTACGCTTACAAACAAAATCACCGCTAAATCCACCAGGCCGTGACCCCTGACTTGATCAGAGCCAGCAACCACTCACCCTGAGACATCTCTCGCCCTACACTGATTGCGACTTTTTCAAACATTCCAAAGAGTGGCCCCTTTTCGTCAGACTTTATCACTCATCAGGCAACTTACCATGTCATAAATCAGTTTACTCACCTTTGAAGGTGAGTCTCCCAACAACAAAAACATCCTCTTTTGCCAAAAATCCAAAGGGCTCTCATCATAAGCACAACACCCCCTCTTCCAAAAATCACGAGGGGTCTCGCCACAAAACAAAACACCCCCTCTTCCAAAAATCACGAGGGGTCTTATCATAACCCACATTGTCACAAAAGCATCCCCTTCTCTAAAATCCAAGGGGGCTTATCATAAACAAAATCACTGAGAGACCATCTTATAGGTCTTCATCACAACTTAGGCATTCAATAATCAACATGATAGGTATTTTGAGTCTCCTGGGTTCATAAATCTTCAAAAATCCTCACAACCTTTCACAGACGGACTGCACTTCCTCCCCTTATACTCCGCCCTATCAGCTGCCCGTGGGCAAGTCGCACAAGTATACCGAGGAATAGACAGTTTTGCTTACAATCATATTCACAATACCCAAGATACATAAAAGGTTTTTCAAACATTGTCCACACAAACTCATTATACATCAGAGTACAACCACACATGTGAGAGAGACAAGTGATCGTCACATATAAGAATGGTCCCTGAAGGAAACCTCATCATGATATGTACTCAGGGAAATAAAATGTCTCACCCAGAAAAAATTGTCTCGAAATCATAACTCACTCAGCTCAAGCCACACCAAACACACTGACAACTACCCTTGGAATACATGTCAGATCTGTCTCTCAAAAGCCAGGGCGTAAGCCACCCATAATATGTACATGCCTCATCTAGATTACTCTGATCTTCAAGCTCCCAGCTTAGTAGGAACACTAGAGTTCAGATCTAGACTAGTAACAATCCTCATAAAAAGCCCTCTAGGTCTAAGAGGGTATCACACAGAACCTAAACTGATGCCTCATAAAATACTCGCCCACTTATATAGACAAACCGACCCTACCTCTTCAACTCCTCCTGGTTTTGCCTATATAACTGAGTCTTAAGTCCATCTGCGGACTTCTCTACTATCCTACCCTGTTCATCATACATCTTACCCCCTGCCTCTGAGACCTTCCCTGCTGCCTTATCCTCAAGGAACTCGAGACAGTCCAGAGTCAGATGCACGCCCCTCTTGCAGTAGAAGCATAGCTGATCAATCTTCCTCTTGAACTTCTTCTTCCTGGTTGAGGAGGTGGTGATGAAGGAGATCCTGCCAAGGTACTGACAACCCCCTGCTGCTCTGATCGAGGAGCTGCGGTACTAACGACCTCCTGCTGCTCTGATCGAGGAGCTGCGGTACTAACGACCTCCTGCTGCTCTGTCCCATGAACCGGTCCCCCAGACCCAGATGCAGTAGCCCAAGATCCCAGTCTGCTCCTCAAATCCCCTGTCGCTGGGACGTACTCAGGCGTGTCCAACCTCTGAGGTCTCCTCTCGAGTGTCTCTCCTGGCGCTGCCATGGGCTGCTCCTCAATCTCGTCTGGTCCATACTTAGGCGTGCCTATCCTTTGGAGTCTGCCCTCGATGTCACCCTCCTCCTCAATCCCCATCTCTCTCTCAAGAGGCTCCTTTATCCTCTGCTTAGGTGAAAACAAACTCACCTCCTCCTGCATAGTATGCACCGCCTCAAGGAGCACGCCCATGGATCCCTCTGCTGAGCCCTAAGCCGGCTCACTGCTAGATGGTGGCAGCCCCTCCTCTACTGCCAAAGGTACGACCGGGCCTGCCGCCGCCACTGACAGCGTCGCGAGCTCAGTAGGGGCTCTAAACTCGAACGCCTCTCTCTCTGCCTGTCTCTGGGCTCTCGCCTCCTCTGGCTCTAGGATAACTCTCCCCATAGGTGGCTTCTGGCGAGGCTCTGCTGCAGATGGCTGTCCTGGCAATCCCTGTCCTGGCTGCCTCTGCTCTCCCTGCCTGCTGCTCTTTGGCCTGTCCACCCTTCCCTRGGTTTGCTGCCTCAGGCTCTCGATGATAGCTGCCTGGCTGGCCACC
>BFEA01000364.1:1363772-1390382 GCA_003427395.1 Chara braunii | reverse complement strand
CCTGTCAGATCGCCCTCCAATAACAAGTGCCGGTCAAAAGTGGTCTTGGCCAGAAACTTGATTTTACGATCTAACCTCTCTTCCGCCTTCCTGGCCACCCCGAACCCGGCTCTGACTGGCGATGGAAGTTCCTCTCCTCTCTGCTCCCATAAGTCTCTCCACATCTCAGGAATCTCCGGGGCCCTAGCTGGTGCGCTGAGTGGCGGACCTGGGAGTGCTCCTGCTGCCTCCGATCTCTGCCTCTCCTGTTGCTGCTCCGGGAGCTCCCCCGCTGCCTCCAACCTCTGCCTCTCCTGCCATATCTCATCTATCCGTCTAGTTCTTCTCGCCCTCTTTTCTTCAGCCGTCTCTCCAGCTCGCGCCCTTTCCCTCGTGCGGAGGTTGACCCTCTTCGGGATTTCTGCTTCCATCTCCTTCTCGGGTTGGTACGGCTCCCGGCGCGGCTCTGCAGGTGCTGGCTCCTCCAGGTCTGGATGCTCCAGGGCATAAGCTGCTAGGTGCCTATCAATCAGGGTCAAGGCTTCCCTCCTTACAGCTGCCCTTTCTCTCCTCCTGCCGGCTCTCCCCTCTGGCGATGGAGCCCTCTCTGATGAAGGAAGTGGGGCCTCCTCTCTCCGCAATCTCTCCTCTGCCTGACGAGCGCTCCCTGGTGCATCCCCGAGTCTCAAACCCATTGTTGGCGCCTGTGGGGGTGTGTCCTCTCCAACCTCTATCACTTCCTTCCCTGCACGTCTCCCCATGTCGCCTAGCCTGCTCTCTTGCTGAGTACCCTGCGCCTCCTCTCGTGGCACCTCCTCTAATGGTACCTCCTCACGTGGCACCTCCTCTCGTGACACCTCCTCTTGTGGTACCTCCTCTCGTGGCGCCCCTTCTACTTGCTCTTCATGCTTCTCATCCTGAGGCGACGCTCTCCACTGAGAGATATCCAGATGCGTCTCTAACTCTCTCAACGGCTTTTCAGACACTGGCGGCTCCTCCCGTGTGTGTGTTGGTGACCTCCTCAATCCACCCTCAGTAAAATGATGGAACTCCACTGGTCCCAACCCACACTCAGGGTATGCCCCTCGCTCTTCAACCTCTGGATCCCGCCCCGGCTCCTCCTCTCTCCTAGCGAGGGTCTTCCGTCCTCCCCGAGACGGTCTCACCTCCCTGGGCTCAGGGTCCCTCGACCTCTGACTCCTCTGACGTCTCTCGACTCTGGGTGGGGGGACTCTGGCCGTCGAAAGGCCTCTCTTAGATGTGCCCTACAGTTTTCCCGGTCCCAGGCCATGTCTCAGATTTGGCTAGCCAGCGGCCTTTCCGCCTTCCTGGTCCAGAGTGGTAGCGTCCTTGCCCACTCATCTCTCGGTATACCCTGCCCCTGCATGAACCACTCAAAAGCAGGGATGAAGTCTGCTACGTTTCCGATCTCTAGACGGATCGGCCTGCCATCTAGTTCCACAGGCGAGGGTCGCAGTTCCTGCATCCTCCACTCCACCTCTGATCTCGTCGTCGCCTCTCTACAGATCCGTGCGACGGGCTCCTCGAATCTGCCGACTCCCCTCAGTCCCTCGATTGCTTGGGCCACGGTCCAGCCCATACGCCTCGCATGATCCCAAAAGTTGTCCAGGAATAGCTCGATGCCCCATCATCGTATACTGGAGTACTCTCTCGATGGCGAGGCCCATGTCGCTCATATCCTCCTGATGCTCCCAACGGTCTCCGAGGCGGCCGTGTCCCCCTCCCTCCTCTTGGCATGGCTGTCTTCGTAAAGTCAGACCTACACAACAGGCGAAGGAGACAACAGGCACACATTGGGGTAAGCAAAACAGGTGATAATCAAGCAAACTTAGACCAGGCCACACTCACACAGCATACATCCTACCTAGCCTACACACCCTGCAACTTCTATTCTAAAGGCAGTCAGGTCGTGTCTCTTACCTCTTCTCTCGCCACGAATTTCTTCAGTCGCGTTCCAAATACCCAATCCTTCCACTTTGTCCCATTTAGCTCCTCTATCCGATACGCTCCGAAGTCTCCGACCCGTACGATCCGGTAGGGACCTAACCACCTCTTATCGAGCTTCCTGGACCATTTCTTCTCCAGTGATGAATCGTAGAGAAGCACGACATCTCTAACTGCCAAGGGTACTTTCCTCACCAGCGCAGATTGATCCCATCGAGCCTTATCGTCCATACGACTTCTCACCACCTGGTCAGACGCCTCCTGGATCCTTTCTTCTATCGCTCCTATCTGCCGCGCACGAATATCGAGCAATTCTTCAAATGACAGGTTAACTTCCAGATCCTGGCGCCTCCATGTCTTAAGAAAACTCTCGATAGGGAAGGTGGCGTACCTTCCATACCACAATGTCACCGGTGCGTGCTCGGTGGATCTTTTTATATTAATGTTCTCGAGAAAGAATGTCGCCCTTAGGTATCTTTGTCATTGATTAGGCCTACCTTCGGTCCACTTAGCCAGGAGACTCGTAATGGTACTATGCCCTCTCTCTACGGGAGCATTTGCCTGGGGGTGCGCGGTCGTGGTGTAGTTGGCTGCTACACCATACCTTGATAACAATTCTTTCACCCCCTGGCAGGTAAACTCCGATCCCCTGTCCATTACGAATTCCCTGACGAAAGGGTAACGCAGGTAACATTCCTCGATGCAGCTCACTAAGACTAACCCGGTCTTGGTGCGAATAGCACGCCCGTCTACGAACTCAGACAGTTTATCGCGCGCATCGAAGATATAGTTATAGCCCTGATCCCCAAGTGGTATAAAAAGCAGATCGAGATGCACTAAGGCCCCCACCTCTCGCTCTAACCTTGGATGCAGCGGCTCTCCCTGCCTTAAATGGGATCTCTCCTGGCAGGGCACGCAGGATCGACAGAATTTCCCGACCATGTCCATCATTCCATCCCAGTAGCACAACTCACTTATCTTGGCATACGTGGCTTGTACCCCTCGTACCCTACTGCAATGCCATCGTGTAGTGCTGCTACTACGTCGATCTGACGAGTCCTACCGCAGACGACCCTCCTAAGATTCCTCACTTCTCTTCTCACAAAAAGGTGGTCGTCTCGCACTAAGTAGCGCTGCAGCATCCAATGAGCCCTATCGCTTACATCCCTTAGCCGCATTTCACATGACAGAAGAAGCCCCAGTTCTAGGTAGATCCCGTCGTACTCCTCAGCACGAAAAGCCTCCTTAATCTCTCCTTCCTCGAACTCGTCGTCCTGGCTCTCGGGCACTTCGTCCACATTTCCTGTCGAGTTCAACGAGTCTGACTGGTCGAGGCCTTCCTGCAATAACGTGTTGACGAGGAGATACATTCCTCCCATCAGGTCCTCATGCCGTTCTACCTGGCCAGGTCCTTCCTCAATCGTTCTCATGTCCTCCACCAGGCTATGCGAGCTGGTCAGCGCTAGCTCCATCATCCACTGAACATCCTTACCGCCCCAGGGATCTTCTTCCTCAAAGGGCTTAAGGACTTAGCTTATTCCTCCTTTCATACCCCTTTGGCGCTCGCCAGATAGGATAGCCTACACAGTTGGGCACTCGCGGCGACCATTTATTGATATGAAGATGAACATCTTCTTCCTGATCCAGAAATCCATCAACTGGGGGCGTATTCTCCACCGCCTCCCCTTCCTGCTTATCCCAGTTGATCCGACTCAACCCGTCCGCCCAGTTCTTACTACCATGAATCCGTTCTAATTCGAAATTGAACATCCAGATGTACGTCAGCCATCTGGCAACCGTCGGATCCGATGGAACGAAATTCCTTAGAGAGTAGGCCAGGGCGGTCGAATCCACTCTCAAGATAAACCTCCTGCCGAAGATATAGTTCCGGAAGATTCGCAGACAGTGGAGGACAGCAAGGGTCTCCCTCTTGATTTGAGAGTAGTTCCTCTCCGTTGTACAGAGAGTCCGACTCTCAAATTGCAAGGGTTTTTCCTTTCCTTCCATGTCTGTCTGAATTAGAACTCCCCCTAAGGTTGTCGGTCCCGCATCCGTTTCGACAATRAAGGGTCGCGTCTCTGTGGCGTCATAATCTTACGCTCCTTACACCAACCCTCCTTCTCGAAATTCCTCCTTCATTTTTGCCACCTTCTCTTCTTGTTCTTCACCCCATACCCATTCCTGATCCTGACGGACTAACTTCCTCAGGTGTTCAGTCTTAGCGGCAAAGTTCTTGACGAAGGCCCTCCAAAATCCACACGTACCAAGGAAGCTCCTGACATCAGTTATTGAGTGGAACGGAACTGGCCACTCAGTCATCTTGTCCGTCTTTTTCACATCCGGCCTTCGGCCCTTCTCATTGTAGACGATCCCCAAGATAGTAGCTTCCCTCATGCAGTGTCTAGATTTGACCCCGCTTGCCGTGAGGTTATGCTCTTCGAGCAGGCTCAGGACCTTTTCGAGGTCCTGGATGTGTTTCCAGACAAAGTGCCTTACCCTTGGTGAGACTTCGTCGCTCTCTTTCATCGTCGGCCCCTTCACTGCCAAATCGTCAATGTATGGCTGTGTGATATGGGGGCTGACTGACTGAATGGTCCGAATCATGGCCCGTTGGACCATTGCTACTACGTTGGTCCACCCTTATGGGGCCATGTTCATGTGGACTAATCCTCGCAGCGTGTGCTTAGCCGTCATCGACCTATCCGGCGGGTAGACTGGGAACTGATCGTATCCTGAGTAAAGGTCTATAAGCGAAATTATAGGCCTTCCAGTACAGGATTCCGACAGCACGTCTGCATTCGGCAGTCCTCCAGCATCTCGCACAGTCACTGCATTAAGTCTTTGCAAATTCTGCACCCACCGCAGCGTCCCGTTAGGCTTAATAAAGCAGAACCACGGGGAGGCATATGGTCCACTTGAATAGTCGGCGACGTGAGTATGTATCTTGCCGTCGAGGTAATCCACCACCTTCCTTTCCTCGTCAGGATTGGGATATCGCGCCCCTCTCATGTTCCAAGGCTCGTGTGGCACGGTGTGGATGCGGATCATAGGTATCTTGTCTACATCCAGCCTGCCACGCTCCTCGTCATTAAACGCGTAGGCCCGATGCTTCCTCTTCATTAATTCCATCATCAGTGTTCGCTTCTGAGGCAGCAGGAAATCAGACTCCCCTATGATCAACTCCTTCTGATTCCCTTTGTTGATACAACATGGCCCTGCCAAAACACTTTCCCTCATTCATCCAATCAACCCTCGTTCCCTTTCGTAATATGTTTCCTCGTCCTCTGTAACGAGGACGGGTACCGGGCGGCACTTCTTGTCTACCGTCTTGTACCGCCTTTGGGAACCCTGCTTGAGCCGTCCCCTAAAAAAGGCCGACTCATGGATTGTGTTTGCGCTGATGCGGGGTTCCCTCCGCTGCCTGGGAGCCGATATACCAATTCCAACCTTCCTGCCTCAGGGCATTCCAGAACTTGTTCCCTCAAGGCCTGGATGGCATCCGGATCTGCCATCTNGGAGCCGATATACCAATTCCAACCTTCCTGCCTCAGGGCATTCCAGAACTTGTTCCCTCAAGGCCTGGATGGCATCCGGATCTGCCATCTCATGCACGGCCACCAGGTCCATGGCCTTCCCAACATCTGACAGGCTGAGGGAAAATGCTTCCACCCTCTCTCCTGCTTCGGGCTCTGCCCAGAGCCTCCTGCGCTCCCCTTCCGACTCCTCGATTGTGAATGATCCTGGATTGGGCCGGTTCCTTATACTCCTTGGCCCGGTGTTCCTGCAAGTAATTATTTCATAATTCCCGTAGGCAGGATCGCATAAGAAGACGATCAACGTCCCATCATGTTTGTTGAACATCACGGTCTCTGTCCTTCTTAGGAATGACCTCCCCAAAAGGATTCCATGGTCCACGTCCGGCATTATGAAGAAGCATGCCCTGGCCTTCACCTTTCCAACCTCGACGAGCACATTCGAGGCTGTCCCGCAAAACATGGCCTTACAGCTGGCTCCATGCAGAATACCGCAGTCAGAACGGTCTATATCCAGCCCGAATCTGATCGCGTCCGCCTCCCGAATAATGTTCATCTCCGCCCCGGTGTCCACCATTGTTGCGCACTTGGAACCCTTCACTATCAAATCCACCGTACCGTAGGCTACGCACTTCCAGTTCATCTTCGTACCCGACTCTGCCCACTCTGCCTCCTTGGGCAGGATCGTGCCCAGATGGACATTGGGCACCAGGCGCCGTGATAACCTCCCTTTCAGTTCATCGCGGAGTCGCGGGGCTGACGCTAGGATTTCCTTCAGGGTCATGAGGTCATTATGCCCTTCCAACAGCCGGTCAATCACGTTCTCTACGTCAAATCCCTCTTCCAACCGGACCGCGTATTTCTTCTTTTTGGGCGGTCCGTCATGTATGACCGGTTCGGCCTCTCCCCTGGTTCCCTTTTTCCTTGCCCGCTGCTCCGCTCTCTGATCCTCTTCTCTGTGCAGCCTCTCGTCCTCTTCCTCTTCATCATCGTCGTCCTCTACTTCCACAGCCTCATTCCTTCTCCCTGGTTCGTGTTCCCTCCTTGGAGGCTCTTGGCTGGTACTGCGGAGTGAGGGGTCTCCCCCTCATTCCTGATTGTGGGCACGACCCCACCACATTTACTCCGGGTCGCCCAGGCGCTGACTCTCGGCCGGAGTCATAGAGGAATACTGTGGGGATGTTAGACCTCCATCCCTTCACTTCTTCACAGAGGCCCACCAACTTCTGTTGGTACCTCCCCATCTTATCCAGCAAGTCCTCCATCTCTTCAAATAAGACAGACGGAGGCTCCGTTCTTTCCTCCTCATCCTCGTCATCTGACTCGATGATTATGGCCTCTTCCGTCTCACTTCCTCCTCGTAGCCCTTGAGTCACCTCCTCATCGCTTCTTACTTCTTCCACCCCAATCGGTGGTTCCTCCTTTTCCTGCCATAGCCTGAACATGGCAGGGAGTGGCGGCCCAGCTGCCGCTCTTCGTTGGGCTTCAGCCCTCACTCCTCCAAGCCTTCTGTCAATGGCCTCCCCAAACTGATCGTAGATATTCTCATCCATAGTAGAGGAAATCAGTCCGCTTCTCTCGTCTTACCGTCTTATATTACAGAACCTTATAGTGTGGCCTTGCTGGTCACAATGTTGAAAGATGGTCGTCCTCCAGTCAAAGCGGGGTCTTCCATACCCCTGACTTCCCTGATCCCCCTGGCCTTGATACCCCTTGCCTTGATACCCCTGGCCTTGGTACCTCTGGCCTTGATTCCCTTGGCCTTGGTACCCATGGCCTTGACTCCCTTGGCCTTGGTACCCCAGGCCTTGACTCCCTTGGCCTTGGTACCCCTGGCCTTGGCCCCCTTGGCCCTGGTACCCCTGGCCTTGGCCATCTTGGCCTTTGTACCCCTGGCCTTGGCCATTCTATTGCCTTCCTCTTCCGTCGCCATTCCTGCCTCGCCCCTTTCCTCCACCCCTCCCTCTGCTACCTTGATTGCCATACCCCTGGTTCCCACCTCCTACAACACTGCCCTGTGCACTGGGATCAGGTGACGGTGGCGGGGCCACAGGTTGGGCCTTGGCCGCGGGGTAGATCGGTGGTGGCATACTCGTTTGCGGTCCGGCTACTGGCGGCGTGCTTCCCCATGGCACAATTGCATTGATCACCGACCAGGGCCACTGTCCATAGGAGGGTGCCCCACCTTGCGAGGGGCCCGTACTACATAATGGAGCCGCCACATTTAAAGGGTCTGCTGCCTCGGCGTGAGGCGCCTGCGCTTTTCCTGATCCCTGTCCGCCCTGCGCCAAATTACGCACTTTGCGTTGGACCTTCGTTAGGTGCTGCGGCACCGGCTCTTCCTCTTCCCAGAGCTCCTCCTGACCAGCCTCCTCTATCGCTGGCTCTTTTCATTTTACTTTGACAGCCGTCACCACCCTCCTTTGCACCACCGGCTCTGTCGCATACCCTAGTTGTGCCAATACGTCTGTAACAATCCTTGTTACTCACGGGGTCCCAGAAACGGTCGCATCTCTTTGCTTTCTCTTCTGCCTTTGCAGGCGTACCTGACGTTGTTCCACCTGGTCCAAGCACCCAACTTCCACCCCTCTGTCAATGGTGGCCCAGGTGAGCTTAGTGCTACCTTCTCCATGTCTCGTCAACTTGACGGCCTCCGATGCTGTGAGTAGCTCAGGAAGATGGAGCACTGTGCTTCCTCCGAAATCTCATGGACCTTTCGCGCCCTCTTCGTAAATTCTTGAACAAAGGCCCCTATAGTCGTAAAATCCTCTTTGTTCATCGCTTCAAGGTCCGTGGTAGTCAAGAACCCGTCTCCCAGGCAGTATTTCCTCTGCATCCCCTCCTTGAACCTCTCCCAGCTACCTTGAGCAGCATCTATGACTTTCTTCACCTCCTGATGGTAGTTGTGGAGGACATACTGAAGGATGCGTTGAAACTTTACAACATCCGGCCGCCCAGCCAAAGCTTGTTCCACCCGCTCTAGCCATTCTGAGACTCTCTCCCCACAGAAATGGAAAGTATCGACCTTTGGGATGTTGCTCGGGTTCCTTTCATGCCGGTCGATGGCCGCGATGAGGTCATCGARTGTCAGGCCCTTCTTGGGAACAACTGATGCGCCGCCAGTCTCAGGCATCTTGACAGCCTCTTCTTTTTAAGTTCCCTGGCAAAAGAAAACAAGCACATCCCCTTATTCAACATTATACCTTGACCGGTCTATTCCATCCGTCCTACCTAACCCTTAGTACTTACTTTACCCAATGTTAACACGATCGTCCCTCATACTTCCTCTACTTGGGTAGGTAAATATCCTCACCTACACTTAGTCATTCATGTATTCTTTCATTACCTTCCCATCACTCCTTTATGCCTTTTCTTATTCACTTCTCATACCCGGATGTCGTTCCACCACGGACAACGGTAGGCTTTCAGTTATCCCCGGCAACGGCGCCACCTGTCGGGCGCATC
Source organism: Chara braunii (assembly GCA_003427395.1). NCBI lineage: Eukaryota > Viridiplantae > Streptophyta > Charophyceae > Charales > Characeae > Chara > Chara braunii. The sequence continues at coordinate 1,381,440 of BFEA01000364.1, read as the reverse complement.
GGTCGGGCACCGCACGGGGGCAGCGCGGGACCCTCCCGGCCGCGTCACGCAGGAGTTGGTTTTTAGAACCCTTCGTTACAATATACATGGAGCTTCCACAAGCCGCTCCGGCCGGGTGCGCCAGCCATACCTCTCGCGAGCCCCTACGACAGGATAGGGCCTACGCGAGGCACGACTTACCTACACCTTACGGGAGCTGTCACCTCCCTTTGGTGGGCGTATCCATGCCGAGCTATCGATCCACAGTACGAAAGCTAATCAGTTGCAATCGCAGAGGTGGACCAGCGGAGGGCGTTTCTCGTTCGCTGTAGCATAGGGGGTACGCGCGGTAATACGCCTCTATCGGACCCGCACGCGAACCGACATCTTGGGGGGGTTGAGGTTCCAAGCGCGATTCATCATCGGTCGACTAGGACGCATCCCACACACCACGCGCATTCCACTTTACGAACAGACGTACACACAAAACAACATATATACGAAATGACACAATACCAACAACGCGACAACGCTCCTAGCCCCTCAGTAGCGAACCCATAACTTTCCAATGCGGAAATCGGATAGGCGTCGTGCGCTGAACTTAGTATAAAACCGCGTGGATGCAGGGCTATTGCATATCAACTCGCAATGCAGGCGTACACAAGCAGTCGCAACGATGGCGTACTACGTAGTGCCAATAATCAAGCGGTCCCTTGTGGATCCAAGTACCGCTTATGACACTCAAGTGTCAGACTTGAAGTGTCGTGAGGGCGTAACCCTTCACGACATTGCACGGCTGAAGGAATAGTCGTGCAGTCGCCGCTGCATCTTAGGCTCTCGACCTGAGTGTCTCGGTCGGCAAATCAAATAGGCTCTGCGCGAGGGAAAACCCCTCCCCTACAGAGCCTAGGGCTTGGGATGTCCTGGACAAGGACCTCGAATCCCAGCCCATGACCAAACGTCCGACTAAGAAAATCATCAAAAAGCAAGAATAAAAATAGAAGTAGGGACCTCCCCTAAGTTCCTTAGTCCCAGCTTCTGAGTGGGGCTTTCATATGGGGATTCTTCAACCCATGCAAACATTCATCCCAAGTGTACCCATGTAGACGTATATAAGGGTTAAGTATGTGACGATCACTTTTCACGGTCTCACTAGGATGTCTCACAATAATACGTATATGTGTGATCGCAGGCAACCAAATTCAGAATCTGACTCACAACACATACCTGCAGTCATATCAACGAACCAAATTAACAACCCACACATTATACGGAGTCAATCCCAACCACCTTCGACACTCATACCCCTCGCTTTAGCCAAACAAGCCCCAAAACCTCCTGTCCAACCAACCTTAATTAAATACTCAATACCTTTGTTAAATGGCCATTCAATAAAAGTCCGGGTGAAAACTTTAATAAAACAAACGAAGATCATCAAGGCTAAAGCCTTTTAGGTTGAGTGTGGAGCGAGAGTTGAAATTGAGTCGTAGACCGACGAATTGGCAACGGACCTGTTATCAGCGATAACAGAAAGTGATCCTCAAAAGGATCAAGCTGGATCTAGCCCTGAACTTGAAAAAAAAAACTGTAACACACGGCAGACCAATCCCCAAGCTAAGATCATAAGTGTGTGGAGAATACAACTCCATAATACATCCTCACTCAAAATCTCCCTATAAGCTGAACTTAAGTCTACTTTTAAACCAAATGCTTAAGCTAAAGGTAGATCAACTACAGAATCTCCCCTATTATGGGTGGATTGCCTGAATCGCCACCTGTCAAAATATAGTCTATCTCCTTTGAACTAAGAAAAATTTTGGTATTGTTTCCCGTAGAAAGAGTGTCTTCCCTGAGTTTATATAAGTCTAAATATGAACGCCGAAATAATCTCTAAGTCTGGAAGGTCAAAATTTTATCTAACTCTCCGAATTAGTATAAATTTGGGCAGCACTCYCTTTAGAAAAGGAGACTTCCCAGATTTWTACTAAGTCAGATAYMAAAACAGAAATAATCTGTARCTCWGGATAATCAAATTTTGTCTAACTCTCTAAATTAGTARAAATTTGGGCAGCACTTCTTTTAGAAAAGAAGACTTCCCAGATTTATACTAAGTCAGATATGAACTCCTACAACAGCTCGAGCTCAACTTTAGACTGAATTTAACTAACTCCTTTAATTTTGTAAGAAATTTCGGCAGCGCCCCCTCTAGAAAAGTGTTATTCCAAAATTTATACAAGACTAAGTTCAGATTTTGAAAGTAACTTTGACTTTCCAAAGTTCAATTTTGTCTAACTCCCTATATTAGCAAATTCTTGGGCAGCACTCCCTTTAGAAAGGGAGACTTCCCAAATTTTAACTAAGCCAGATGTATGGAAAAGACAGGTTGAACTCTGACAAGTCAAGTTGGCTAACTTCTTGGATTTGTAGAAATTTCGGCAGTGTTTCCCGTAGGAAAAGTAGCTTGCCAAGATTTATACAAAGCCAAGTATAAGAAAAAGATATCAGAAAATGCAGGAAATGACCTAAGTAAAAAAAGTTATTACAGAAAAAACAGGAATTGACACTAACTCCTATGGCTCTAGCACGTGGCGAGCAACTACAGCAACTACGTATAATAATGAAACTTAAACAAGCTAGTCATCCCATCCGGTCACATGCAAAACAAACCACCAATGTAAGTACTCTCACCACCCCAAGTTTATTTCATATAGATAGTTCATGAATCTTCAACTTCTTGAATCCTTATACCCATCTTACATAAGACATAGAGCTGGACCATTCGCCATAGAAACAATGCCCAACTTGTCTTCATGATATACACGAACAGGTTGCACAACTACTTCTTTTTTCTTTTGGGCAGATGACTAGGCCATTCGCCATGGAAACAATGCCTAGTCGCCCTGAGCTGTTTAATATCCAAAAATTTAGTATTTCTCTAACTTTGTTTTCAAAAGAAAAAGCAAATATGGGCAGGGGACTGAACCATTTACAGTAGAAACAATGTTCAGCTTGCCCAAACTATTTTCATTTATACTTTGTATTTTCCTTTTTCTCTTCTTAATGATATGGCTTAACGCTGGACCATTCACAGTAGAAACAATGCCCAGCTGGCAGTTCACATGCAAATATACATAAAATACTTTCCTTTACACTTAGTTTAAATTATGTGCGTGGTTTTCAGGCTAAACCATTCACCATGGAAACAATGCTTAGCCTTGGACCAAAAGTTCTCCCTAAAAAATAAACAAGAATTTAAACCCCTTCAATCAGRCAACCCTCAGAGTTAACTAAGGTAGCCAGGCTATTCACAGTAAAAACAATGTCTGGCTTCCGAGAAAACAATCATATGAACACAGCGACCAGGCCATTCACAATAGAAACAATGTTTGATCCTTCACAAAACAACCAAATAAACATAGCCCTGAGCCATTCACAGTAGAAACAATGCTCAAGCGTTGGTTGACTCGGTCAAACGCATGCAGTCTACCTTCCTTCCACCTTCCCCCAATTCATCCTTAGTCTGCTTTCAATCAGAACAAAGTAGAAACTTAGGCTTCACTCTCACACATTCTTTCCAGTTAGTCTGATTAGGTCTTGAAGAGAAAGCAAAAACCATAAGGACAAGCGCATGCATACAATAATCATACTGCAGGRGGATATAGGCAAACATGGGTAGTARWAGRCTATACGGATGAAGATRATTTACCTKAAGGTTYCCTGCCTCCAGAACCTCGCCTAGGTTCCAGCAGAGCTCCCGCAATCGGTGGGTGGACTCCCCACAAARTCTTGATGCGGACCTACGSGTTGCAATCCCACCTGYYGCCTTCCTCTCGTAACCACAGGACTAGACTGAGARTTAGAAAGGATAGAAATAGAAAGGTAGAGACTCTCAGATCCAAGAATGGTGCTCTCAGACTCGCTTGAGAGGGCTTGGTAATCTTGATCTGCCTGAGGGCCCCGCAATGATGGCCAATCTGCAGCAGCTTGGTCAAGCCCCAGATCAACTTGTTAAGGTCCACTCTCTGCCGAGTGTTCAAATTTCGCAGCAATAGCCCCCTTTATAACTACTCCTTCAAGCTGCAGCAGCAACTTCCCTCCGTAGTTCAAACACTCCTCTCTCCACCCCCTATCCGAACACCAGTCAACCACAACACTAAGCACTCAAAGAGAATTTTGTGCGCACAGTAGAATGGACTAGCAAGACTGCGTTTTCAGCGGATCAGCGCTTCTCAATAATCATAGCAGTCCGTAACAGCTACAGCAGCTGCGGTAGTAAAAGCACAGTTACGGCAACCTGCAGTTGGCACAGTAGTAAGACAAACCAAATATCGCAGCCGGAAAGCTCAATGAGGGGCAGCCTCCCTTGGCACACAGCATCGRTAGTGGCCAGGCGTGGCCATAACATCTACACATAGCTCGATCCAATAACCCGCCGTCCAGCTCATTCTTCAGCGTAGATCCCCGTACAATAGGYTGAATAGGGCTATGAATTATAGGCTAACTTGGACTGTGAAACACAAGCCGAGGTGGCTGTAGAACACAGGCCTGACTCGACTGTGGGATACAAGCCGAATCGTCTGTAGAACACCGGCTGAATTGGACTGTGGAATCCAGGGCAAGTTGTCTGCAGAACATCATTTGGGCTCACTCCCAATGCTRCAGTATTGGTAYTGCACTTGGCTGACCACCAAGTCTTTACCCAGGAGTTAGTCTGCCGCTGSTCTGCTCAGCAGCTAGTTGTTTTCCCAGATTGTTGAGCGAGTCTGCAGTCCCGCAACTTGCCCCTCCTTATGGCTCCACGGGAGCCTGCTCACCGCTTCTGCAACCGTGAGCCAACTCTCCCTCCTACGAACGCAGCCCTTGATCAGATATGCAGGTTTAATCCCACCCTCTTTTGTCTCTCTCTCTCTCCCTCAGATAACGAGTAGGCAAGTCTTTAGCCACCAGCGGAGCGACGCAGGGGTCAACAGGTAAGTCTCCAACCCTTGCAGACGGCCTTCGCTTCCCCTCTACAMRGCAGATTCCCARGCCAAGTTCACACGGCCTCGGCTGAACTGCTATGAACAGGGGGAAATCGATGTCGTCTGATGACAATCCACAAGGTGATCGTGACCGAGACGAGCATCATCATCCATTATGACCACGGAAACAGCCGCGCTGAGAAGCCCRCTTYAGCAATGGCACAACCCYGTTMCCGTWCTCACCCCTKCTCTGTRTACGTGGTCGCCTGTACGACCARTTTMAGACGRAATCTCCCGTTTWGAAMATGACCGGGTTCATGGACAGTTCAACTTCTCCCTCGCATCTGACTGCGGACACTCTGCTCTCTTTCTCTCTTGCGCTTGCTCCGCCTTCTKCCYGGCAAGTGGCTGCATCTGGCCATCAACGYCGAACAAGCTYATTCAACCCCTGCCTCGAGGGAGGGGCTCATGGGCACGRCTACAACTRATGGGCGCGAGGCASAAAGCGACCCMMGGTAAGTTCTCWAATCTCCCTTGATTCCTTTCTCTTTTCWCGGAGCCAGTTCTAKCGACAAGGCGTGAGCGGACYGTGCASTCCAACACAGCACGGCTCTCCTACTTACCCGACTGACTSCAGACCKCYCGTTTGCTCGCCCCCTAGGATGTTGCAAAGCASTCGTGAATCTTCCGCTAGAAAACGGATAGATTCCCGTCTCCCAGCCGTACGGACAGCGCAATAGGGGGCGCCCTCTCTTATTGATGAGATCAGTAACTCTCAGTTCAACATGAGTAGGCGAGCTTCCCGAGCTCAAACCACCCCCCCCCCTTGCTGGTTCTGTTGACCACATTCAGAATGAATCTTCAGCTAGAATGCAGACAGGCGCATTCTCGTCGTAGTGTTGTTCCTACCTCTCACGGCTCACACCGCCCATACTACGGACTCCGCCCACTAACTCCTTGATCCCATCTCACAGTCGCTCTCACCCGTTTTCAGAGCCCCCATCTCACACCTCTCCCCATCCTGATTCTGTCGAGAACCCAACGAGCTATCACTTCCTTCTTCGTTCCCGCCCCCCCTCGGCGCACTAACCTTTTAACTAACCAACTCTTTCTACTAACTTTCTTTAGAAAGTAACTCAATATTCGTATTCGTCGCTCTTCAAAACCCCCGAAGCGGCTCCTCCCTCGCTTGTTTCCGTTCAGAGTCTGGGGAGAAATCTCCACTTTTGTTCAGCCATATCCTGCCCTTCACTCCCCTCCGCGCACTCTATCCTTACACCACCTCCTACTCTACTTAACTAACAACTAAACTAACCTTACCACGTGACTCGCCCGGGGAAAAAACCCCAAGATCGACTCCGCCCTCGCTTGTTTTCACTAAGGAACGGGCGAGGTCCGAGTTTCACCTTCTCCCTTTTTCTTCTCTCCCGCCATCCTCGCACAAACTTTCTTCCACTAACTCTAATTTCACTAACTTTCTCTCTAATCGGACCCCATATTTAAGATCGCCATCCCCAAAAACGCCGGATCCGGCTCTCGGCTCGCCCAATTCCATCAAGGATTGAGCGAGGTAGRAGCTTTTTACCCCGCCMTAGCCACTCTCCCTTTCCGCCCGTACCTGGYGCCAAMYCCCCGCCARGTTCACTCGCCCTCCTACACTGTCYGCTGCYCGTCACTACTMGCTAGCGCCCCGTCACCSCCCKCGCATGCACTTGGACGCGGCCCCCRTCCCRATGCATTCGTTCTCCCTTCCCTGCTCGTCGCTCCCACGGCCTCGCTCAGCGCCTGCTGCGCTATCTGCCTTTACAGCGCCTGCGGCTGCTAGCGCAGTCCAAACCGACCTCTTCGCCCGCGCCCGGTGCCCGCCCGCGTCCGGGTTCATCCGTCACTGTATCACCCCGCCTTTGCTCTCACAGCGCCCGCCACCCACACTGCGCTATCGTCCGCCTCGACAGTCAGCCGGCCTGTGAGGGACTTCGGAGGGAACCCGCTACTATACGATTCGATTAGTCTTTCGCCCCTATACCCAAGTCCGACGAACGATTTGCACCTTAGTATCGCTGCATGAYTCCACCKTAGCGCCAAACCGCCCTCTGCCCCACTGCGCTCCGACCACCGCCTTTACTTCGGGTCGCTCTCCGCTGTTGCCCGGCCTGCCCGTACCCAGCACAGCCCGTGGTTCGACAGCTCCCGCTTCTCTGAAACTCTGGCTGTCGGACAACCCTCGTTTTTATAGCCTTTACCGGCGCCTAGGCCCCATGCCAATCTACTCTGTATCATTCCTATCTTAACAGATATCCCGAACGACTTAGCCGCGGTGGTACCCCCACCTGTGGTTTCTTTTAAGATGTGAACTGCCAGTCGCGATACCGCATCCCGAACGAAAACGGGACCGCAAATATAAGTAGAAGTAATCAGCAATATAGAAAAAGCAAAGATAAAATAAATCATCATAAATAGAAATCCCTAAGCAGGGTGCGGGGACTACTAAGCCCCACCGTTYTCGTGGACCGGGCCTGTCRCMGCGTTTGTSAACAAAAAMCAAAGGGGGATAGCCCCGTCRGGCCCTYRACCCCTCGGTTCTCTCCAYAGTGCTYCRCCGCTGCTGCGCCGACACTCGCTGGCCTCGATCCCCAAACCTTCATAATAGTAGTCCAATACCGTAACCTATAGGGCTAAGCCCAAGCCTGAGACTGGGTTCCGCAGAATACCATATATGAAGTGCGCCGCGACGCTTTGGGCCAACAAAACGGCTGCGCGGCTCCCATTTGCCCGCGCAGGCTTACTTATATAAGTACCAATCAAAATAAAATATCCTTAATTCCTGCTTAATCAAAAATTAATAAATAATAATAATAAGCAAAACGACCGCAATTACAGACGCAATTACAGACGCAACCGCGCTTAGCGCGGTATACTTCAACTTTAAACCAAAACTGTTTTCTATCACTTGCAAAAAAAACAGGGCGGATACTCTTGTAAGGGTATTCGCGCCGACAGCACGTCTTCTCTGTAGTATAAGTTATGTGTCTTGCTCTTCCTAGGAGCTTTGCTGCATCGCAATCTCTCTCCTCAGCCTCTCTTTCTTTTCCTCGGCCGTTTCTTCTCTCTCATTGACCCTCACTTTCTTTTTTCTCTCTGATTTCTCGACTTCATGCTAAGCGTTGCTTCCCCATTGAACACGCACCAATCGCAGGAGTCTAGCATCCCTTTCGTTTTCGTATCTCTTTCATTCTTCCAATCGTTCCAACCTCTTCCTCTCTTTCTCCAACTATACCTCCTCGGCTGTCCTCTCTTCTAGTTCTCTTGTCTCTTGTTCCTTTTTGGCTCATCTCTCTTCGGCCAGTTCCACGAAGTAGTCTCGCATGAGTCTGTCTGTGTATGTCGAACCACTCCGGCTGGCCAAGCTATCTGCTGACAGGCTTCGCGGGTGCTCATTGTGCGTGAATGTCAACCTCCCTTGCCTTGGTCTCGGTGGTGGAGGAACGAAGGCAACGCCACGTGTTTTTGGTTCATGATACTCTTCACAGACATTGGCGAAATAATCAGCTTCTCCGCACGTTAAACACGTCTTCCCCAGCATCGGGAGGGTCCTAACAGGAGCTAGGGGTTGCCCACTCCCCCCGCTAGTTCCCCCCGTTCCCGCCGAACCACTCGACTGACTCATATTTTTCCACTCGCACTATCACGTCTCTCTTCCCCCCGATATAGCACCGCCTTCTCACACACTTACTCGTCACGATGCGATCAAAATTCCATTCACCTAGGTACACATATCATCATTCTCCTTGGTACTTCACAATCTTCCTCGGTACAATCACATCCGCCACCCACTCCAGGTTCATCTCCTAGCAGGTTACGGGACCGGTATAAAGTATTAGAAACAACATACTCGTGAGAATCATGCCTATTGGCACGACACACCAAGACAACAGATAAAACATGGTTGTAATAGCAATGAAAAAATATTATCGTCCGTAGCATAGTAGCCTGTGACAAATTCATGAAGTGCAACTCTAAGTGCCAGTGCGGACACCACCGACCCGAGCACAAACCATCCCTCTAACCTCCGTCTGTCCGCTCATGACTTCTTGTGCACTCAAGGTGCGAAGGGATTATTGTCTTCTTAACCATTCTATTAATACCCGCCCTTCCGTAAATTATACTTACTGACGCGGTACCTCAGCTACTTCGAGACTATTCCTCACTATTATACCGAACCAGTACCAGTGACTGAGGTCCGGGCCATACCTGGTGATACATACCAGTACCCGGATCGAATCCTGACCGAGTCACTCTTTTTGAACTGAAACGTTCTGCAATGAAAAAACGTCATTTGTGGCAAGTGCGTCAGGGTCCGTTGAAACGTGAAAACAGATCAACGGGTCGAAACCCAGGTCGCCCGAACATGTTCGCGAGCTGTTCGCGAGAACGCGCGAACACGTTCGCACGAACATGAAGGGGCGCGAACATGTTCGCCGTGCTACGCAGCTTTGGAGTTTGTTTTATTGGAGCAACGTTTTTTTGTTACTCTATTGAGAATGACTTATAGTCCTAGAACAATATTTTTGCATGCAAAAGTTTTCCTCTACATTTTGATGATCGCTCAACTTTTTGCCTGATTTTTTGCCTTATCTTTTGGAAAGTGGTCGAAAATGTGTTTTTCTTTATCACAAATAGAAGTTTAACTTCTATTTTTTTACTTTGTATAAAATGTAGGATTTTGTGGTTTTGTATGGTTTTCACGAATCTTGTGTTACATGCAGTCTGAGTGGTTAGCACCAACTCGGACAAGCCTAGAGCCCCTCCATGCCGCACTTTCATCTTCATATGACGCCCCTTAGGTTTGAATAATCAAGGGGCAGTCTTTGTTAAAAAAATATTTTCTTCAATTTTCTCAAACCCTACTCCAATCTGAGTAGGCTGAGGTACCTCCTTTTACCTCGGTGGATTTTCTACCTTGGATATGTCTGAGATTCAAGGCCAGAATTAATCTAAGCTACCGATAGCTGGTCCTTAATTCAAATTTGAGCCTCATGACTCTCTTTTCCAATTTTCCGTTCATTTGGTCTTAGTTTTTTGCCAAATACATTGTTTCATCATTTTCTTTCTTTTTTTTCTTCCCGTTTTTGTTTGTCAACTGATTCTGGAGTTGGCCATATGAATTGACATCACAAAAAACGGCCATATTGTCTAGGATCTATGGCCCAAAAGAAAACTGGTTAACTCTCTTTTCATTTTCTCACGTTTTTCCCTTTTTAATTCAGATTTTGTCAAGATAATGCCCCAATGGCCTCATCTCCTCACCCGGGATTGACCTTTACTAAATTTGAAGTGATGAGGTTACAGTAGAGACTTGTTAGTCCCTACTTTGTCAATCCCAACTAGCCAGTCATTTTCCCCCCACTTTTTTCTCCCTCTTTCTCTCATTCTCCCTCTTTTTTCTATGTTGTTTTTTCTTATGTAAAAAGTGTCAAACTGCGTTTGACGTTTTTTCTAGGTCATGGATCTTGATTTAGATCTAGATCTAGATCAAGTTGATGTTCGTCATCTCTTAGATTACAATAAGGATACCACTATACCCATGGGGGTTCCATTTTGTCTCCATTAATCTCAATTTGCGGCCCCCCTTGCTCCGATTTTTTCTTTGCAGCCTATTTGCAACGTAGAGTTCCCAAAGGCTCTTTGTTTTCTTACTTGGCTGGTCCGAGATATCTCGGACTTGAATATAGGCCCTCCTCCCTCTTTGTTTTTCTCTTACCTTTGAAGCCTTCTCACATCGGTCCTACTAGTACTTGCACTAGAAGTGCTAACATTTTTCACCGCTAAATCTTGATCTAAACAGTGAACCTTGCTTTGACCATTCATTCCTCATATTAGTCCACAATTTTCTTGGGACAGCTCAAGTCCCTTCACTCTTCCCACATCAATCTCACTGGTGGTTTCGTCGACATAGGCCTCAATTATTTGTTATTTTTATTTGGGTTTGTCTAGTCCCCGTTATTATTCTTCACGTTATAACGTTTTTATTTGGGATTCCCTAGTCCTTATCGGTCCCAATCTCCACTTCTCATGTGTCTCGAGTGTCTCAAATATTCTCGGCCGCTAGATTTTATACGGTTGTCGTTTACCGTCTCCACTTGCATTATACTTGAGACACATTTCTCAAGTTTTCTTAATGTGCCAAGACTCATTTTCCGTTCGCTTGGTCACCCCCTTGCGATCCGTTAATTTTCAGAGTGCAATGGTGGTTGTTCTCCTCGTCTCATTGCCCCAAAATGAAACAAAATGGAGCGGCATATTTCCAATTGCATCCGGACTCAATATTGGCTCAGGATGTACTTGAAACGTGTGTTTGCTTTACTTTTTGCGATCCATTGTATCACTGTTCATCATGATGACATAATCTAGAAGATCTCAAATTTCAGATTTATTTGTCAATTTTTTTTAGCTTAAGAAGTGGTTGAAATTGACGTTTAAAACTTTGAGACAGGGCTTGTGTGCGCTTATGGTTATCGGCCTCTCTAAAAACTCGCTTCTAACTCACCGGATGTCAATATATAGGTACCGGATAGAGTTGTGGTTTAAGAAGGAAAGGGTTAGGGGTGTTGATTTCATCGAAGTTAGATATATCTATAAAAAATTTGCAAGTTTTTCATGCACATTATGAATAACAGATCTACAAGTCATCGACAACAAAGATAATTCTTAATGACAAATCAAAGATGGGTTATAATGCAAAAAATAAAGTTTTTGAGAATTCTTATGTTCAAAAACATTATGAGAAATGAAATAATTTAAAAAAATCATAAAATTAAATAATCATTCTTAAATTTAAAATTTAAATTTTTATTTTATTTATAAAAATAATAAAATATAATTTTACTTTTAAATTTTTTTGTCTTACTAAAAATTTTATTTCCAAGAATGAGGTATCCCTTCTTGTTTGAACTGCATGTCAGTGCTAGAAATATAATAAACGTCTAGATGGGTATATTAAAACTTTTAATTGGACTATAATTTTATTACAAGGAGCTACAATCATGAATATATTAATCCTATAAAATATATGTTGCAATAGAATGAAAGTTTAATCAAGACATTGCACAAACACGTTCAGAGTCCAAAGAAGTCGAAAGAAGAGTACCACAGATGCAGCACTGAGCAAGGGGCAAGCCCGCAGTCGACTTGAACAATACCGAATGAGCCTTCTTCCCTGAGATCCTAGTTCGTTGTACTTGCAAATGACAAACTTCACACGTCAACATGTCAAAAAACATGAGACATTCGAAACCGGAGATCAAAGCGTTCGTAAAATTTTCTCTGAAAATGTATAGGTTAGGCGTCCCCGATGCCGTGTTTCGACACCCGCCACAGTGTCTTCATTAGGGGGTTCTGCCTGCCTTCTTCCCTAGTCTCTATCCATCATTACTATCAATCTCACTTCCGTACACACTTTGCACTAACATCCGCATGCTAGCGCTCCGTGAAATACGTTCGACATGTAAGAGGTTTAGCTCTTTCGGACGCTCTGTATTTAACCAAAACACATCTCATCATTCTACCTTACTACAAGTGAACTCAGGTGTATATCCCAAATCTCTGTCACAGGCGGGCTAGTAGCACAGTCCCTTCAGCCGGTACCGCCAGGTACCAGTCATTGGGCGTACACCTCATGATGTCTGAACGGCACATATGGTCCACAGATCTAAAACTGCCTGAAAAATGACGACAAGCTATACACTAAAAACAGAAAATAGAAAAAAAAAAAAAAAAAAAAAAAAAAAAAAAAAAAAAAAAAAAAAAAAAAAAAAAAAAAAAAAAAAAAAAAAAAAAAAAAACCAAACAAACAAACAGAAAACAGAGCCCGTGTTCAAACCTGGTTCCTCTAACTTCGGGTTCATCGCGCCAAGAGAAGAAAAGGAAAATAGCAAACGACAGAAGATATTCAAAAAAATGTTTAGGTTCCGTGATCCATACTGTCTTCGTACACCGAACATGGTGCCATACTGAGCTCGTGGTCCCTGTTAGAACCGTGTTCCTACGCTCACCATGATGTCGTACTGGCTCTTGGTCCCTGTCCATATTTCATCAGCCAAACAGGAGGAACATTATCCAACTCGGGCCTTATTGATCTTCAGACATCATTCTTAAGGTCTTCAGTATCCGAAAATCATGATATCAAGACATCCAACCATCCCTCATGTGCTCATTAGATGGTGCAGATACCTATTATCTATGCGATTAGCTTCCTAATTACATCCACAGTTATTAACATACTATACCACAAAAGTTTGACTCCTATAGTCCTACAGAGTCATGCTTGTCAACACATTCAACGTATATTCCCATACTTCGTCCCTGCGTCGAGCAAATCTTCTGAGCACCCTGAGAAAGAATCTGTGTGAGAATCCTTTCAATCTCAGTTCCCTTTTCAAACTTTGTACTCTCATTGGTATCTCTGATCGGATAGATGTATTCCTATCGATTACGTGAGGTAGCCACTCACAATCGCACTCTTTTGTCTCTTGCATCCCCAGGATTAGTACGACTGACCCGTTTCAATCTCCAATCTTTCCTCTCTCCATAGGCTCTCCTCGTTTCTTGACATTTGAACACATCCTACGTACGGGTACGTGCGTTCGGTGCGTACTTGACATCCAGGAAAATCAAAAACACCCGATCCATTGTCAATCCTTTTTCGACACAAACTTTTCGGGTAGCAAACTTCAAATCTCTGTTTAATCACTTTTGCCTCATGCTCTCGTAGTCCAGCTGTAATCAGGGTCACGTCATCAATCAATCTGATCCCTAACACCCTCCATCTTCGATTCCCCAAACTTTTTAGGAATTTGTACTCCGAGTGCGCGCACAAAATACATGCTAAAGGAGGACTTGTGCTTTTCCCCATGGGGATGCCAATATCCTGCTTGAGTAAGACTCCTGTAGCATATGTGTACGTATGTTGGAGTTCGATCTTCATGAACTTCACCATTTCGCATATCGCCAATCTTCTCCAATGGTCGCCTCCTGTGGTCTTACCAAATGAGCATCCTCTTCCCTTGGGTTCACTCGTACATATTCTCTGCCTTTCTTGATGTGATGATTTCTTCATCACGCTATATCCTTGATTCATTACAAAGGTCGACATCATCGCCTCATAATACATCTTCGGGCAGAGGATAAGAGTCTCGCCCGGATTACGGTCTAGTGGGGTGCACACTAGTCCCTCCAACTCCCTCTTCACTTTCAGGACTTCATTGAGCGTGAGGTACTTAGTCTCATCACTCTGCCTGTACGCAAAACATTTTTGCAAGGTTTTCGATTCCACACCGATTCTCTTCCCTCTGAAATTACTACATTGACAAAAGTTATCTTCTATCTCCTATCATAGTGAGTTGACTCTGTTATCGACCTCTTGCATTGGGATATTTTTAGCATTCTTCAATAAAGGCTGGTCATCACACAGTGAGCTAAGGCGAACGCACAAGTGCTCTTCCACTCGTGGGAAAGGAAAACCTGCGCAACTGCAAGTCAGCACATCCCGAGCGGCAAACTGCCGCTGGTTATGCAAAATATCCCCCACAGACTGGTTTTTCATCCAGACTAGGCGAATTTTCTTACGTGTGAGTGCCTTGAAGCCCGCTGGCAAATCACCATGATCCATTACTAAGTCATTAAGCACTTTCCTCAGTTCAGATAGACGGATCCGATCGTCGAACTTGACTCTCACAATCAGGTCAGTACCCAGATTCAACTCAAACTTCTTTCTGAAAACTCTTTGCACCAAACGTCAGAGGTATTTCCGAGTTGATTTTCGGCTGAAATCCTTAATCACTGCATATAACCGTAACATAGATCTCATGTCCMRTGAGAAKATTTCCTTCAACTTACCCGGGTTCTTCAGTATCCCTAACAACACCCATTTGAGTGCACGGCATCTCCRTTTCCATACTCTAAGGTGAGTTACCTTCAATTCAATCCCCTTCTYGATCAACCCTTTCACGTTCTTCAGCAGGAGTTTCTGGTTATCGATTTTGACTGTACTTTCTCCTAAGGCTCTCCWTATTTTCTTCCARGGGGTATGCCACGTGTTTCCCCAGTCTGTACGAATGTCAAAACATGTGCACCCTTTTGATGAGCACTTGCTGAGAAAGTCCCAGAGGTTGACGAACGTTCCATCCTGCTCCCGACWAACAAATTTAATTGGYATAACGTTCCSACTCACCTTARTAGGTTGCGGGTTCTTTTTCCTCCTCTCACGAGCACCCTYCCTCGTGCARTCTCTCCTACCTYCCTTGTTCTTCGACCCTGTTGTAATCAGTACGGGCAACCACTGCCTAATATAGGTACGTTCTAACTCCACCAATTCCTGCCCTTCCAGGGTGTCTACCGGGATCAGAGTGTAGTTCTGGAATCCAAAGCATAAAAGCCAACGATAGAAGTGCGTCRGAGCTCTATTCCTGCTTGTRTACAGATGTTCCCCCCATCGAGCATCTACATCATGACTCGTTTTCCCGATATATTGCGCACGGCAATATGGGGAAACTCCAATATACACCACATTCCTCAGATTCAAAAACTCTACTCCGAATTTCTCATACAAATTCAGCCAGCGAATACATCCCGCAATTGATAGTCTCACAACAACCAGCCGTAGGAGTTTCTTTGATTTACGGTCATACTTTTCAGGCTTACCTCTCAGTTCAATCAAAACTTTACACAGCYTCCAATACTGAGYTATACCAAACACACATCAAATTGCTTCCTCTTCTGCCTTTTCGACATTTTCGGTGGTAATATCTTCCTCCTTCTCCTGCTTCTCACCACTTGTTCCTTCATCGTCGTYTTCCCTACTGTATCCTATGTACGTGCGATGCTCAGCGAAGTCGAAGATAGTGTCTATCTTGCCGTTGTAAGGCACTCCTTCCTCGTTGCATATGTTCTGTAGTGTAATCGCGTCCAGATTCTTCAGTTGTCTCATAACCTCTTCTCGAAATTTGTATCTTCCAATCACGYCGATCTTTGYCGGTATCTTCCTCTTCATTGTGGATGCGAATCGTTCCTTCGTACCTGGTGATATCCTCACTTTTGGCTTCGCCTTGGATCTCGTCAGTCTCGGTGTGAGTTTCGTCGGTTTCAGGATTCCCCTCTTTGGCGTCTTTTAGGGTGTCTGCTTGGCTGGTAGCTCCATGGGCGGACTGTCCTCAAACACCGGTTTTGGTCYTCTCTTCCGTTACTCGTGAATCGTCAGGCTCCYTGTACGTCYCGGATCTCCTCCGTTGTGAGGAARYCCGGGGAGGGGCGCCTACTGTTCGCTGAAGCCAAGGGCTACGGCGCCTGTCACTCGCCGCGCCCGCTTCCGAGGTCCTCARCGACCAGCAGGCATCAAGTCAGYCCTGCCACGCTCCCGAGCGGCTTCGACCAACAAGGTGATTCAACTGYCGCTCACTAGTAYGTTTCTACAATCAATTTATGATTCCGTCAATTTAYGCGCTAAGGGGTTTCAACAGTCAATCAATGTCAAACAGCAGTGCGTTTCAACGGTCAGTAGCCACGCCACGCAATGGTAAGTTTTTAGCAATCAGCTTGGAACATTCTCTCTCTCTCCCTCTCTCTTTTTCTCCCRTGGTTCTCTGTAGTTATTCTCTCAATCTCTCTCTCGCCCGCTGTCCTCTCTATCTCTCTCTCTCTCCATCTTTTTYTCTCTCTCTCTCTCACGGGATAGCTCCCCCCTTACGCTCGAGCAGATTGTAACCAAGCAAGCTCAAAGTTTCGAATGAATTAATTGAGTTAAAACCTTACAATCATATGATAAAAATAATAAAAAAAAGAAAGAAACAAAAAGAAAACAAGATAAAACTGGAAAAGAACTTTGGCTGACCCGCTCACAGCGGGTATTCTCTACAGATTCGCAAGTGTACCTTGATTAGCCTGCTCACACAGGCTGTTCTCGTCAGATCCGCAAAGGGGCTTTAACTCGCCCTCTCACAGGGGCTATCCTCAGCAAGTCAGCAAATGTTTCTCATCAGATCCCCAAGTGTACCTCGATTTGCCTGCTCACAYAGACCGATCTCGTCARATCTGCAAAGGGACTTTGCCTAGCCCGCTCACAGGGGCTATTCTCAACAGATCATCAAGTGTAYTTTGATTGGCCTGCTCACACAGGSTATTCTCGACAGATCATCAAGTGTACTTTGATTGGCCTGCTCACACAGGCTATGCTCAGCAGATTGTGATCTGGACAGATCATCAAACGTTCTTTGTCTAGTCCGCTCGCAGCGGCTATACTCAACAGATCATCGAGTGTACTTTGATTAGCCTGCTCACACAGGCTATGCTCGTCAGATCTGGAAACGGACTTTGGCCGCCCCGCTCAAAGCGGCTCTTCTCAGCAGATCGGCAAGTGTACCTCGATTAGCCTGCCCACACAGGCTATTCTCGTCAGATCATCAAGTGGATTAGCCTGTTCACACAGGCTATTTTCGTCAGATCTGGCAACGGACTTTGGCTAGCCCGCTCACAGCGGCTCTTCTCAGCAGTTCAGCAAGTGTACCTTGATAAGCCTGCTCCCACAGGCTATTCTTGTCAGATTTGGAAATTGACTTTGGCTGCCCGCTCACAGGGGCTATTCTCAGCGGGTTAACAAGTGTACTTTGATTAGCCTGCTCACACAGGCTATTGTCGTCGGATCTGGAAACGGACTTTTGGCTGCCCGCTCACAGCGG
>BFEA01000364.1:1318027-1328594 GCA_003427395.1 Chara braunii | reverse complement strand
CGGAAGATAGAAGTCGCAGGAACATCATGCCATGTAGAAAACGTGAAAGTAGTAAGGGTAGCAGAAGGAGGATCTGGGGCGAGTAGTACAAGGGAGAGAGACGAGGCCATATGGAAAGCGACACTTGAAAAGTTGGCGGTGAAGTAGAGGTGGCAGGAAGATTGAGGTAACAGGAACAGCGCGCCATGTTGGAGAGATGTGAAGGTAGTATAGACAACAGAAGCAGGATTCCGGGATGGCTTATACGAGGCAGGGACGAGAGGGAAGAAGAGGAAATAACGTATGGAAAACGACAAAGGTGAAGAGCTAAGGTGATGGGTGGTCGGCGAGTCAAGGAGGAAACATTTGGGTTACGGTCCAACTTACGGACAGGACAGGGAGATTACCGCAGATCGTTTGGCTCCCGTATCCTACTCAGTGGTGATGCTCGGGAGCGGAACAGTCGAAAAACGTCACAAGGATGGGGACAACAAGTAGAGGGCAGAAAGACAGGGTGGTGGAGATTCGATTCCGGTCCCATGCATGCCAAATTTTGGTACCTGATCGCAATCTGACCTGCTTGTGAAAAGAACCCGTACTATCATAGTAGGGGTAGATTCGCTTTTATTTTTTTCTCTACCACGTTTGTTCGTGCCTAAGCCTAGTCTCAAATATCATTCCAGTTGTTAAATACCTCTTTGTGGGAGGCCGACACTTCCTCTAGAGCCCTAAAAAAACAGTGCGTAGGAAACCCTTTCAACCTCATTTCCCTCCTTAAAGACAAGAGGGTCTTGCCCACTTCCCTATGGTCTGAGGAGTGGGCAAGGATTCTGTGAATGGCGTTTCACGCACACTTTTTTGAATTGTGCTAGTCCATAGGACCAAAAGTCCTTCGTGGTCAGAAAACGGATCGTCCCATTTTTCCAAATCGTAGCTCGGTTCTTAAGCCTCGCAATGCATGTAACCGATGGGGGGCTTGAGCTGCAGATGACCGAGCAACCCAGGAACTCCCATCATCCACCACAGTCGCCAGTCCTGATTAAGGTCAGATTCGAGTCGTATGAACTGCAAAATTTGTCTATCAGTTTCGCCGCCTTCCTGAGCATAAGATCGCTCTCATCAAGAAGAAAAATAAAAATATTGACGTCGTCCACAAGCCTGATACCCATTATATATCTTGTATCAGTCACGTTCGTTTTCAGGAAGGAGTACTCATTGAACGAACATAATAGGCAAGCCAGCTCAGGGTTAAAGCATTTGCCCATTGGGATGCCTACTACTTCTCTGATCACCTTTCCTGCAAGATATATTCTAAGTTGAAGTGAAAGAACTCGATAATCGAAAAGAATTTTACCGTTACCTAACCCATTTTCCCGAAAGCAGGGGAAAACTGACTCCTTTTCCGTTCTTACAGATGTGCACGCTCCTGTAGCCTCTACCGACAAACTCACCACACACTCATTCAACGACACTTAGAATGGGCTTCTGTGGCAGGCGACTGAACATTTCTTTCACATGAAAACATGCAGCAAGAAGACACTCATTCCTTAACCTAAAAGCTCGCGTTCAGACTTTCATTTCAATTTCAACAAGAAGAAATAACAGGAAGGAAAAATGCATGGACATAAATTTTTCAAATAAAACCTATGCTACCAGAGTGGTGTGAGACCACTTGCCTGGCGGTGCAAAAAAATAAAAATAAAAATAAATTCTAAATTGATTTTTTTTTTAATTTGGTAAAAAAAAATTGATGTGACTCAAAGATAAAAAATATTTTGCTTTTTTTTTTTTTTCATAACATAGTCTTTTTTTTGTATTTTTTCTAGGCTTCAGTCGAGCATCCTGGGTCCTGGATGCCCAGCCCGTACAAGGAGCAAAGAACGTCCCAGCAAAAAAAAAAAAAAAAAATTAAAAACTATGAAACAAAACTATATTATGAAGAAAAATAAACTGAACAACTTTTGTCTCAGGGTGACATCGAAATTCTTTACTATATATAAAATTTAAAAATTACTATATTTATTCTCAATTTGGTGAAGAATTTCGATGCGACTCTTAGGCAAAAGTTGTTCAGTTTATTTTTCCGCATCATATAGTTGTTTTTCGGATTTTTTGGAGTTTATTATTTTTATGTTTTTTTTGTAGGGACCTTCCCGGGTCCTTGCACGGGCTGGCCACCTGGGACCCGAATGGCCCGTCTGGTAGCCTAGTAATATATATTTTTTAATTGAAATTTTTTTATTTTTTTTAGCCCGATCGGTCAAGTGACCCCGGACCACTCTGGTAGCGTAGGATTTCTTAGATTGTTTTTTTGTAGTGGGACCTTCTCTTATCCTTGCACGGTCAGGTCGCCCGGGAAAACGAGGTAACCAAGGAGGTCCGGCATGTAGCCTAAAATAAAACTGAAAATTTTAAATAAAAAGCATTTTTAAATAATATTTTTTATATAAATCATATTTTTAAAATACGAACATGGTTATAGGGCCGAACGTTCAGGGGCGCCTGGGCTGAGCCCTAAATGTTCGAGCATTCAGGGTCTTGTTCGAGGTCCGAATCCGAAGGGGTTCGACCCCAACGAATAATTATTTTGGGGCCTAAAAGTATTATTGTTCTTTGCTGAAAATAATTTTTTGAGATCTGTATAACATGCACTATATGCATATGAGTTTTGGAAGGTATTTTGCAAAGCCCAAAAAAAAAAAAGATATCGTCAAAGATGACTTTGTCAAAACGTGCTCCGCCACTCAATTTATTTCATTTTTACTTTTTTGGGGGGGGGGGAAGGGGAGGGGCGGCTCAAATATTTTATTATTTTTTGAAACTTTGTTCATGAGTTTTGTATGGTGTGAAATACACATTTGATAATTTTCAGGGCATTTGGCTACCCAAGAAAAAATTAAAAATTCACCAAATATGGCGGTGTCCAAAGTACTCGCTCACTCACTCATTTTTATTTATTATTTATTTTTTATTTTTAAAAATTTTAGGCCATTTCGCGATTTATGCGTGTCATCCTTGAAAGCAAAGGGGCCATGCTAATCGTCTCTGTATCGTTCCAATTTTAACGGATATCCTGAAGAACTTTTTTTATTTTTTATTTTTTATTTTATTATTATTTTTTCGTTTTGCTTTTTTCAAATTAGGTACAACAGAAGAATTCCCACGAGAAATGAAAGTAGAAAAAATATTCCATAAAAAAAAAAATCCTTCAAATTTATAAATTATCATTCCAATGTTTCTCCAATTTTAAAATTTTAAGTTTTATTTAATAAGTTTCCGTCTAACTATGAGTTTTTCCTCTTAACTACATCTATTTGTTCACGATGGAATGAAAGTCTGGACGAGTTTAGGAAATATTTTAATTAAACTTTAGTTCTACCACAACGAATATCTTCTAATTTAGTTTGGACTAACCTATTTATGACTGAAAATCCTTACTTGGAATGACAGTCCAATTAAAATATTTCATGAACTCATCCAGACTTTCATTCCATCTCTAGCATTCAGTTCAAATAAGAAGGGATACCCCATTCTTGGAAGGAAATTTTTCAAGTAAGACGGAAAATTTTACAATTGGAATGATATTTTTTAGGATGGAATGAAAATTTAACTATAGAATGATTATTTATTCAATTCTAGGAAATTTTTATGTTGTAAGGAATTCGGATGTAAATTGTTTGTTTTTTTTTTTGTATAATGTTTATTTTTTATTTTGTTTAAATATAGTAAATTTTTTGGATTTTTTTTTTTTTTTAAAGGATCGTGTTCGACTGTAACGGTCGAACGCATCCCAAAGGGACGCCGATCGTTCGACAGGTTCGAAACTGGAAATTCAGACGAACCTCAACGCCATGAAACCTACATATGAATATATTTTTTTTTAATATCAATATTATTTTTGATTAAATAGTTTTTCATATTTTTATTTCTTATGAGAATTTATTTGTAGAAGTCGAGATAAGAGTTACTTAAAGAAAAAAATAATCTTTTAAAATACTCGGATTGCTATGTAAAGCAACTCAAAAAATCTCGTTCGTCTTATTTATAAGCTCCAAGTGACTATTATCTCTATTAGTATTTGAAACGGTCATATTGCTTATGCAAAACCATATGTATATGCAATAATTTTATAACCAATAAAGAATAATAAAAGTATTACACATTTTTATGGAGTGAAGTAAGTCTAAAACTATATAAATGTAGTAGAATGAATTATAGTCATATAATATAAAGAAGTCTACTAGATCAGGGTACTTGTTCATTATACATTATATTTGAACCCATAATAAGGTATTAGCCTCACAAGACAATAACTATAAATTTATTATGTCTATCCTATTTGTAATCATAAATTTTGATTTGAAACTTGAAAAGTAATTTACTAATTTAATTATTTTACTTGGATTAATAGATGTATGACATGATACTATTGATATATGACCTAGGCTACCAGCCGGGACGCCCGGATCACCCTATTTTCATGGGCGGCCCGGCCATTCAAGGACTAGGGAAGGTCCCTGCCAAAAAAAAAAAAAAAAAAAGATCCAAAAAATCCAAAAAAAAAAAAATTATGTAAAAAAATAAGCTGAACAAATTTTGCCTCAGCATCACATCAAAGTTCGTTACCAAATTAAAATTATAAATTATTTTAGAACTTTTAAATCAAAAAATATATATATTATTTTATATTTTTATGTTTTTTTTGCCCGGTCGAGCAAGTGGACCCGGACCACTTTGGTAGCCTACTATATGACCTGATACTATCAAATATTCGCATGTTAATTCTAGTGGATTAGAAATACTGCCCGGAGAACTGCAATAAGCAAATTTGATATTATCGGGTTCATATTTATACGGGGTATGTATAAAAATACCGCAAAAATCTCAAAGAGATAAATCAATATGTCATTTTTTATGCTTGATTTTAGATCACCATGAAAGGTGTTGGAAGTAAAGTGTTAAAATAAGGACTAACATAAACACTAGTGAGGAAAGGTTAATTTAGAAATTAAAGGATCATGGTGGCTTACAGACTAGTTCATTACCCAACTACTAGAGAATGGTTCGTTTACATCAACATATAATTCATTAATTCTTTACAAGATTTTACTTACGAATTCTAAAAATCTTGAGTTAAGCCTTGCATGTAGATCGAAACATAAGAACGTAAACTTAACTTAACTTTGTTATATAAAACGTTAAAAAATGGTGAGAGGTCCTAGTGTATTTTGCGCACAAAGATAACATTATGAGCTCAATTTATTAAGGGATGCTACATCCAGTGGTAAGCAAGAGTTGCAAAGTTGTCGAAACTCACAAACTTCAGTCTAGTCGATATTCTTACTATGTGTTAAATGATAATTTACTTACGAAAATATTTAATATATTCAAAAAAAATTGAGAAAAAAAAGTTATAATTTTTTTTTGCTTTAAAACCTTATCCAAAAAAGTAGAGGAAATCACGTGAACTCATTTCTAGCAACAACGATAAAATAACTGTATTTTTTTCTCTCAAGCTTTATCTTGCTAGGAAAACAAAATGTCATAGTTTTTCTTAACAGTTACAAACATTTTACCTATATGTGTTTGTAAAAAGACGCATGAACATGTTTCTCTTTCTCTCTCTCCCTCGGGAAAAAAAAAGAAGCAAAGGCGCCTTAGAGGGTTGCGTGATACTTACCCTTTCTGTGAACAATACAATTATTGGACCGCTTATTCTTCAAATACAGAGGTTACATGAATGACAAAAGACTTATTGACTTATCATGAGGTTACGGATACACAACCCGTAGTTTATTTTTTTATGATGGGTCCATTGTTTCACCAGGACGAAAGAGAGTCTAATTTGAGGAGGGGTAAGGTAGTGATTATGTTGTGCTTATGTTTTGTCATATCTACTATACAAACCCCAAAAATTTGTGTGTGCACGTGTATGTGTGTATGTAAGATTAAGTGTGTGTATAAGAAAGAGTTTATATGTATGTAAGAGTGGGGGTATGTATGTTTGTATGTGTGTGTATGCTTGAGAGAGAGAGTCGAGTGACTATTCTCACAAGGGTAGGTGTTAACCTCAAAAAAACAAACCAATGTTATATTTGAATATAAGAGCCTTTTTTTTTTTTTAATATATATATATGTTGTAGATTCGAATAAAATGCAATGCCATGTGTTATATTTGAAGTGTCCTTTAAATTAAAAAAAATAGACAAACTTCTAAGCCTAGAGGGGGTCGTGCACCGTTCGTTCTTTTTCCAGGATCACAACCAATATCGGTCCTTCGACTATAAGTACTCTACCTTCAATTTTAACACCCTTCCAAAGACGAAAAGGCTCGTATGAACAACCAGTATAACAAACTAAGAGAAAAATGACTAAGGTATATAAATGCAGCCCTACGAACTCCGAACATGGATTTAACAAAGGATTCGTGAAAACCCAACAAAACCAATAAAACCCAATATTTTGTATGGAGTAAAATTGTGAAATTGAAACAGTTGTATTAAACAAAAAAAGAACACTGTTTTTAATCCGTTCTCGAGAAACGAGGCAAAAAATCGAGCTAAAAATGAAGCGATCTTAAAAACGTGTCGGAAAACGCTTTCTAGCACAAATTTCTTTTATAAAACTATAAGTGATTTCCAACAGACTAGTAAACAGCAGGGCTCGAATAAAAAAAATTGCAGCGCGAACTTAAAAGTTGTAAAAAAAACAGTTTTAGTAAATACTGACGTATAGGACTATACGTCGTTCTCAATAGTATAAATTCCTCTAAAACAATTTTAAAGCAACAGTAGAAACATGCAAAAACAATATATGATATGCAAAATATTAACACAAACAACTTTTGTCTCGGATATATCTTTAAATTATTAGTCAAATCCAAGAAAAAAAATAAAAATCCAAAGAAAAAAAAAATAAAATCCTGAAGAAAAAAAAAAAAAAAAAGTTGCCCATAAAAATGAGAACATATTAAGGGGAACGTAGTCACAAACAAGATAACATTTCAGTCTGCTTACGAAACCCTCGAACACGTTCACTTTGTTACATAACTTATAGGACTATACACACAATTTTTTCAGACAATAAAAGAACTGCATATTTTTACTCCTTAATAAACAGTGCTTCGCTTGTTAGTGATTTTTAAGGAAAAAACATGTTTTTTACCTCGCCACTTCCAATGGTTATAAGAACTTGTCTTTTTATTGAAGTTATTTTACTTCACGTGGAATCTTGCTGCTACGGGAGACCTTAATCCTGTAGTTTTTTAATCTTCAATAAATTTTGTTCAAACCCAACAATTTTTTTTTTTGACTTTTCACGAATCCTATGTTATTTTCTTTCCGTGGGCAGCTGCTAGGTGCAGCAGGTCGTCAAACCTTTCCAAAAGCGGGTAGCTACATGTCCTTCAAGCTTAACAACTACCACGCCTTCTTGTATTGTTGGCCTAGCAATTTAATAACCCTTCGAATAGTCATTGGGCCTCTACGAAGGACAGGTAAAACCAAATGTTGAAAATAATTGAGATCTATAACCTACAGGCTGGGAACACTGTTCATTGCTCATACCTGAACAACAATCCTTATAAACCTTAGTTGTCCAAAAAAAAAAGGTAACCTAGCGGACACACGCAGATCGTTACTAAAACCACGAACAACTCACGAAATAAACTATTTTTGTTTTCTTGTGTGTTCGTGTTCAATTTTTTTGTTTTGCTGTGCGGCGGTGTGAACAAGAAAATAGGTCACAATTTATTGGTGTTCTATGTGTTTTGGGCTTAATATGCCCCAAGCGCCTCAAAAACCCACCTCAGGTGTATGAATGCATGCCCTACGGGTCATGGGCATGCAGAAGCGATCATTGGATTATCTCCTAGGGCCTGCGAGGAATTTGACTCAAGTGTATAAAAGCATCCCCCTACGAGCAATCAACAATTTTTATTTTATTTTTTAAAACAAACACATTTATTTCATGTCAACTCAAGGTTTCGAGACCTTGACCCGCTTGTTGTTCGTGTTATAATTGAAGGCACCGCTCAACAACATCCGCAAGGCAGTTGATTCAGGGACTGCAAATTTCTCTAGGTAAAGAGTATAAAAAATGAAGGCACTAGCAGATGACTTATTCGTGGTCTCACATAACTTTTCGACGTCCCGAATGCACTGAAGGAGGTGTTGTTGAAGGATTCGTGACTCTTTTAAGCTCTAGTGAGGTAGAATCGTTCAACATATGTTTTACCGGTTGGCAACGAACTACAAGGGATGTGAGATGCAGCGGGTAGACCCAAAAACTAGAGAGCGTTTCTTGGGGTTTTTAGTGAGCACACAAGTGATTAAGGTTGGTCTTGTGTTGCTCCGTCGATAGAGGGTGGCGAAAAAGTTGAGGATTTGAGGGTCTTCGTGACACCTTTCTCTTTTCTAACGACGATGTTGATTAACGAGATCCTATTCATGTTAATCTGGTTGTGGGCGAAGTGAGGGAAATTGGAAGAATCAGGCTCAACTCCGGAAGTGACTCTTTAGGATTGCGCTAACTTGAAAAAGAGAGGACTGCATTTTTTAGGGTGAATAAATTATGATGCGAGAATGGCAGTTCAGCATGAGAGAAGAAATAGTCCGTCGAGTTCTAAGAAGTGGTTTAAAGAGCATGGACCAAGTACCGCCATGAAATCAGGAACAGACTGACAACCAAAGAGGAAATCCTTCAGCTGTGTCTTTTTTATAGTCTTGCTATCGTTAACTCAGAGGGTCATAGTTTGGCTGTAGGTTTTGAGCCAACAGCCTTCAGAAAAACTTGGGAAAGAAGGGGGGTCTCACGAGCGGTTGACATATGGTTGGCGGTGCTAGGCACATAAAAGTCTTTTTCGAAGGTGCACGAGTGACTGCAGGATCTGTGGAGGACAAAGGAAAAATTGAGAGCTATAATCAAGGTCATCCCAGAGGATTGCCTCCAGTTCTTAGGACCAAAGGGCAAGGACCCCCAGGGACTTGGTCCGCTCCAGAATTCCTTGATAGAGAGGGAACTTGAACTGCGTGGAAACTCCAGAGCCTAACACAGAGTGGGGTTCGATAAGTGCAAGTATTAAAGGTGTAGAACCAGAGTGATGCTTTGCACCTTTTCAGGAGGAGGTGATCTCAAAGTGGCAGAACCGACTTCTAATCAGACTAGTAGAATCATTTGATAAAAATAGGGGTTTTCAAAGCCGCCACTTGGATCGACAAGGTACCATTAAGGGATCTGACTATTGACCCAAGGGTCTGGAGTCAAAAATGGGGGAGATTGTCATTGTCCTCCCTGCACGGTTTAGACCTGGTCAACTACTCAATTAAATATTATAAAGGTTGGCGGATTGGAGAAGAAGATGTTGAAGGTGTGGCGGATTTTATTCAACCTTACTGATATGAAGTATTCCAATTTATTATGTTTACTCTATTATACTGTATATGGTGGTTTCCCCTTCCACGGTTTGGTTGAACAACAGAGGCACGAAGATAGCATTGAACTGCTAACGCTGCAATTGGTCGTTCGCATCCGCCAGCCACCTCTGGTCGGACTACCCGACCTCAAGGAGAGTATGGAGATGGTGGACACACCACTGGGCACATCTTGATTTGGGGGGAAAAACAATGGAGTGTGATGAGAAATGAATCTTGTTGGGTTTTTTGAAGGAGCAAAAAGGGAATAGAGGGTGGACATACGTGGCTCATGTGGCGAGGGTTATTATTTACTCTATCCTCTGGGGTGACATAAACAAACCACTCTTTGAGAGGCGCCCCTACTCGAACGTGAAGCTAAAAACAACCATCAAGCGAGGGTTGAGGTGCGCCATCTGGGGAGACAGGCATAAAAGAGTCAGGTGTGGAAAAGGAATAAGAAGGTCTTTGTGGTGGTTTCTCATGACATGGGTTTGAGCAATCGCCTAGCCGGAGTCCATTATCTACAAGTGGGTCTACTGATTTGTAAGTGGCTGAGAGAATAATGGTGAGACTGTTAGGATATGAGTAGTTGATTGGGTAGCGAAAATTCTTGTCAGGGAACTAGAGCACTAGGTCAGTAGGGAGGTCATCAAGTGTGCGACATCACCAGGACACTCGATGCTTACAACAGAAAAATTTCCATGAGAAATGAAAGTTGAAAAAACATTCCATGAAAAAAAAATCATTCATATTTATAAATTATCATTCCAATGTTTGTCCAATTCTAAAATTTCCAATTTAATTTGATAAGTTCCCGTCTAATTATGAGCTTTCCCTTCCAACTACATCTATTTGTTCAAGATGGAATGGAAGTCTGGACGAGTTTATGAAATGTTTTAATTAGACTTTCATTCTACTACAACAAATATTGTCTAATTTAGATTGGACTAACCCTGGGTAGCACGGCGTACACGTACGCGGGCTCCGCATACGTGCATACGCGTATGCACGTATGCGCATACGTGTAGCATACGTATGCGCGCATAAATTTAGGGTCCGCGTACGTGGTCACAGCGGGCCGTTTCCCGGGTTTGTCTGGGCCCGGTAGGGGTTGGGGGGTGGGCGTTGGGATTGGTTGGTGTGTGTGTGTGTGTGTGTGTGTGTGTGTGTGTGTG
>BFEA01000364.1:1274535-1317682 GCA_003427395.1 Chara braunii | reverse complement strand
AGGAGGGGGAGGACAGACAAACAAACAGTACCACGAAAGGGGTAGGGGGAGGAGGAGGAGACAGACAGACAGACAGTATGACGGGCGGAGGACAGACAAACAGACAGACAAACAAACAAACAAACAGACAGACAGACAGACAGACAGACAGACAGACAGACAGAAAGACAGACAGACAGACAGACAGACAGGAGGGGGAGGACAAACAGAAAGACAGTACCATGAGAGGAGTAGGAGGGGTAGGAGGAGGGGTAGGAGGAGGAGGAGGAGACAGACAGACTGACAGACAGACAGACAGACAGACAAACAGACAGACGGGCGAAGGACAGACAGACAGACAGACAGACAGACAGACAGACAGACAGACAGACAGACAGACAGACAGGAGGGGGAGGAGAGACAGACAGACTGACAGACACACAGATAGATAGACAGACAGAAATGAGGGGGAGAACAGATAGACAGACAGTACCATGGGAGGGGTAGGAGGAGGGGTAGGAGGAGGGGTAGGAGGAGGGGTAGGAGGAGGAGGGGGAGGGGTAGGAGGATAGGTAGGAGGAGGAGAAGGACGAAGATCATGATTGGGAGGAGGAGGACGAGATAAGTCACTAAATGCTGACTATATATTATATATACATTATATATATGTGTAAAAAAATAATAAAAAAAAACAAACGCGTACGCGTATGCTGGTTTTTGGGCACGGAAGCATACGCGCGCATACCTACGCGTTGTCGAGCGCATCGGTCCGGGACCGCACCAGGGCAGCGCGGGACCCTCCTGGCCGCGTCACGCAGGAGTTGGACTAAAAATCCTCTGTCGCGATATACATGGAGCTTCCACAAGCCGCTCCGGCCGAGTGCGCCAACCATACCTCTCGCGAGCCCCTACGACAGGATAGGGCCTACGCGAGGCACAGCTTACCTACATCTTACGGGAGCTGTCTCCCCGCCGAGCTACCAGACCACAGTACGAAAGCTAATCAGTTGCAATCGCAGAGGTCGACCAGCCGAGGGCGTTTCTCGTTCGCTGTAGCATAAGGGGTACGCGCGGTAATACGCCTCTATCGGACCTGTACTCGAACCAGCATCATGGGGGGCTGAAGTACCAAGCGCGGCTCGTCGTCGGTCGACTAGGACGCATCCCACACACCACGCGCACACCACTTAACGAACACAAAAAATAAAACCCACACACACACATACGAGACAACACAATATGAACAACGTGACAACGCCCCTAGCCCCCCGGTAGCCGCCCCATAACTTCCTGATACGGAAATCGGATAGGCGTCACGCGTGAGACTTGATATAAATCCGTGCGGACGCAGGGCAGACTCATATCGACTCGCTATGCAAGCGTACGCAAGCGGTCACAATGATGGCGTACTATGTAGTGCCCATAATCAAGCGGTCCCTTGTGGATCTGAGTACCGCGTATGACACTCAAGTGTCAGACTCAAAGTGTCGTGAGGGTCTAATCCTTCACGACATTGCACGGCTGAAGGAATAGCCGTGCAGCCGCCGCGAGATCTCCGTCCTTTGGTCTGAGCGTCTCTGCACGCAAGGCAAATAGGCTCTGCGCGAGGGAAAACCCCTTTCCTGCAGAGCCTAGGGCTTGGGATGTCCTGGACAAGGACCTCGAATCCCGGCCCAAGACCAACGTCCGACTAAGAAAATCCATAAGAAGTAAGACCAATAAAAAGGAAGGACCTTCCCTATGCCTTTTAGTCTTAACCCCTGAGCAGGGTTTTAGTACGGGGGCCCTTTAGCCAATGCAAGTATTCATCCCAAGTATACTCATATATATGCATATATAACAGGGCGAAGTATATGACGATCACTTCTCACAGTCTCATTGGGGTCCCTCACAGCCATACGTATATATGTGATCGCATGGCAACCACATCCAGAATCTGATTCATAGCACATACCTGCGAATCACATCAACGAGTCAATCAACAGCCCACGCACTACACGGAGTCAACCCCAACCATCTTCAACACTCATACCCCTCGCTTTAGCCATGCAACCCCCAACCTCCTGTCCAACGAACCTTAATTAAATACTCAGTACCTCTGTTAAATGGCCATTCAATAAAAGTCCGGGTGAAACCATAATGAAACAAAATAAAATCACCAGGGCTAAAGCCTTTTAGGTCGAGTGAGGGAGTGAAGTTGAGATTGAGTCATAAACAGACGAAACGGCAACCGACCTGTTATCAGTGATAACAGATAAATGATCCTCAAGGGATCAAGTTGAATCTAGTCATGACCTTCAATCAAACAATCCAAAGGACCTGTAACATAAGAGAGGTCAAATGCCCACGCTAAATCATCAGCATATGGGGGATAAACCTCCATAGCACATCTCCTTATAATACTCTCTGGCGCCACCTGTTGAAAATAATATAACTCCTCTGAAAATAGGAAAGTTTCGGCAGCGCTTCCCGTAGGAAAAGTGCCCTCTCAGAATTTATATAAGCCCAAATATGAAATAAGAAATAACCCTTGACTCTCCAAAGTCCAAATTTTGTCTAACTCCCTGAATTAACAAAATTTTGGGCAGCACTGCCTTTAGAAAATGAGCCTTCCCAGAATTTTACTAAGCAATATATGAAATCTTGACAAGTTGAACTTTTGAGAAGTCATAAATTTGACTAACTCCCCGACTTTGTAAAAATTTGGGCAGCACTCCCTTTAGAAAAGGAGGCTTTCCAAATTTTTACTAAGTTAGAAAGACAAGTTAAGTTTGGACAAGGCAAGATTTGACTAACTCTTTGGATTTGTAGAAATTTCGGCAGCGCTTCCCCTGGAGAAAGTGGCTTGCCAAGATTTATACAAAGCCAAGTATGAGAAAAGTTCCCAGAAAATGCGAAAATTGACCTTAGTATACAAAACTTAGCTCAGAAAATGCAGGAATTGAAACTAACTCCTCTAGCTCTAGCACGTGGCGAGCGACTAAAGCAACTACCTATCAAACTGAAACTCAGACTAAGTAGTAGCCTCACTCAATCACATGCAGGCCAAACCACAAAGGTAAGTACTCTCATCATCCCAAAGTCAACCTGAATAAACAATAGTTCATGATCTCTTAATGATTTAACCCCTCACCCCCAGCTTACATAAGGCATAGGTCAGGCCGCCTGAACTTACAGAACAGCTTAACTTAGCCAAGCCTAGAGTCAGAATACCTAAATTTATAGAGCGTTCTCACTTGGCCAAGTATACACAAACAGATGGCACAACTATTTTTCTCTTCTTTGGGCATATTACTAGACCATTCTAGTCGCCCTGGACTGTTTAAAGTATCCAAGTTATATATACTTATCTTTTACCTTTGTCTTTTAAGGCTGCATATGACTGAACTAACTTAAGTTCAGCCTGCCCCAGTTTACCATCAATTTTATTCTTAGTTGTACTCTCTTCAAGTTGTGATACGGCTACAGTCAGACCACCTAAACTTATAGAATAGTCTGGTCAGCTCGTTTTTAAATAGAGTAATAATAAAGTATAGCCAAGTTATAACCTTTGGGTTTCAGCATGTGCGAGGCTTTGAGTCAGACCCCCTGAACTTACAGAAGGGTTCAACTCTCTGCCAGATTTGTTTCTATCTGAGCCAATATGTGTGTGGCATCGAGTCAAACCCCCTGAACTTACAGAAGGGTCTGCCTCTTTGCCGAGATTAATTCTTCAGAATAAATGGCAGGAAGAGACTGAGCCACCTGAACTTACAGAACAGCTCGGTCTCCTCGTTCAGACACCAAAGAAACAAGTAAAATCCCAACGAAAACAAAGCAACCCAAGGCACCAAAACTTATTGAGCACCCTGAGTCCTTAAAAAAAATCAAGCACAGTCAAACCCCTCACAGGTGAGAGCAATCAGGGCACCTGAACTTACAGAACAGCCCGATCCTCCATACAAACCATATCACTGGGTTTCCCCAAACTTATGAGGACATCCCAGCCTTCAGAGTAATCAAACCCCCTAAACTTATAGAAGGGTCTGACTTCTCCATACAAAACCAAAAGAGACAAAGCGTTAGGGTTCCCCAAACTTATGGGGACTCCTCAACCTTAATGACCCAATCAACCATCAAGCAAAACAAAACCCCCATCCTGCCTTTCCCCCAGATGCAGTTCCTTTTAACATTTCTGAGTTCATACAAACAAACAAAAGTTGAAACTGAGACTTGAGGAGACATTCCTTACTTAGTATTCTTCAGTGTCCTGAAAGTCAAACCAAAAATAAAGGTAAGGCTGCACACCATATATTCAGTCAGCGATGCATCAGGTAATACAAATACGGGCTATAGGGTGGGTGTATAGTGGCAAACGCAAAGGTTACCTATCAATTCCCTACCTCCAGAGCCTCGCCTAGGCTCCGGCAGAGCTCCCGCAATCGGTGGGCGGACTCCCCACAGAGTCTTGATGAGGTCCTACGAGTTGCAATCCCGCATGCCGCCTTCCCCTCAGAACAAGACTAGACTTAGAATAAGGAGGTAGAAAGAGAAGGTTTGAGTCTCTCAGATACCAGGGGGGTGCTCTCAAACTCCCTGGAGGGGGCCTTGTAATTTTTTACGCCTTAGGGYCCCGCAATGGCAGCCAATGCGACAGCTTGGTCAACTTTRGATCACCTGTTGAAGTCACGCCCCTGACGACTCCCCAATTTGCAGCAATAATCCCTCCTTCCAAAGCCTAGTCACTTCTCTACACCTATCCGCCGCAGTCCGCAATAGTCAGCAGTAATCAATAGCAGGGGCCCCGCAGTATGTTGCCTCCCCCACTCGGTCGCGGCCTGTGGACGGCCAAGACCAGCAGTTGCGCACAGTCTACAGCAACAATCCGTGTGCAGTCCRTCGTATCAGCCAGCAGCCGCTGCGCAATCCGYAGCATCACTGCAGCAGTGAACCGCAAAAATGCACARTGATAGAGCGGCAGCAGTTCGTGGTGGCCTATAGCAGATCGCAGCAATCAATGGCCGGCTGTGACAGTCGGCCCTTCCAAACAAGATCTGAAGATGCGGCCCACAGCACTACGACTCCCGCCTTTGTCCCTTGTTACGTCAACTAGACCGAGGGTGCTTACGACCCTGGTCAAAAGACTCAGAATGACAGTGGATGGGGGTAGCACAGCAGTCCAAAGGTAGGCCTTCTACCGTCTCAACCTTCTCACGCTACTCCCGCTCACTCTTCTTTCAACCCTCAGCAGGCCAACGTACGTCGTGGAGTAGATCCGCAGTAATCGGCAACACCACCGTGGTACTCTGTAGGTATTGGCCACGATGATCGTCGTTATGACCAGGTACGTGCTTTCTTCCCTCTTCACTCTCCCTACGGTTCTCCCCTTCTCTCCTGTGATGGCAAGCAAATGGACCAGCGGCGAGAGTGATGAAGATCAGCACCAGCTGGCTCAACTTCTTCCCTACCTCCTTTGTTGAGATTGGTAGGTTTTCTTACTCCCTCATCCCCCCCGCTATTCGCCTTCCTCTCTCGTTCGGCACTTAGCACAGACCCCCGCCTTAGCGTATACGCAACGAGAATGCACCCTTCCCGAAATGCAGGAAGGTTCACTGCGCAGCCCGATGTTGTAGTTCGAATGTCCAGTGCATCCCCACCTAGCCTATTTTGTCACGTACGTATCACATCGAATAATCGGTAAGTCTTCACCCTTGCGGTCAGCCCCACGCTACTTGCTTCATTGGCTTCTCCGAGATCGAATGAATCCGCCGGTAAACGTGGGTCGGTTCATTCCTTATTCAATCAGCTACTCCCTCGGGCGCAGACTATACCCGTTACAACACACAGTCTCCTTGGTTGTTAATCTGCCCGTCACAACACACAGTCTCCTTGGTTGTCAATCCCGTTCCTCACTACCCATGCCAACGAGGATGAATCTTCCCCTATATTGTGGATAGATTCACTCCCTCTAAGCTATGGCCATAGATTTTGCCTTCAGCGCAGCCTCGTTCCATCACCTTGTCTAAACTAAACATCCTGCCTCCAATCCGACTCTGCAGATCGCTTCGCACTGCAAAAAAAACTCAGAATCGAGCTTTGGTTCGCCCGTTTTCATGGAGAATCGGGCGAGCTACTCATCTCCCACTCTCGATATGTCTTCTCCCGCCATCGCCCGCGCACGACTTTCCCATACTAACTCTTAGTCTACTAACTTCCTATTCAAACTAACCTCAAAATCGGGTTCGTCCGATTTCAAAATCCCGAGTTACCACTTCTCCCACTACGTTTTCACCAAGAAAACAGACGAGGTAAGACCTTACACTCCTGCCATAGCCCAATTCCTACATCCTCCCCTTCGAACACACCCCGACGCAATTCCGGTTCATATTCGTTCACCCGCTCTGCTTCCCAACACCTCTCCGCTACACCTCCCCGCGGAGCTCTCCTCACTAACCTTCCCTTATACTAACTCCCAACGAAAACTAACTCTATAAACGGATGCGTCATCCCTTATAACCTCTACTTCGCATCTCTCCGCGCCTGATTCAGTGGAGAATTTAGCGCGCTTATCACTTATCCCTCCCCGGTGCTAGCGCCCGTCATCTATCTTGGCACTGCCCGACTCCTCCTTGGGAAAGCACCTGGCTTGATTATCGACCGGGTTCGTTCTTCCTCTCCCACAGTGCTACGGTCGTCGCTCACTCAGCGCCTTGCGGTCCGCACAGCCCTGTCGTCGGTCGGTTTGAAAGTGAGACAAAACAAGCGGAGGAGTAGAACTTCCTCTGCTCGTATGCACATCATCCTTGCGCAGAGTCCATGCTAATCTTCTCAATATCGTTCCAATTTTAGCGGATGTCCCGAAGGACAACCCCGACCCGAGCGGATGTCCCGAAGGACAACCGCAACCCGAGCAGATGTCTCGAAGGACTTGGTGCCGGTCGGTGCCCGGATGCTAGCGCGACAGGCAGCCGCCAGGCGAATCTCGCCGTGGGGCAGCCCACCCCGCCCCTCTCTGGTTCGCCCGTACCCGGCGCAGCCCGCGTCCGGGTTCATTTCGGGTTTCTGCGCATCCGCCCTTTGCTTTTCCGCTTACCTTACCGCATCTGCACCCGCCTCCCTATCTTGTTTGGGTTCATTCCCGGACTTGCAAGCTATGCAGTGGCCGAGCTGGCCACCCCAGCCATCTGCGTTGATCGCCCGTCTACGTTAATCGCCCGTCTGCGTTAATCGCGCGACCGTGCAGCATACTATCACGGCGGTAATAACTACAAACTTTAGGCACCGCCCAGGTAGGCACCCCCAGGCCGCCGCTCCGTACCCGAGTCCCGCCATCCAGACTCAAACCTCGGGTCTATGTTTCCAACTGTTTGTGGGTGTACCCACTGTGCTTTTGCGTCCACATACAGGTGCGATATTAATAATACTAGATAAAATTAGACATAATATATATACATATAAGAAAAACAAACGGTAGTCGGGCAGGGACCACGGCACCCCTCCCGGTCGGCCCGTCAGCCCCACGTTTGGTCACGCAACAGCAAAAGGCGAGGGGGATGGTCCCGCAGGCCCATCAACCCCTCAAGCCTTTTCGCCTCGCACCTCCTCTCCCTTGTCGCATGATGTTGGCCTCGATCCCTGCGTTTGCTGCGTACCAGTCCAATGCTGTAACCTATAGGGCTAAGCCCAAGCCTGGTACCAACAGGCCTGACACGCCTTATAGAGAGGTAGCGTACGGCCCTTGGGGCCAAGGAAACGCCCTGTACCACTTTCCCGGCTCATACTTGCATAAAGAACTATCCAAAAACTTATGTCGGTCTCCCGGCCTCGCCACGGCTACTCGTCCTTAGCCAAATCCATCAGGTCCCATCATCTGGATTTTTGCGTAAGTTTATACCGGCTCACTAAGCCGTCCATCGTACCACGCGCAACCAATGAACAAGGTGCTCATAGGCTAATCAATTCAATCAAGACAAAAATGACATATGCTGACTAAAATCCACACCACGTCTACCACTGTAACCAAAAGAAGGGAAAAATCACGCGCGCCTCAAACTTGCGGGCCCACGCACTTTTTACTCTAGTCACCCACTTAGCCAACATAAAATACAGACGCGGCCGCGCCTAGCGCGGCATACTTAAACTTTAAACCAAACTGTTTTTCTGTCGCTTGCAAAAGCCAGGGCGGATACCCTTGTAAGGGTATTCGCACCGACAGCTTACCGGACCATATTAAGCGACGTCCCCGTCGCTTCGCAGGATCAAAAGCTATCAATTCAATCGCAATCCCAAAATTCTGACGAGCAGGGTACCAATCCGATTAACCGACAGACCCAGGGTCGAGGCCTCCAATAATCCATGCCAAACACAACTCTATGCTGCCAGGATTCCAACCTGGGTCTCCGTCGCCCTGACATTCGGACGTCGGGATACTCCTCACTGTACTACAGCATAAGTTCCATTGGATCTCTCACCGTCCTCTCTCTTGTGCCCTAGACAGCCGCCGGCTTCTCGTTGTGTGCCCCTAGCCATTCCCTTGAAACCAAGTCGTGACTAGGAGCGCGGGCCCTAACCGAAACCTTCAAAGGCATTCTCTCGCCTTCCTCTCAAAAATCTTCACATTAACACACGTAGTCGTATCACATAGATTCTCACATAAGCTCTCCTGCAGTCTAGTACCGGAAGACCAGGTCTCCATCTTGGCCCACCATAGTCTGGGCTTTTATTCCAGATCTACGGCCCACCGCATTGTTATTTTAGCGGTAGTACCTTCGCGGGTTGCGCCACGATAGGTTGTTCCTGATAAGTATTCAATCAGGACTTCCTCAAAAAGACTCATACGACTCGACTCTTATCCCACGCCTCTCCGGAGGGATAAAACCCTTCTAGGCGTTCACGCCCCTTTAAGTCTTTACTCCCTTGGCCAGACGCAGACCCTCTGCTCAGGTTGTGCCAAACAGCGGCCAACACTAAGGGTTGCGCCTTAGGGATGTTAGTTATACCCCTAGCTGGGTCTCTTTTAAATGTCCAAGATTAGCACAAGTGACCAGACGGTGTGTCGCAACGATACAGGCCTACTGCGGGACTACGCATAGACCTGTCGCACATAAAGGTATTTACCAGTTCTTCTGTGGGACAACACAGAGGAAGCACGGCAACCTCTCCACAATCACAAAACAAAATCACCGCCTGACTCACAAGGCCGTGTCCTCCTAGCTTGATCAGAGCAAGAAAGTCACATATCTTGATGACATCTCTTAAAACACACCATTTTGCGACATCCAAGAATTTCTACCACTAGTTAAGCAAAAACTTGGTCCCTTTCGTCAGTCTTTTATTATTCAAAGTCAACCATCCATTTATCAATCTATTTAACCACCTTATTTACAGAGGAGGTCTTACTTTTAAAAGGTGTCTCAGTCATCCCTCTCTCACTAGGATAAACTTTCTTGCGATCTTTTTTTTTTTTTTTTTTTTTTTTTAACGCATCTTCCCTCTCTGAAGGTGCGTCTTCCAAATAGATAATGGACAACCTTTCCATTCACAGGTGTCCCACTCATCATATACCCCATATATAAAAGACCAACTTGTGGGTCTTCTGCACAGCTCAATAATTGGATACTCACCATATGAATATTCAGGATCCTCACATCCTTTCACAAAACAAACTGCGCTTCCTTGCCTTATACTCGGCCCTCTCATCTGCCCAAGGGAAGGTCGCACAACTATACCGGCGAGTAGACAGTTCACATTCATCCAGATTCACAAAGTACAAGATGCATCAAGCATTTTCTCGCGCATATTTTACACCAAACCATCATCCATCAAACCAGGACCACACAAGTGAGTGTGAGAGTGATCGTCATATACAACAAGTAGTCCCCAAAAAAAAAAAAAAAGGTCTCGATATAATGTACACTCAGGGATAAAATATCCCACATTAAATGCCTCCAACATACACTCACGGGCAGAACGCCCCATACACAAATGTCCCCAAATCGTAACCCACTCAACTCACTCAAAACCACACTCACACTGATGTCGTCCTTAAAATACAAGTTGGGTCTGTCTCTCGGAGATCAGGGCGTAGGCCACCTAAGTATGTACAAGCCTCATCTACCATATCCCGGTCCTCAAGATGGCAGACTCAACAAAAACCCAACCCAAACTGTCTGACAAAAGCAAACAACACCTAGGCCTACAAAATGTCACCCAATCCTATTTCTAATCCTATACGCAACATGTCAACCATAGAGGAAAACTCAGTCCTGGTCGCTCATCTCCCCCTGGTTTTGCCTATATAGCTGAGCCCTACCCCCATCTGCAGATCTCTCTACTTTCCTGCCTTGTCTATCATACATCCTGCCTCCTTCCTCTGTAACCTTCCCTTCAGCCTTGTCCTTTAGGAACTTAGGACATTGCAAGGCTCGATGCCCCTCCTTTGTACAGAAGGAGCAAAACGTATCGAACCACTTTCTGGACCTCTTCTTTCCTCTCTGAGATCCTGGTGACGATGGTGCCTCGCTAGCCTCCCGGCTCAACTCATGGCTCTGAGGCATATCCAAGGGCTCCTCTCGTGTCTCCAACTCCTGGGTACTCGGTCCAGGTCGGTCCTCAATCCCCTCTGGCCCATACTCGGGCGTGCCCAACCTCTGGAGCCTTCCCTCGATGACACCCTCAGCCTCAATCCTCATCTCTCTCTCGAGAGACTCCTCTATTCTCTGCTCAGGCGAAAACAAACTCGCCTCCTCCTGCATCGAGTGCACGGCCTCAATGAACACGTCCATAGATCCCTCTGCCGAGCCCTGAGTTGGCTCACTGCTGGATGGTGGTAGCCCCTCCTCAATTGCCAAAGGTATGACTGGGCCCGCCGCTGCTATAGGTAGCGTCGCGAGCTCAGTAGGGGCTCTAAACTCGAAGGCCTCTCTCTCTGCCTCCCTTTAGGCTCTCGCCTCCTCTGGCTCCAGGATAACTCTCCCTATAGGTGGCTCCTGGCGAGTCTCTACTGTCGATGGCTGTCCTGACAAACCATGTCCTGGCCGCCTCTGCTCTCCCTGTTGGCTTCTTTCTGGCTCGTCCACCTCTCCATGAGATCGCTGCCTCAGGCTCTCGATGATAGCTGCTTGACTGGCCACCAATACCCTGAGTTCTTGGATTTCCACGTCCATAGCCTTCAGGCGTACCCCATCGCCTGCTTCCTTAATCTTCTTTCCTGCCAGATCGCTCTCCAATAGCAAGTGTCGGTCAAAAATTGCCTTCATCAGGAATTTGATTTTGCGATCCAACCTTTCTTTTGCCTTCCTTGCCACCCCAAGACCGGCTCTGACTGGCGAAGGAAGCTCCTCTCCTCTCTGCTCCCAGAAGTCCCTCCACATCTCAGGGATCTCCGGGGCCCTAGCTGGCGCGCTGGGTGGCTGACCTGGGAGTCCTCCTGCTGCCTCCGATCTCTGCCTCTCCTCCTGCTGCTCCGGAAGCTCCCCCGCTGCCTCCAACCTCTGCCTCTCTTGCCATATCTCTTCTATCCTCCTGGTTCTTCTCGCCCTCTTTTCTTCGTCTGTCTCTCCAGCCGGCGCCCTTTCCCTTGTGCGGAGGTCAACCCTCTTCGGGATCTCTGCCTCCACCTCCTTCTCGGGCTGGCACCGCTCCTGGCGCGGCTCTGTAGGTGTCGGCTCCTCCAGGTCCGGGTGCTCCAGGGCATGAGCCGCTAGGTGTCTGTCTATCAGGGTCAAGGCTTCTCTCCTTACAGCTGCCCTTTCTCTCCTTCTTTCTGCTCTCCCCTCTCGGGAAGGAGTTTTTTCTGATGAAGGCAATGGGGCCTCCTCTCTCTGCAATTCCCCTCCTGTCTGGCGCATGCTCCGAGGAGCATCTTCAGGTCTCAAGCCCACTGCTGGCGTCTGAGGGGGCGTGTCCTCTCCAACCTCTATCACTTCCTTTCCTGCACGTCTCTCCTCATTGCCTAGCCCTCTCTTTCGCTGAGTGTCCTGGAACTCCTCCTGTAGCACCTCCTCTCGTGGCACCTCCTCTCGAGGCACCTCCTCTGCCTGCTCGCCATGCTCCTCATCCTGAGGCGACGCTCTCCACTGAGAGATATCCAAATGCGCCTCCAACTCCCTCAAAGGTTCCTCAGATGTTGGCGGCTCCTCCTATGTGCGTGCTGGCGACCTCCTCAATCCTCCCTCGGCAAACCGATGGAACTCCACTAGTCCCAACCCACACTCAGGGTACTTGCCTCGCTCCTCAGCCTCTGGCTCTGGCTCCTCCTCTCTCCTAGCTAGGGCCTTTCGTCCTCCTCGAGACGGTCTCGCCTCCCTTGGCTCAGGGTCCCTCTGCCTCTGACTCCTCTGACGCCTTTCAACTCCAGGCTGAGGGGGCTCTGGTCGTCGAAAGGCCTCTCTCAGATGTGCCCTGCATCTCTCCCAGTCCCGGGCCATGTCTCGGACTTGGCTAGCCAGTGGCCTTTCCGCCTTTCTGGTCCAGAGTGGTAGCGTCTGCATCCAATCATCTCTCGGTATACCCTGCCCCTGCATGAACCACTAAAACGCGGGGATGAAGTCCGATGCATTTCCAATCTCCAGGCGGATCGGTCTGCCATCACGTCCCACATGCGAGGGTCGCAGCTCCTGCATCCTCCACTCCACCTCTGATCTCGTCGTCGCCTCCCTACGGATCCGCGCGACGGGCTCCTCGAACCTGCCTGCTCCCCTCAGTCTCTCAATCGCTTGGGCCACGATCCAGCCCATACGCCTTGCATGATCCCAAAAGTTGTCCAGGAATAGCTCGATGTTCCCATCATCGTACACCGGAGTACTTTCTCGATGGTGAGGTCCATGTCGCTCATATCCTCCTGATGTTCCCAACAGCCTCCGAGGCGGCCATGTACCCTTCCCTCCTCTTGGCATGGCTGTCTTCGTAAAGTCAGACCTGCACAACAGGCGAAGGAGACAACAGGCACACATTGGGGTAAGCAAACAGGTGACAATCAAGCAAGCCCAGACCAGACCATACTCATGCAGCATACAACCTATCTGACCTACACACCCTATTACTTCTATTCTAAAAGCAGTCAGGTCATCTCTCTTACCTCTTCTCTCGCCACGAATTTCTTCAGTCGCGTTTCAGATACCCAATCCTTCCACTCAGTCTCATTTAGCTCCTCAATCTGGTACGCTCCGAAGTCTCCGACCCGTACGATCCGGTAAGGACCTAAGCACCTCTTATCGAGTTTCCTGGATCACTGCTTCTCCAAAGATGAATCGTAAAGGAGCACAACATCCCCAACTGTCAGAGGTACTTTCCTCACCCGAGCAGACTCATCCCATCGAGTCTTATCATCCATACGACTTCTAGCCACTTGATCGGACGCCTCCTGGATCCTTTCCTCTATCGCTCTTATCTGTCGCGCCCGAATGTCGAGCAATTCCTCAAAGGACAGGTCGACTTCCAGATCCTGGCGCCTCCAAGTTTTAAGAAAACTCTCGATAGGGAAGGTGGCGTACCTTCCATACCACAGCGTCGCAGGTGCGAACTTGGTGGACCTTTTTACTGTAATGTTCTCGACGAAGAATGTCGCCCTTAGGTACCTTGGCCATTGATTAGGTCTCCCTTCGGTCCACTTAGCCAGGAGACTCGTAATGGTACTGTGCCCTCTTTCCACCGGAGCGTTCGCCTGGGGGTGCGCAGCCGTGGTGTAGTTAGCTACTACACCATACCTTGATAACAACTCCTGCACCTCCTGGCAAGTAAATTCTGATCCCCTGTCCATTACGAACTCCCTGACGAAAGGATAACGCAGGTAGTACTCCTCGATGCAGCTAACTAAGACTGAACCAGTCTTGGTACGAATGGCACGTCCATCTACGAAGCCAGACAGGTTATCGCGCGCATCGAAGATGTAGTTATAGCCCTGATCCCCAAGCGGCATAAAAAGTAAATCGAGATGCACTACAGCCCCCACCTCTCGCTCTAGCCTTGGATGCAGTGGCTCTCCTTGCCTCAAACGAGATCTCTCCTGACACGGTACGCAGGATCGACAGAATTTCTCGACCATGTCCATCATTCCATTCCAGTAGTACAGATCACTTATCTTGGCATACGTGGCTTGTACCCCTCGATGCCCTCCTGCAATGCCATCATGAAGTGCTACTACGACGTCAATCTGGTGGTTCCTACTGCAAACGACTCTCCTGGGATTTCCCACTTCTCTTCTTACGAAAAGGTGGCCGTCTCGCACTAAATAGCGCTGCAGCATCCTCTGAGCCCTATCGCTTGCATCCCTTAGCCGCATTTCACATGACAGAAGAAGCCCCAGCTCTAGGTAGATCCCGTCGTACTCCTCTGCACGAAA
Organism: Chara braunii; assembly: GCA_003427395.1. Lineage (NCBI taxonomy): Eukaryota > Viridiplantae > Streptophyta > Charophyceae > Charales > Characeae > Chara > Chara braunii. The sequence continues at coordinate 1,303,383 of BFEA01000364.1, read as the reverse complement.
AGCCTCCTTAATCTCCCTCTCCTCGAACTCGTCGTCCTGGCTCTCGGGCACTTCGTCCACATTCCCTGCCGGGTTCAACGAGCCTGACTGGTCGAGGCTTTCCTGCAATAACGTGTTGACGAGGAGATACATTCCTCCCATCAGGTTCTCATGCCATTCTTCCTAGCCAGGTCCTTCCTCAATCGTCGTCATGTCCTCCACCAGGTTATGCGAGCTGACCAGCGCTAATGCCATCATCCACTGAACATCCTTACCACCCCAGGGATCCTCTTCTTCAAAGGGTTTGAGGACTAGCTCAGTCCTCCGTTCGTACCCATTTGGCATTTGCCAGATAGGATAACCTACACAGTTGGGCACTCGCGGCGACCACTTGTTGATGTGAAGACGGACATGTTCTTCCTGATCCAGAAATCCATCAACTGGGGGCGTATTCTCCACCGCCTCCCCTTCCTGTTTATCCCAGTTGATCCGACTCAGCCCGTCTGCCCGGTTCTTACTACCAGGAATCCGTTCCAATTCGAAATTGAACATCCAGATGTACGTCAGCCATCTGGCAACCGTCGGATCCGATGGAACGTAATTCCTTAGAGAGTAGGTCAGGGCGGTCGGATCCACTCTCAAAATAAATCTCCTACCGAAGATGTAGTTTCGGAAGATCCGCAGACAGTGAACGACGGCAAGGGTCTCCCTTTTGCACTGAGAGTAGTTCCTCTCTGTTGTCGTACAGAAAGTCCGGCTCTCAAATCGCAAGGGTCTTTCCTTTCCTTCCATGTCTGCCTGAATTAGAACTCCCCCTAAGGCAGTCGGCCCCGCATCTGTTTGAACAATGAAGGGTCGTGTTTCCGTGTCACGTTCATGTGGATTAGCCCTCGCGGCGTGTGCATAGCCGTCACTGGCCTGTCCGGCGGGTAGACCAGAAACTGATCGTATCCTGAGTAAAGGTCTATAAGCGAAATTATAGGTCTTCCAGCACAGGATTCCGACAGTGCGTCTGCATTGTGTAACCCTCTAGCATCCCGCACGGTCACCGCATTCAGTCTTTGCAAATCTTGCACCCACCGCAGCGTCCCGTTAGGCTTAATAAAGCAGAATCACGGGGACGCATACGGTCCACTCGAATAGTCGGCGACGTGCGTACTTATCTTGCCGTCGATATAGTCCACCACCTTCTTTTCCTCGTCAGGATTAGGATATCGCGCCCGTCTCATGTTCCAAGGCTCGTGTGGCACGGTGTGGATACGAATCATAGGTATCTTGTCCACATCCAGCCTGCCGTGCTCCTCGTCACTAAACGCATAGGCGCGATGCCTCCTCTTCATCAACTCCACCATCAATGTTCGCTCCTGAGGTTGTAGGAAGTCGGGCTCCCCTATAATCAACTCCCCTTCATTCCTTTCGTTGATACGACATGACCGTGCTAGAGCATTCTCCTTCATTCGTCGTATCAATTCTCGTTCCCTCTCGTAGTATGCCTCCTTATCTTCTGTAACGAGGACGAAAACCGGGCGGCACTTCTTATCTACCGTCTTGTACCGCCTTTGGGAACCCTGCTTGAGCCGTCCCCTAAAAAAGGTCGACTCACAGATTGTGCTTGCACTGATGCGGGGTTCCTTCCGCTGCCCGGGAGCCGATATACCAGCTCCAACTTTCCTGCCTCGGGGCATTCTAAAACCTGCTCTCTCAAAGCCTGGATGGCATCCGGATCTTCCATCTCATGCGCGGCCACCAAGTCCATGGTTTTCCCAACGTCCGACAGGATGAGGGAAAATGCTTTCACCCTCTCTCCTGCTTCGGGCTCTGCCCGGAGCCTCCGGCGCTCACCTTCCGACTCTTCAATCGTGAATGATCCTGGATTGGGTCGGTTCCTTATACTCCTTGACCCTGTATTCCTGCAGGTAATTATCTCGTAATTCTCGCAGGCAGGATCGCATAAGAGAAGGATTAGAGTCCCGTCATGTTTGTTGAACATCACGGTTTTCGTCCTGCTTAGGAATGACCTCCCCAGGAGGATTCCATGGTCCACGTCCGGCATTATGAAGAAGCATGCCCTGGCCTTCACCTTTCCAACCTCGATGAGCACATTCGAGGCTATCCCGCAAAACACGGCCTTACAGCTGGCTCCATGCAGAATACCGCAGTCAGAACGGTCTATATCCAGCCCGAATCTTGTCGCGTCCACCTCCCGAATAATGTTCATCTCTGCCCCGGTGTCCACCATTGCCGCGCACTTGGAACCTTTCACCACTAAATCCACCGTGCCGCAGGCTACACACTTGCAGTCCATTTTCGTACCCGACTCTGCCCACTCAGCCTCCTTGGGCAGGATCGTACCCAGGTGGACATTGGGCACCAGGCGCCTCGACAATCTCCCCTTCAGTTCATCGAGGAGTCGAGGGGCTGACGCTAGGATTTCCTTCAGGATCATGAGGTCATTATGCCCTTCCAGCAGCCGGTCGATCACCTTCTCTACGTCAAATCCCTCTTCCAAGCGAACCACATATTTCTTCCTTTTGAGCGGTCCGTCGCGCACGACCGGTTCGACCTCTCCCCTGGTTCCCTTTTTCCTCGCCCACTGCTCCGCTTTCTAATCCTCTTCTCGGCGCAGCCTCTCGTCTTCTTCCTCTTCATCATCGTCATCTTCCACTTTCACGGCCTCCTTTCTTTTTTATTCCGGACCGGAGTCGTAGAGGAACACCTTGGGGATGCTAGATTTCAATTTCCTCACTTCCTCACAGAGACCCACCAACTTCTGTTGGTACCTCCCCATCTTATCCAGCAGGTCCTCCATTTTCCCCAACAAGACGGACGGAGGTTCCATTCTTTCTTCCTCATCCTCGTCATCTGACTTGATGATTATGGGCTCTCCCGTCTTACTTCCTCCTCGTAGCCCTTGAGTCACTTCCTCGTCGCTCCCCACTTCCTCCACTCCAATCGGTGGTTCCTCCTTTTCCTGCCATAGCCTGAACATAGCAGGGGGTGGTGGCCCAGCTGCCGCCCTTCGCTGGGCTTCCGCCCTCACCCCTCCAAGCCTTCTGTCAATGGCCTCCCCAAACTGATCGTAAATGTTCCCATCCATAGTGGAGGAGATCAGCCCGCTTTTCTCGTCTTCCCGCCTTATTTTACAGAACCTTATGGTGTGGCCTTGCTGGTCACAATGCTGGCAGATGACCGTCCTCCAGTCAAAACGGGGTCTCTCATACCCCTAACTTCCCTGATCCCCCTGGCCTTGATACCGTTGGCCTTGGTACCCTTGGCCTTGATTTCCTCGGCCTTGACCATTCCATTGCCCTCCTCTTCCGTCGCAATTCCTGCCTCGCCCTCTACCTCCACCCCTCCCTCTATTTCCTTGGTTGCCCTGCCCCTGGTTCCCACATCCAGGCACGCTTCCCTGTGAGCTGGGAGCAGGTGATGGCGGCGGGGCCACAGGCTGGGCCTTAGCTGCGAGGTAGATAGGTGGCGGCATACTTATTTGTGGTCCGGCTACCGGTGGTGGACTACCCCATGGCACAATTGCATTGATCACCGGCCAGGGTCACAGTCCGTATGAGGGCGCCCCTCCTTGCGAGGGGCTCGTACTAGACGATGGAGCAGCCACATTTGAAGGAGCTGCCGCCACCTCCTGAGGCGCGTGTCCGCCCTAAGCTTTTCCTGATCCCTGTCCGCCCTGCGCTAAATTACGCACTTTGCGCTGGACCTTCGTCAGGTGCTGCAGCACCGGCTCTGCCTCTTCCCAGAGCTCTTCCTGAACAGCCTCCTCTATCACCGGCTCCTTTCCTTTCACTTTGACATCCGTCACCACCCTCCTTTGCACCACCGGTTCAATTGCATATCCTAGTTGTGCCAATACGTCTGTAACAATCCTTCTTACCCCCGGGGTCCCAGAAGCGGTCGCATCTCTTTCCTTTCTCTTCTGCCTTTGCAGGCGTACCTGACGTTGCTCCACCTGGTCCAAACATCCAACTTCCACCCCTCTGTCAATGGTGGTCCAGGTGAGCTTGGTGCTACATTCTCCGTGTCTTGTTAACTCAACGGCCTCCGATGCCGTGAGTAGCCCCAGAAAAATGGCGCACTGCGCCTCCTCCGAAATCCCATGGACCTTTCGCGACCTCTTCTTGAATTCCTGAACAAAGGTCCCTATCGTCGTAAAGTCCTCCTTGTTCATCGCCTCAAGGTCCGTGGTGGTCAACAATCCATCTCCCAAGCGGTACTTCCTCTTCATTCCTTCCTTGAACCTTTACCAGCTACCTTGGGCCGCAACTATAACTTTCTTCACTTCCTGGTGGTAGTTGTGGAGAACGTACTGGAGAATGCGCTGAAAGTTTACAACATCCGACCGCCCGACCAGAGCTTGTTCCACCTGCTCCAGCCATTCTGAGACTCTTTCCCCACAAAAATGGAAGGTATCGACCTTGGGGATATTGCTCGGATTTTTTTCATACCTGTCAATAGCCGCGATAAGGTCATCGAGCATCAGGCCTTTCTTGGGAGCACCTGACGCGCCGCCGCCCTGCGACATCTTGAGAGACTCTTCTCCTCAAGCTCCGTGATAAGAGAAAAACAAGCACACCCCTTTATTCACCATTACACCTTAACCGGTCTATTCCTTCCGCTCTACCTAACCCTTACTGCATGCTTTACCCAGTGTTAACACGATCGTCCTTCATACTTCCCCTAACTCAGGTAGGTAAACTTCTTCCGCTCTACCTAACCCTTACTGTATACTTTACCCAATGTTAACACGATCGTCCTTCATACTTCCCCTAACTCAGGTAGGTAAACTTCCTCACCTATACTTAGTCGCTCATTTCCTTTTCTTACCTTCTCGTCATTCCCTTATCCCTTTTTCCCATTCACTTCACATACCCGGATGTCGTTCCACCAGGGACAACGGTAGGTTTTTCGTTATCCCCGGCAACGGCGCCACCTGTCGAGCGCATCGGTTCGGCACCGCACCAGGGCAGCGCGGGACCCTCCTAGCCGCGTCACGCAGGAGTTGGACTAAAAATCCTCTGTCGCGATATACATGAAGCTTTCACAAGCCGCTCCGGCCGAGTGCGCCAGCCAGACCTCTCACGAGCCCCTACGACAGGATAGGGCCTACGCGAGGCGCAGCTTACCTACACCTTACGAGAGTTGTCACTTCCCTTCGGTGGGCGTATCCCCGCCGAGCTACCAGCCCACAGTACGAAAGTTAATCAGTTGCAATCGCAGAGGTCGACCAGCCGAGGGCGTTTCTCGTTCGCTGTAGCATAAGGGGTACGCGCGGTAATGCGCCTCTATCGGACTTGTACGCGAACCAGCATCATGGGGGGCTGAAGTACCAAGCGCGGCTCATTGTCGGTCGACTAGGACGCATCCCACACACCACGCGCACACCACTTAACGAACACAAAAAATAAAACCCACACACACACATACGAGACAACACAATATGAACAAYGYGACAACGCYCCTAGCCCCYCGGTAGCCGCCCCATAACTTCCTGATACGGAAATCGGATAGGCGTCACGCGCGAGACTTGATATAAATTTGTGCGGACGCAGGGCAGACTCATATCGACTCGCTATGCAAGCGTACGCAAGCGGTCACAATGATGGCGTACTATGTAGTGCCCATAATCAAGCGGTCCCTCGTGGATCCGAGTACCGCGTATGACACTTAAGTGTCAGACTCAAAGTGTCGTGAGGGTCTAATCCTTCACGACATTGCACGGTTGAAGGAATAGTCGTGCAGCCGCCGCGAGATCTCCGGCCTTTAGTCTGAGCGTCTCTGCAAGCAAGGCAAATAGGCTCTGCGCGAGGGAAAACCCCTGCAGAGCCTAGGGCTTGGGATGTCCTGGACAAGGACCTTGAATCCCGGCCCAGGACCAACGTCCGACTAAGAAAATCCATAAGAAGTAAAACCAATAAAAAGGAAGGACCTTCCCTATGCCTTTTAGTCTTAACCCCTGAGCACGGTTTTAGTACGGGGGCCCTTTAGCCAATGCAAGTATTCATCCCAAGTATACTCATATTTATGCATATATAACAGGGCGAAGTATGTGACGATCACTTCTCACAGTCTCATTGGGGTCCCTCACAGCCATACGTATATATGTGATCACAGGGCAACCACATCCAGAATCTGATTCATAGCACATACCTGCGAATCAAATCAACGAGTCAATCAACAGCCCACGCACTACACGGAGTCAACCCCAACCATCTTCAACACTCATACCCTTCGCTTTAGCCATGCAAGCCCCAACCTCCTGTCCAACGAAACTTAATTAAATACTCAGTACCTCTGTTAAATGGTCATTCAATAAAAGTCCGGGTGAAACCATAATGAAACAAAATAAAATCACCAGGGCTAAAGCCTTTTAGGTCGAGTGAGGGAGTGGAGTTGAGATTGAGTCATAAACAGACGAAACGGCAACCGACTTGTTATCAGTGATAAAAGATAAATGATCCTCAAGGGATCAAGTTGAATCTAGTCATGACCTTCAATCAAACAACCCAAAGGACCTGTAACATAAGATAGGTCAAATGCCCAGGCTAAATCATCAGCATATGGGGGATAAACCTCCATAGCACACCTCCTTATAATACTCTCTAGCACCACCTGTCGAAAATAATATAACTCCTCTGAAAACAGGAAAATTTCGGCAGCGCTTCCCGTAGGAAAAGTGCCCTCTCAGAATTTATATAAGCCCAAATATGAAATAAGAAATAACCCTTGACTCTCCAAAGTCCAAATTTTGTCTAACTCCCTGAATTAACAAAATTTTGGGCAGCACTGCCCTTAAAAAAGGAGGCTTCCCAGAATTTTACTAAGCAATATATGAAATCTTGACAAGTTGAACTTTTGAGAAGTCATAAATTTGACTAACTCCCCGACTTTGTAAAAATTTGGGCAGCACTCCCTTTAGAAAAGGAGGCTTTCCAAATTTTTACTAAGTTAGAAAGACAAGTTAAGTTTGGACAAGCAAGATTTGACTAACTCTTTGGATTTGCAGAAATTTCGGCAGAGCTTCCCGTGAGAAAGTGGCTTGCCAAGATTTATACAAAGCCAAGAATAAGAAAAGTTCCCAGAAAATGCAAAAATTGACCTAAGTATACAAAACTTAGCTCAGAAAATGCAGGAATTGAAACTAACTCCTATGGCTCTAGCATGTGGCGAGCGACTAAAGCAACTATCTATCAAACTGAAACTCAGACTAAGTAGTAGCCTCACTCAATCACATGCAGGCCAAACCACAAAGGTAAGTACTCTCACCATCCCAAAGTCAACCTGAATAAACAATAGTTCATGATCTCTCAATGATTGAACTCCTTACCCCCAGCTTACATTAGGCATAGGTCAGGCCGCCTGAACTTACAGAACAGCTTAACTTAGCCAGACCTAGAGTCAGAATACCTAAACTTATGGAGCGTTCTCACTTGGCCAAATATACACAAACAGATGGCACAACTATTTTTCTCTTCTTTGGGCACATTACTAGACCACTCTAGTCGCCCTGGACTGTTCAAAGTATCCAAGTTATATATACTTATCTTTTACCGTTGTCTTTTAAGGTTGCATATGACTGAACTAACTTAAGTTCAGCCTGCCCCAGTTTACCATCAATTTTATTCTTAGTTGTAATCTTTTCAAGTTGTGATACGGCTATAGTCAGACCACCTAAACTTATACAACAGTCTGATCAGCTCGTTCTTAAATAGAGTAATAATAAAGTATAGCCAAGTTATAACCTTTGGGTTCCAGCATGTGTGAGGCTTTGAGTCAGACCCCTTGAACTTACAGAAGGGTTCAACTCTCTGTCAGATTCGTTTCTATCTGAGCCAATATGTGTGTGCCATCGAGTCAAACCCCCTGAACTTACAGAAGGGTCTGCCTCTTTGCCAAGATTAATTCTTCAGAATAAATGGCAGGAAGAGACTGAGTCACCTGAACTTACAGAACAGCTCGGTCTCCTCGTTCAGAAACCAAAGAAACAAGTAAAATCCCAACGAAAACAAATCAACCAAAGGCACCAAAACTTATTGAGCGCCCTGAGTCCTTAAAAAAAATCAAGCACAGTCAAACCCCTCGCAGGTGAGAGCAATCAGGGCACCTGAACTTACAGAACAGCCCGATCCTCCATACAAACCATATCACTGGGTTTCCCCAAACTTATGGGGACATCCCAGCCTTCAGAGTAATCAAACCCCCTAAACTTATAAAAGGGTCTGACTTCTCCATACAAAACCAAAAGAAACAAAGCGTTGGGGTTCCCCAAACTTATGGGGACTCCTCGGCCTTAATGACCCAATCAACCATCAAACAAAACAGAACCCCCATGCTGCCTTTCCCCCAGATGCAGTTCCTTTTAACATTTCTGAATTCATACAAACAAACAAAAGTTGAAACTGAGACTTGAGGAGACATTCCTTACTTAGTATTGTTCAGTGTCCTGAAAGTCGAACCAAAAAGAAAGGTAAGGCTGCACACCATATATTCAGTCAGCGATGCATCAGGTAATACAAATACGGGCTATAGGGTGGGTGTATAGTGGGAAACGCAAAGGTTACCTATCAATTCCGTGCCTCCAGAGCCTCGCCTAGGCTCCGGCAGAGCTCTCGCAATCGGTGGGCGGACTCCCCACAGAGTCTTGATGAGGTCCTACGAGTTGCAATCCCGCATGCCGCCTTCCCCTCAAAACAAGACTAGAACTAGAATAAGGAGGTAGAAAGAGAAGGTTTGAGTCTCTCAGATACCAGGGGGGTGCTCTCAAACTCCCTGGAGGGGGCCTTGTAATTTTTTACGCCTTAGGGCCCCGCAATGGCAGCCAATGCGACAGCTTGGTCAACTTTRGATCACCTGTTGAAGTCACGCCCCTGACGACTCCCCAATTTGCAGCAATAATCCCTCCTTCCAAAGCCTAGTCACTTCTCTACACCTATCCGCCGCAGTCCGCAATAGTCAGCAGTAATCAATAGCAGGGGCCCCGCAGTATGTTGCCTCCCCCACTCGGTCGCGGCCTGTGGACGGCCAAGACCAGCAGTTGCGCACAGTCTACAGCAACAATCCGTGTGCAGTCCRTCGTATCAGCCAGCAGCCGCTGCGCAATCCGYAGCATCACTGCAGCAGTGAACCGCAAAAATGCACAATGATAGAGCGGCAGCAGTTCGTGGTGGCCTATAGCAGATCGCAGCAATCAATGGCCGGCTGTGACAGTCGGCCCTTCCAAACAAGATCTGAAGATGCGGCCCACAGCACTACGACTCCCGCCTTTGTCCCTTGTTACGTCAACTAGACCRAGGGTGCTTACGACCYTGGTCAAAAGACTCAGAATGACAGTGGATGGGGGYAGCACAGCAGTCCAAGGGTAGGCCTTCTACCGTCTCAACCTTCTCACGCTACTCCCGCTCACTCTTCTTTCAACCYTCAGCAGGCCAACGTACGTCGTGGAGTAGATCCGCAGTAATCGGCAACACCACCGTGGTACTCTGTAGGTATTGGCCACGATGATCGTCGTTATGACCAGGTACATGCTTTCTTCCCTCTTCACTCTCCCTACGGTTCTCCCCTTCTCTCCTGTGATGGCGAGCAAATGGACCAGCGGCGAGAGTGATGAAGATCCGCACCAGCTGGCTCAACTTCTTCCCTGCCTCCTTTGTTAGCATTGGTAGGTTTTCTTACTCGCTCATCCCCCCAGCTATTCGCCTTCCTCTCTCGTTCAACACTTAGCACAGACCCCCGCCTTAGCGTATACGCAACGAGAATGCACCCTTTCCGAAATGCAGGAAGGTTCACTGCGCAGCCCGATGTTGTAGCTCGAATGTCGAGTGCATCCCCACCTACCCTATTTTGTCACGTACGTATCGCATCGAATCACTGGTAAGTCTTCACCCTCGCGGTCAGCCCCACGCTACTTGCTTCATCGGCTTCTCCGAGATCGAATGAATCCGCCCATAAATGTGGGTCGGTTCATTCCTTATTCAATCAGCTACTCCCTCGGGCGCAGACTATACCCGTCACAACACACAGTCTCCTTGGTTGTTAATCTGCCCGTCACAACACACAGTCTCCTTGGTTGTTAATCTGCCCGTCACAACACACAGTCTCCTTGGTTGTCAATCCCGTTCCTCACTACCCATGCCAACGAGGATGAATCTTCCCCTATATTGTGGACAGATTCACTCCCTCTTAGCTATGGCCATAGATTTTGCCTTCGGCGCAGCCTCGTTCCATCACCCTGTCTAAACTAAACATCCTGCCTCCAATCCGACTCTGCAGATTGCTTCGCGGTGCAAAAAAAACTCAGAATCGAGCTTTGGTTTGCCTGTTTTCATGGAGAATCGGGCGAGCTACTCATCTCCCACTCTCGATATCTCTTCTCCCGCCATCGCCCGCGCACGACTTTCCCATACTAACTCTTAGTCTACTAACTTCCTATTCAAACTAACCTCAAAATCGGGTTCGCCCGATTTCAAAATCCCGAGTTACCACTTCTCCCAGTACGTTTTCACCAAGAAAACAGACGAGGTAAGACCTTACACTCCTGCCATAGCCCGATTTCTACATCCTCCCCTTCGAACGCACCCGGACGCAATTCCGGTTCAGATTCATTCACCCGCTCTGCTTCCCAACACCTCTCCGCTACACCTTCGCGCGGAGCTCTCCTCACTAACCTTCCCTTATACTAACTCCCAACGAAAACTAACTCTATAAACGGATGCGCCATCCCTTATAACCTCTACTTCGCATCTCTCCGCGCCCGATTCAGTTGAGAATTCAACGCGCTTATCACTTATCCTCCTCGGTGCTAGCGCCCGTCATCTATCTTGGCATTGCCCGACTCCTCCTTGGGAAAGCACCCGTCTTGATTATCGACCGGGTTCATTCTTCCTCTCCCACAGTGTTACGGTCGTCGCTCACTCAGCGCCTTGCGGTCCGGACAGCCCTGCCGTCGGTCGGTTTGAAAGTGAGACAAAACAAGCGGAGGAGTAGAACTTCCTCCGCTCTTATGCACATCATCCTTGCGCAGAGTCCATGCTAATCTTCTCTGTATCGTTCCAATTTTAGCGGATGTCCCGAAGGACAACCCCAACCCGAGCGGATGTCCCGAAGGACAACCCCAACCCGAGCAGATGTCCCGAAGGACTTGGCGCCGCCCGGCTGCTAGCGCGACAGGTAGCCGCCAGGTGAATCTCGCCGTGGGGCAGCCCACCCCGTCCCTCTCTGGTTCGCCCGTACCCTGCGCAGCCCGCGTCCGGGTTCATTTTGGGTTAGTGCGCATCCTCCCTTTGCTTTCCCGCTTACCTTACCGCATCTGCACCCGCCTCCCTATCTTGTCTGGGTTCATTCCCGGACTTGCAAGCTATGCAGTGGCCGAGCTGGCCACCCCAGCCATCTGCGTTGATCGCCCGTCTGCGTTAATCGCCCGTCTGCGTTAATCGCACAACCGTGCAGCATACTATCGAGGCGGTAATAATTACAAACTTTAGGCACCGCCCAGGTAGGCAGCCCCAGGCCACCGCTCCGTACCCGAATCCGGCCATCCAGAATCAAACCTCGGGTCTATGTTTCCAACAGTTTGTGGGTGTACCCACTGTGCTTTTGCGTCCACATACAGGTGCGATATTAATAATACTAGATAAAATTAGAAATAATATATATATATAAGAAAAACAAACGGTAGTCGGGCAGGGACCACGGCACCCCTCCCGGTCGGCCCGTCAGCCCCACGTTTGGTCACGCAACAGCAAAAGGCGAGGGGGATGGTCCCGCAGGGCCATCAACCCCTCAAGCCTTTTCGCCTCGCACCTCCGCTCCCTTGTGGCATGCTGTTGGCCTCGATCCCTGCGTCTGCTGCGTACCAGTCCGGTGCTGTAACCTATAAGGCTAAGCCCAAGCCTGGTACCAGCAGGCCTGAGACGCCTTATAGAGAGTTAGCGTACGGCCCTTGGGGCCAAGGAAACGCCCTGTACCACTTTTCCGGCCCATACTTGCACAAGGAACTATCCAAAAACTTACGTCGGCCTCCCGCCCTCGCCACGGCTACTCGTCCTTAGCCAAATGCATCAGGTCCTCTCATCTGGATTTTTGCGTAAGTTCATACCGGCTCACTAGACCGTCCATCATACCACACGGAACTAATGAACAAGGTGTTCATAGGCTAATCAATTCAATCAAGACAAAAATGACATATGTTGACCAAAATCCACGCCACGTCTACCAATGCAACCAAAAGAAGGGAAAAAACACGTGCGCCTCAAACTTGCGTGCCCACGCACTTTTTACTCTAGGCACTCACTTAGCCAACATAAAATACAGACGCGGTCGTGCCTAGCGCGGCATACTTAAACTTTAAACCAAACTGGTTTTTCTGTCGCTTGCAAAAGTCAGGGCGGATACCCTTGTAAGGGTATTCGCACCGACAGCGTATGCACCGCATACGCGTACGTGGTGCAACCCTTGATTAACCTATTTATGACTGGAAATCCTTACTTAGAATGACAATCCAATTAAAATATTTCATGAACTCATCCAGACTTTCATTCCATCTCTAGCATGCAGTTCAAATAAGAAGGGATACCCCATTCTTGGAAGGAAAGTTTTCAAGTAAGACGAAAAATTTTAAAATTGGAATGACATTTTTTCATATGGAATGAAAATTTAAAATTTAGATTGTAATTTTATTCTAGAATTATTATTTAATTCTGAAAACATTTTCTGTTGTAGGAACGTAGGAGTCATGTAGAATACTGCCAGTTACAAGGGAAACATGATTCCGCCGGGTAGGGTAGACCCGGTAGCCGAGTTAGGGTCGATTTGATAAACTGGGTAGGTTAGTGGAGGTAAGCTTAGTGTTGGTTTATAACAATTTACTTCAGGTTTTGATGTAGTACCAAGTTTGATTGACACTTAGAATAATGGATGAACATAATGAAGTTATATCAAGGATTATGGATGATGGGTCTCTTATGACTCAAAGACCGTATATGAAACTAGGTAAGGCTCCTGTAATAACTTCGGGCAGAATTGTGAACTCCATGACCACCGCCGATTAGGGGGGAATATGCATCTCCTTAATTGCAAGAGGTAGCTATGCTTCGGGACTTCCTTGTGTCGACTTAGGAGTAATGGTAGGTATAGAGTGACAGCTGAAATTGAAAGAATAATATAGCATAGTTTGAAAAAAATTGTAAGGTCTCTGACCGACAATATATATATATATATATATATATATATATATATATATATATATATATATATATATATATATATATATATATATATATATATATATATATATATATATATATATATATATATATATATATATATTAATGGAATGTATTATACAAGTAGGGAAATGGGATCGGCGTCCCTTACAATAGTGTGTCGCGCCACAAGGCGAGTGATACATCACCGGTCAAGTGCAACAATATATATATATTTTTTTATAACTTTAGTAGACTCACAAAAACGAGTTGTAATTGCACTATGGGCCAAAATATAATTTGCAATTGCAGTTTGAGCACCCCACCTGGCTATAAAGATGGGTTGTATACATTGTCCGAACTGCAATTCCAGATTGTATCTTGACCTATAATGCAATTATAACTCATTTTTGTGACTTGCACGCAGTTTCCTTTTTTTTCGGGGGGGGGGGGGGGGGGGGCATAGCATCAATGACAGACAACTACCCATCGGGTTGTAAGAGTGTCTGGTAAATTGAAGTTTGCCTTGTTTAACGACTACAATTTATTAACGGGGCGTTGCACTTGTTAGAAAGCGGGTCCAACATCCCAACCACAAACTCTCATATCCATAGTAGTCACTGATGACTCACAGACCTCACACCCATACAAGTGCCAGATAATCAAAATAAAACCTATTGCTACACCAATTTCCAAATGGTTTATTTTACAAGCAGACAAATGTGCAACAACACTAGTAGATTCTAAAAACCGATTCGCGGACAGGAAGAAAGGGAAAATTTCTAAACTGTAAGGTATTACTTAAGGGTGACCGAGGCGAACAGTACCCCTTCAGGGGGCATAGGACACATCAACCACGACACTAGTGCAATTCTCTTTGTCGTTCATATTGACTTATCGTGACGGCATGGGTGCACAACTCATAGTTTATTTGTTGATATGGTTGGGAAAAGGTAAGATAGTGATTATGTTGTGTGTATGTTTTGTTATGTTTGCTATACACAACTCGAAGAGTGTGTATGTGCGGGGTCCTTGTTGCTGCTTTATTCACGATGTTGATGGGATACAAGATGCAGTTTCCAGCAGGTGTCGCTCCCCACCATTAGACATTAAAATGGGTGTGTTACGTGCGCGCATGTGTGAATGTGAGTGTGTGTGTGTTTGTGTGTGTGTGTGTGTGTGTGTGTGTGTGTGTGGTGTATGTGTGTGTGTGTGTGTGTGTGTGTGTGTGTGTTAGAGAAGAAAAAGAAAAAAAAAAAAAGAGAGAGAGACCTGCAACATGCAACATGCAATATGTTTGTGGCGGGGAGGACAATGGCAAGCGCTGACCTCCCAAGAAAAAGTAAAAAATTTATGTTATATTGGAATACAATAGTTTTTTCGTTTCAAAATTTTCATAGAAAGAATACATTTTGTATTTGAATACAATGCTTACATTTTCTATTCGAAGTGCACTTCTATTTGATAAAAGTGGACACACAACATTTTGTTGCGTTGCCACTTGTACGCACCCTCGTACAAGTACGAATTTATACTCTTGTACTCGTACACTACTCGTACGCTAGGGGCCCCGTACGRGGGGGGGGGGGGGGGTTAATACAGTATTGTTTTTATTTGTTTCTTCCAATTTTAATAAGAATCTGAAGATAATGCTTAGTCAAATGTCGCTTATTTTGTGCAGTTGCATCACATATTTGTTTTCATATTTTTTTATAACCTTTTTTTTTTTTTTTTTTTTTCCCGTACCAGGGCGTACAAGACATACAGATTCCCATACATGTTTCCATACAGATCCCGTATAGATATTACCTGTACATTTCGTACGGAAAGACCTTGTGTGTGTATGTTATGCAACGTATGCGTTTTAATTTCGAACTGTTCAAAACGCAATGACTGTGACCTCGTCGTCTCCCATGCCGTTTCAATTTTGAGATGTCCAACTCAAGGACCGCCTCCTACGGACAAATATCGGTCCTTCGCATACCATGCCCCTTGCGAAGCCCTAAACTCAAAATTGTCCATTCTTCCAAACGACCACGGACGTTGAAAGTTGAATTGACATTGAAGGTCTCAAAGGCATAAAACAAAATGCTGACAGACTACGAACATTGAGGCCCCAGGATATGAAGGAGGAGAGGGCAACAATTCGCAGTCTGTCAGGGGTGCGTTTTATCCCCCTAATATTTTCAACATCATTGAAATTTCAACGTCAGTGGTCCTTCGAGAGGGTGGGCAATTTTGAGGTGAGGGCTTAGCAAGGGGCAAAGTTTGTGAAGGACCGGTGGTTTCCCATAGGTGGCTTCGGTCCTTCAATTTGATACTTGAAAACCGAAACGGCATGGGAGGTCGCAGTGTCGAGTGCATCGGCTCCCGCCTTTTTTGCAAAGTGCGGGGGGCCCTCCCAACCATGTCACGCAGGAGTAAAACAAAACAGAAAGAGAGACAACTCGGGAACGACGTGGAATAACCCCACACACCGCTGAGACGGTCGTGGTTGCGTTGTCCTTCGTCGCTCTAACCGGGTATGCCAACTGTACTTCTCGCGGTCCCCTACGACAGGATAGGTTTTCGCGGGGCAGAACTTGCCTTCCTTGAGTGGCTGTCACCACCCTTAGGGACGTATCCCTACCGAGTTATTGACCCACGTGCGAAAATTTTGAGATGCAGTCGCAGAGGTAGGTCAGCCAAGGGTGTTTGCTCATTCACTGTAGTATATATACGCTTGGTTAAAACATAAAGTGAACTCGAAAGTCGTCCGTTCCTCGGGCATTGATCTCCTAGGTACAAAGCGGACGTCGGTCGACTAGGACGGTCTCAACCAAGCGTGAAACCTCAAATCTTCCTAGTAATCCCTTAGACACACAGTCAAAAGAAAGTAATAATAACTGCACTCAGTTACCTCAAAAGAAGTCGACTATAGATGCTCCCTAAAAAAAGAGAATGTGTCGACTGCAAGTAACTTTTAATTAATTATCATTTCTCTCAAGTTCATGGTCATTTGAATGAGAATAATAAAAAGGAGATACAAAATGAGAACTATTTGGACATATATAGGTAGATAAGGTCATTCGGGATAGAAAAAGTCAATCCTCAGGAAAAGGCTAAGTCCATTTGATCTTATCTGCCTTATTTTAATCGAATTCATTTTATGACATTCACTAAATTATATTTTTCTTTAAAACAACAAGTCCTTTTGACAAGCAGACAGATGGAAGGTAGAAATAAAATATTTTTTTCATCATACCATGTAGAAACAATCAACCTCATTTGCAAGCATCCTTCTACGTACCTACACACCAATCCGAAGCAAACAAGTTTGGAAAAACAAACAAAAACCCATACCCAATGCGACCGTTTTTTTTTGCCTACTCAGACCCTGAATTGCACGGCTGCTATTTTAAGTAGGATAGATTCAATTTTAGCGTTTCCACATCCGCTCCTCTCTGCGGCTCGCTAAACTCTGCCGAATACCGCCACTAATTTCGGACAACGCAAGCGTCCAAACTAAAGTTCAAAAAAATTTTAGTCTCTCTGTCATAGGTTGGTCTGAACGAATTTCTGGCAGACGTCGGTCTCATCAAGTCCCTCAATTCAACAAAAAATATTGGACATTGTCCAACGTTTAAAATCCTCAACAAAATCCTTTGCAAATACCCTGGGTATTTGCCCCGACAACGGTCCTTGAGTTTTTAACATTTTGAAATCAAAATGGTGTGTGTCCACTTTTCTCGAATAGAATAACATTTCTGATAGAAAATGTGCGAGTTGTAATCTCTGGAGATTACCGCAAATTCCCAACCGCGGCGGGCATTTAGGCTGCTAACAAATAGGGTTACAAATAAGTAGTTTTGTAAAATGAGATCCTGGTGTGATTATAGGCCTCACCACACTACTCACCAAACACGGTTTTTGGGTAGGCACGACCGCACTACCTCACCAATTCCCTTTTGTCGCGAAGTAGTTAGAATTCGTGCGAATTTCAATTGGCGGAGGCTCACAAAAAATGCACGGACTCCCAACATGTAGGAACTTTTGGGCACACACGAGTTTGGTGAGTTTTCCACCCGTCCAGACTGCTGGTCTGGAGAAACCTTTTGTCCTTTTCCTTTCTCTTTAGTGAGCCTGTTGGGACAGAATTCCTTCAAAACAGAAGTTTGATGAGGTGGTGCAGCGAGGCCTGGGTTTGGTGAGGTTTTGAGTCCTCGCTGTGTTGGTGAACACTTACCAAACATTTTCAAGATTGATGAGTAGTGCGGTGAGGCCCTATCCCTCGACACTATTTTTTGGGGGATATTAGGGATTATATGGATCCGGTACTGCAGTGTGAGCGTGCCCCTGAGAGAGTGGGCCTCGATGCACTACACTTGAAACTTGAAGTTTCAAGAGTGTGGCATGGCTGCATGAACTCTTGATGCGGGATGCCCAAGACCTATTCGAGATTTGTCATACTCAATCTCGAAAATGTGGAGAGTGAGTCATCGCTGCACTAACTGAAGAAAGACACTCTTGATATTTTTTTCAAGCCTTGTTAGAGGTCACTCCCGAATGTCGCTCTTGACGATTCAAGAGCGCCGGCCTGCTAGTTTATTTTTTTCAAGGGAGGTCGATAGGACCCTTCGCGCCCCATTGTTTTTTTAGAGTTTATCTGGAGTCAAGGTGGACAAACCAAGTTTGTGTTCATACTGCTTCCTAACCTTTAAGAGTATCGAAAGGCTTAGCTCAGTTGGTAAGGCACGCACGTGGCACTCAGGAGGTCTTGGGTTCAATCCCCATTGGCCTCATCTACCTTCCTAGGCAAGCTTGGCGCCCGCCACCTAGAGATATAGCGTTGGTCTCCCCAAGTGGCATTGACCAGAGATTGTTGATGCTCATACGGGGAGAGGACTGGAGGGAAGGCACAATGACTGACCCATCGAAGAAGCTCGGTCCTGATGGTACCGGCTGACCCCTGGCCGGTATCGCCCACCTGATGCAGCAGGTATCACACCTGCTGGTGGGTGCAGCTCCCACATGTTCCGTCCTTGGAGGCTTGAGCAAATGGATGTGGCTACTATGAGCTTCTCGTTAGAGGCCTTAAAGGTCGTCCTGTCCAGATTCGACAGGTCATTGAATTGTTTAAAAAATAACCTTCAATGAGTTCAAGAGTTTAGCGTAAGTGCAGTCACAACTGCACTATCCTGCATTTCAAGAGTCTGACAACTCTTGAACGACCGTTGAACTTTTTCAGAAGTCTATCTAGTGTAGAGCAGCGAGGTCCAGTGTAACGGCCCCGCTGATGCTATGTTCATGCTAAGAAAGTAACCAGCTGACCTTTCCGAGCACATACGCGGTTCCAGCACTCTACGGTCCTAACAGTTCACATAATGAAAATGTGACAGTTTTGGGACACCCCCCACCCGACACCATCGCTCCCTTTGCACACCCTATATACTGACTACATCTCCCTCACGTCAACGTTAATCAAATTTCAACGTCGGTGGTCGTCGGGAGGGTGGGCATTGAGGTTTTGGGGCTCCTTATCCATCAGTCAAATGCATACTCAGCAGACTACCCGGTTAAGTCTCATACTCAGTCTCCCCCCCCCCCCCCCCCCCCACACACACAGTGGGTGCGTACAGTGGGATTTATGGTTGTGAGACACACACACACACACACACACAGTGGGTGCGTACAATGGGATTTATGGTTGCGAAACATTTCAAACTAGAGAATTAATAAACAGAAGAATATTTGACAAGGTTAATATCTTAAATATGTTCAAGATATCGAATTACCCATAATTTACTAATCTTTTTTTTTATAATGTACCAAATACTAAAAATAAATAATAAATATGAATTTTATTTATTTTTTGCATTTTTTTGCTTGTTGATAAATATGTTGAGAGATAAAGATGAATACAACAACTACAAACATCAAACGTCCACATTATCTTAAGCAAATTCAAGCCTCAATTGAAAGACAAGCTCGGACACGAAAAATTATGCATACAACATCAAAAGAGCTTCTTGACTATATTGATCAACTAGAAAAATATATTTTTTGGATTATTGGTCAAAAAGATTTATTAGTACATATAGAAATGCGAGAATACTTAAATAAGTCATTGGTGATTTGTACTTAGGAGATATAAATCAACCAAAAGCAGTTCAAGCAGGTCACTCAGCTTTACAAATCAAAGATGAAGTCACACGATTTGATTTGTTATCTTTATTAAGGAAAGCAAGAGTGTATGATTTAACATTACAACACGAACTACCACCGATTGGAACATGTATCATATTTAAAAAATGCACAAAACTAGTAAGATTCAGATATTCTGCAATGTTCAACAGACATCATCGACATCATGAGCAAGTGCAATTACATCAAAAGATCATGTGGCATGTGAAATTCCAACAAATGAAGTACATGAAAACTTGCCAACAACAACAACGGCTGAAGCAGTACCTCAAGTTTCAAAATAAACAACAAATAAAGTTTCCGCACGTACTCTTATGCCTGTCTCTTATACACATCTAGATGTGTATAAGAGACAGCTGCAATGTTCAACAGACATCATCGACATCATGAGCAAGTGCAATTACATCAAAAGATCATGTGGCATGTGAAATTCCAACAAATGAAGTACATGAAAACTTGCCAACAACAACAACGGCTGAAGCAGTACCTCAAGTTTCAAAATAAACAACAAATAAAGTTTCCGCACGTACTCTTATGCTTACGATAAATACAGACAACAATTTTGCAACCATTACAAATGAAAATGCAAGTATCGATGATATGCAGCATGGAGCAAGCGTTAATGATATATCAAGCATGAGGATAACAAAGAGGCGCAAAAACAAGTGAAATAGATTATCATCAATGATTTGCTCATATTGGAAGAATACGAGGAGGATGACAAAGAGAGACAATAAATGTTTTGTCTACTTAAGAATCAAAGGTTTTGCAAAAGTAAGAGAACCCATCAAAGAGTGATCGCAAAATCTTAAAATATCAGCATTACTTGAGTTTATAGGTGTAAGAATGTCTTTCATGCAAATATTTTGACAATATAGCAATAACATATTAGTGAAGGTTATGACTAAACAAACCTAAGTCTTAAGTCCATCAACACAATCATAGATTGTTGTCATAATTTCTATCACGACTTATGTTTTTTTTATTTTTAAAAGGCTTTGCTGAAGGTTGTGACTGAACAAACCTAAGTTTTAAGTTCATCTCTACAATCATTGAATGTTGTTGTAATTTCGATTTGAAGCTCTAAGTAAAAGCACTAAGCAAAAATCCAGAGACAAGGTTATATTTGAAAGCCTTGATTGAAGGCCATAAGATATTGAGGCAATAAGTGAAAAACACAAGCTCTAAGTAAAGGCACTAAGCAAAGATCCAGAGACAAGGTTATATTTAAAGGTCCTAAGTAAATGTCATAAAATATTGAGGCAATAAGTGAAAAATACAAGGCAAAAGTGAAGACTATAATTGAAGGCCTTGAGTGAAGGTCATGAGTCAAAGATGTTGAAAAACCCTTTAATGAAGGTTGTCATTAAACAACCTAAGTCTTAACTTAATGCGCAAAATTATTGATTGTTCATATGATTTTAATTTAAAGTCCTAACTAAAGGCATTAAGCAAAGAGCGAACGCCCTAATTGAAGGTCATAACTAAAATACTCAGGCGATGAAAACCTAAAAACACAAAATGACTGATTTCCCTCATAATTTACGTTTTTTGTGTTTTTTTTGTCACGCATTCTTTGAAATATCGTCAATATAATCACCGATGATTTGTGAGGTATATAAACGTTTTTATTTTAAAACATACGTAATTTTTTTAAAATTTAAAAAATATTTTTAACAACACTTGAAAAAACATTAAAAAAAATATAATATTAAAAAATTGTATAAATATAACATTGTTATAAACCAACAAAAATATTAACAATGAATCAAAATGATTTTTTTTTACAAAATCGTCGACAAACATATAATAATAACAAAAATGAACTACTAAAAAAACAACGATTAGCTATAAAAATTGGGCAGCAAGAACAACATTTAAAAATAAAAAAAAAGTTCAAAACAAAAAATCAGAAAACTAAGGAAAAAAAAAAAAAAAAAAATTCAACGACATCAAACTTATAATGATAACAGACAATAAATTCTTAAAAACCAACGCATTGTATATCATAATCGAAAAACAAATTATAATGAAAAATATACAAACATACAACTACACAACACTCAAACAAACAATGTTTCAATCCAAACGCAATTCCAATTAAACATACGCGTATTTAAATGCTTCTTCATCAACAATCATATAATAATATAGATTTTCTTGCAGGGTTTGAAAGTATCACACAAGAAAAAAAAACAACAAATTATTGATGAACCTCTAAATAATTTAAGTCCAAACGCTCTAGCAGAAGAAGTTTGTTGCATATTGGATGGATTTGAATTACAAACTGGCTTATGCAGATATTTTGTAAAAGATGATGCAACATTCGAACGAATGCGAGCATGTTTGTATTGTCTCGATGATAACTTACCTTCATCACTACAAAAATATAATGATTGCTTCAATATATCTTCCGCATTTGCAAATATTATGCTCTCAAGAGCAGATATTCATAAAATCACCGATTCAAATATTATATTTCATATTTGCATACAATG
This sequence comes from Chara braunii, assembly GCA_003427395.1. Taxonomy (NCBI): domain Eukaryota; kingdom Viridiplantae; phylum Streptophyta; class Charophyceae; order Charales; family Characeae; genus Chara; species Chara braunii. The sequence goes on along the minus strand of BFEA01000364.1, from coordinate 1,281,512 downwards.
CAACACATTGTTTTTTTAAAAAACAAATAAACCACGACTTTCAAAATTTGCAATCGCTAACCTTTTTTTTATTGGTCGTTTACCACCCACAATTCCTAATCCAACATTGTCAGAAATACGAATGACAAGTCTCATCACTATTTTAGCACAAACACGAATCGTGCGTGGCGGTCTGCATCGAGCAATTCGTTCGCATTTGTTGTTTTTTTATGCTATTCCAGGACAATCAGCAACTTTGTTGCCACGCCAACTAAATATAAATTCAATTTACAGAATCATTTTGGCATGACTTTTCACAAACGATCAATTCACACAAATTAAAAAATTACATGTTGTACGACATAATGTTGTTTTAAAATTACTTTTATTTTATAAACTATATAACCCTTCTACAAAAATATTACACTCAATAATTCAGTACTCCGACAAATTCCAATGCACGTTGATGACTCCATTCCGACATCAGTGATTGATTATATAAATGATGGACATACAGCGAAAAAAAATAGACAATGAGAAAACGCTATAAATGTTCCTATTGATTGTTATAACGAAATGACCTACATAGAAAAACCAGTTATTCTTACTCACTCAACAACAACGATCGACGATTTCATAGAACAAAAAATTATTCATCAATATTTTGAAACAATCTATGAAATAATATTTTTTACATTATATTCATCATCAAAATTTGCAAATGCGTTTGATCCTGCGTTACATGGTAAAATATTTCCTCACCTCTTTCTTTTTGAAAGAGGTTTCATAAAAGAACAAGATCGATGAGTATCTGTATGAAAAGAACTTTGCGTTAAACATTATTACTTAATCAGTTATCAACGTTTTGCACAAGATTATCATTATGTATTAGCCTCATTTGCTGAACTCACACTTGATCAAGACTGTAAAATGGTAAGCAAAACATGCAACTCTCACCCGTCTACATACAAACCAATATCAAATATTACAACTGAACAATTACGAATCGGTTTGGAAAACAATCATCGATGACGTTGTGGACATCCCATATTGCCAGTTATTATCACAATCAATACATTCTTGAAAACTATTGTGTCGTTCAGTTTCGCATCATATGCAGACGTTTTAAATGTGACAGATTTTTTAAATGCATTAGACCATACACCACATATACCATTATCAGAATTGAAACGCGTGCCAATGGCAGATAGCATAGCACCAACAAGACTATTCGATCGATTAATAAATATATTTTTACAATAGTTATTGGTTTTACTAAAAGGACACAAAAATCATCATGAAACGGTGAATTGTTTTTACATATAAATGTGTATTGTGGCATGGTGGAAACACAAGGACGTAGAACACTACATCTTTATTGTCTGATCTCGTTAAAAATCGTCCCATGTATAATAAATATTTTTGATTAACTTCAAAACACCATTTCTACCCTCAACAATACAATAACAAATTATGTTGATAGCATTATCACAACTTCAATCCCACAAGCAATCACTAACCTACCATGTTCCACTTGTCATGCTTTACGACCATGTCACATTGGTCTTCGAACAAACCCAAACTCATATCATTTACCCTTAAAAACAAACAAAACCCGAAACATATAAAAGAACCTGCACCCGAAAGATGTCAAAAATGGAAAACCAAAGTTAGCTCCCATTATTTATTACACCAAAATATTTTTTAAACAACTAAATCAAATGCATTATTATTATTGCAAGAACAAGATTTACCTCAAAACTTTTACGTACCAAATATAGAAGACCCCATTTACTTACATGAATATTCCCAACAACTTCTCAACATTATGGCAATTGTTTTAAATCAATAGTTTGTCTTCTTGTTTACCTCGTCCAAACACATCACTGCGCTCATACAACATCATCTTTAAAAAAATCATCAGGCATAAATACAGATAAAATTTGTCGTTATTTATACACTCGTACACATCAAGAACAAACCATACTAACATCGAGTGGAGTTGAATTGGGTCGAACTTTTGGACACGAACACAATAATAAATATAACCTGTGTAGCACGGCGAACGTATTCGCGCTCCTTCACGTTCAGAAGAACGTGTTCGCGTGTTCGCACAAACAACTCACGAACATGTTAACATGATTTTTTTTCGTAAAATAAAAATAAAAATCAATTCAATTTTTGATTTTAACTCATGATCGGCTACGAATTTGAACTTGACTCCAAGTCAAAAGTTGCTTGTATTGTTATTTTACATTAAATATATTTTTTCAAATTTTTCTGAGAACTTTTTTTTTTTTTTTTTTTTATATATTTTTTATGTTCGCGTTCGGAGCGTTTTGGGTGCTTGTTCGCATTCGGACGAACATGTTCACGTTCGCCTCCGGACGCGAACACGGTGCTACGTAGATTATAACGATGTTATTCTTGCAACCTTCAAATGCAGCCATGATTTACAACCATTATTTGAAGGTGTTGAAACTCGTGACTGTATCTATTACGCTTGTAGATACACTATGAAAGACCAACATAGGATCGATTGTAACGTCGCTTTGCAATTAGCTGCATTTAATGCAAGACAAGAACGAGAAAAAATAGTTGAGCAAAACAAAGAACTGCCTTCAATCATAACGGCACGACGACGACTCACACCTCAAATGTTCACAATGATAAACAAACAAGAAGTTGTTGGTTCATTATGTGCGTTATAAATAATCAAACAATCTTGCGCATATACAAGTCATTATTATAATTTTTTTAACCTTCGTCAAATGCTCAAACAACTTTTACAAGAGAGTGAAAAACAAAATGTAACATAGAACAAGACAACAATAATTATGCTATCATTCATCCTCTAAATGGCTATACATTCCGTCCACTCTCTTTATCATCGCTTTGTCTCTACAAATGCACATGTAAGTATTTTAGGAAAAATAACATTTTATCATCCACAATTGAAAATCATCCATAATTCAGTCAAAATATTTGGGACGATATAAAATTTCATGTATTTCAAATATTTCATTTAGATCTCGCATCCCATTTTATGATACATGTAAAACACCAGAAGAATTAACTAGTCACGCTCAACTAACTCTTTTGTTATTCAAACTATTTCTTAACCTTCACGATCTACTATCTAATAACATTGATTAACACACAACATTTTTTCAATATTATAAAATAATGTCTAAATTCAATCGTTTAATATACTTGAACATACAATACTATCATATCACACGAAAACGAGCAGTAGAGGTTTAAGCAAATCATCCAACTTACGCAACCACTGATGCAATGAAAGAAGATGACATCGAATCAATACCAAAGAACAAAAGCTCAAATGATAAAATAAACATTGTTGATGAAGATTACGATGATCTTTATATTTTGGATCCAGAAAGTACAGACTCTGAACACAATGCACAAAATTTTACAAAAACACTAAATCATCCTGTTCATAAAGAAATAAATTTATATAACCAACCTCTATTAAATAAAAAACCCAATTTTTCTCCGACATCTTTCTTTTACAAACATGGCAAAAAAGTCACAACCGTACCAAATTTGATGAATGTTCATAAAAAAATATTAAAATTCATCCTTGGCATAATATTCTTTTACCAACACAAATAACATTATAAAAAAATTCTTTGAATCAATCACATATTAAATATTTATAACAATTGGATAATAAACCTCATAATACAAAAACAAATTCTCACTATAACAGAAATGTCACAACAATTTGAACTTACTAGAAAACAACATGTGACTTTCACTTTTGCATCATCAAGTCTTTTAAAAACATGGAACGATCAAGTATTACAAGATAGGAATCCACAAAACATAATATTAAATGAAATTAAAGATATAATAAAAAAACAACAATTGCTAGTGTTCTAAACTAGAGACGGCGGAACAAAAAAATCACACGTTATTGCAGTCATCGAAGATTTTTGCAATGCTTGACAAAGACCAAAACCAATTGCAAAAACAACGCTTACTGGAAAAGTTGCAAGAAACTATATTTCACAGTTGGATCGACATGCATAACTTTGAAAATATATATTTGTTCGAACAACGTAGTACAAGTTTCAAAGGAGTTTCATGTTTTTCTTCAGAACTCCCACTTTTTATAATTGATGAAATTAGTATGATGAACAAATAACAAATTGTCAAATTCGATATGGCATTGGATTTACCATTCGGAGGACTACATATTCTTTTTTTCAGGGATCAGTTTCAAATGCCACTAGCTATGGGTAGACCACTATACGAGCAACCATCACAAAAGTATGCAGCTAATTCATTCGATGTTAAAGTATTTAAGTTTTGGTGTCTTTTTAAAATAATCATCATCATACATGAAAACATTCGTTTCAAATCAGATCCCTTTTGGGTAGAAGGATGTTCAAAAGCTCGCAAGGGCATTTAGACTGATGAGTTCATTTACATTATTAACTAACGACTAAATTTTTCTTGCCCACAACAAAATTTACTATCATCTAACTTAATAAACACCAATCAAACACCAATATACACAACACTACACAATGACACACGCACAAACATCATTTATTCATATATACGCGAATTAGCAAAACAATTGTCCGAAAATCATTATCTAATACGTATTGTTGCAGATTTTGACAAAAACTTAAAAGATAAAAACAAAGACGATATTCGTTTCATAATATCTCTCCCCGACAACATGCTAGGACGCTATGCACCATTTCTAGACCTCATTTCAAACATACCAATTATATTCACTCAAAATGTCGACCCTAATAGAGGCATTGCAAACGACACATTCAAAATTTTTCATTCCTTACAATTTCATCCAAAAACACAGTTTCGACCTATTTTTGACATTGCAACATCTACACATGTGTTTTTCCCAAATCAAGCTCCTCAACTTGCATGGGTTCACATTCCAAATAGAAAAGGATTTGAATTATTTCCATTTGCACCAAATGCTTCACTAGATAAAGATATTTACCCCGATTTTTTTCGAACGTTCAAAACGTTCAATCACTATATCATTACTACACATTCTATTTTCATCACAACGAACTTGCACATTGTATCCAAAGCAATTTCCTTTTTCTTCCGCCATCGCTTCCACACTGTATAAAGTTTAAGGAGAAACCCTAACATCAATGATTCTCGCAGACTGGAAAAGTTTATTTACGCCACAAATGAGGAAAAAAAATATCCCACAATAAGGATACATTGTTGTATCTCGTGTAATAAATCGGTACGTTTTTCACAACCATAAAACCATTAACAACACCATTCACAAAATTATTATAACCTGGTGAAAGTGTATTACGTGAAAATAACAGACTCACAAAGATTCCCGAACAACTGTTTCAAAATAACTTCATTAAAAAAAAAATTAAAAAAAAAATATTTTACACCATACATAGATATAAAAAAATAAATAATCATACACAATAAATTTACAAGAATAACCGTTACGACAAGAAATAAATTCAAAAAAACCTATAATTTCTCCAATAATAAAAAATAACAGAACTATTCCGAACTTCATTTGTTTGTTAAATGATCCAAGTATAACAACACATTCAAACAAGATCAACGAATGTTTTTACACGACTTCTTCTCTAACAGACATTATCACAAACCATAACCAATCAACAACCTCACATTCCATAATTTCATAATTAACTCTTCAAACCCCATATTTGCAACATATCAAATATACGGATACAAATTCAGATGATGAAAATAATATTTGAATCCCAATGGATTCAGAATCACATTTATATATTACTCTACATTAACATTATTAGCTTACAGATATACCCATAAATAATTATGCATAATTAATAATGGATAAATCATCAACAATCTTCATAGCAAACACGTTTGTATATAGCCAAGGAATAACAAAAAATGATTACCATTGCATTATTAACAAATTCAAAAACGAAACAGAATTCAACCATTCACAACACTCACACATTTTTCATTCCAATAAACATAAACAATACTCATTGGACACTTGGATATTTAAATTTTGAAACACAAACTGTATATTACTATGACAGTTTCTCCACTACTGATACAACATTTTTCTCGAACATCAAACAATGACTATCTAGTGTAACAGATTATTTACGCATATTACAACATGCAAAAACACATATCTTACAGGGATCACAACAAACTAATTCACACGATTGTGACGTTTTTATTCTCGTTATGCTTCGACATTTTATGCTACCTACTCACTTTCACATATCATTGATTTCTTTCAAAAATACATGCCTCTATGTATGACATTCATTCATAACGAACTTTGCTTTTACACACTCAACAAAACTACACCACACCCACAATTTACAACCACCAATCCACCACAACTACTTTGTCAAACATAATCAATAAATATTAATTACATATAAAACATCGCTAATCATTAACACCTCTGTCAACACAGATCACAACCACAGTCGATCACTCGACTCCAAGCTATATGGACAGCAAGATTTAAGATTCACCAACTCAAAACCAAGTACAAATAAAGGTATGTCAAATATTCATATAACCTTCAAAACACCAAGTACCTCTTTAACCTCCTTACTCCCCCCCCCTCCCCCCCTCCACTCTTTATGTGTCTCTCTTTCTCTCTCTCTCAACCTCTCTTTCACTATACCTTTGTGACAATCTATATATCTATATTGCAGTGAAACTCCGCCAAAATATACTTTTTTTTTTTTTTTGAAGTCAGTGCCTGCCCGTGTGCTCCCCCTCTAACATGGTGCATGTTGCATGACTCTCTCTCTCTCTCTCTCTTACACACACACACACACACACACACACACACACATACACACACACACACGCACACACACACACACACACGCACGCACACACAAGGAAGGCGAACATTTTTATGTTTCGGGGCTTAACAACACACACACACACACACACACACACACACACACACACACACACACACACACACA
>BFEA01000364.1:1247864-1259290 GCA_003427395.1 Chara braunii | reverse complement strand
TTTTTTCCTTTTCTTTTTTTTTTTGTTAAGGCCCCAGTGCCCAAGGCAAAATACAATGAAGGTGAGTTTCAAATTCAGGGGCCACGAGGGGCTCCTCATAGTTAAGGGGGGGGGGGKGCAGTGCCCAAGGCAAAATACTATGAAGGTGAGTCGCAAATTCTGGGCCACAAGGTCTCGTGCTTCACTTCTGGCTTCACTTCGGCAAAGCGGAGCCCGTCCCCTGTGAAAAAGAAAGCAAAAACTTAAGGAAAGAATAGAAAAACCCTACTTTACTGAACATACACGTACGGGGCCTCTCCGTACGAAAGGTACAGATAACATCTGTACGGGAACTGTACGGGAACTTGTATGTCATGTCGTACGTTTTGTATGCCCCCGTACGGATTCCCAAAAAAAAAAAAAAAAAAAGGTATCAAAAAAATATGAAAAAAACAAATGTCTGTGCGGGAACATGTATGTCATCTAGTACGTTTTGTACGGCCCTGTACGGATGAAAAAATAAAAAATAAAAATAAAAATTTAAAAAAAAATTAAAAAAAATATGAAAAAGATAAATGTTATGCACCAGCTGTGCTGATGAACAGGCCTGAGTTCGAATCCGAATCGGAGACTGAATAAGAAATTTCAAAGAATTACCTGGGGCCGGTCATGATACCTCCACAGTAGCTGTTGACCTTTTTTTTTTTTTTCTTTTTTTTTTTTAATAAGAAAAACAAAAAAGAAACCCGCTTCACGGTGCAGCAGCTTGATGCCTGCCATTGGTTCTGTTATTTGCTGTGATTTCCTTCGGCGCCAATCGACTTCAGGATCGTGTGCCAGTGTTGCCCATCCACGATTTCTCGAGGACTACCGTCTTCTCCTGAACAGAATGTATGTGCATTATGCCTGCACTTTGAGCAACTTTCAGTCCAAATACGGAGAGATAATGACGGCACCTTCTGTGAGGGGGGCACCCCATCCATGATTTCTGGAGGACTACCATCTTCCCCTGAACAGAATGTATGGACATTATGCCTGCATTTTCACCGACTTTCAGTCCGAATACAGCGAGATAATGACCATACCTTCTGTGAGGGGGTGCCCCATTGTGCCTGCATTTTCAGCAACTTTCAGTCCGAATACAGCCTTGCCCACTGTCCGCCAGGATTTTCTGAGGCCTTCAAAAGGAAAAGCTGTTGCGGTGTTTGGATTTGAGATTCGACTGGCGATTTCTTTGGAGCCCATATCAAACTGTCATTTATCTCTTATAGGGGTGGGGGACAGTCGGTCGTGGGGCCCAAAATAAAGCACCCATGAAAACAAAAACAGAGATGCTCATTGCACTTTTTTGGTCTGAATAAGATGTGCGTTATGTAGAACAGCGTTTTCTAAAGCCCAGCAATCTGAGCCAAACCATCCCTTCTCTTTCCCCCTGCGCTCCGCCTCCACTTTGTCCCGTATAGCTCTTGTACCGAGGACCCTCAATTGCCGAACCTAGTCTCTTTTGCGACCGAATGCATGGAACCGATCCTTGCCAGGGTGGTATATCTCAAGCCGGGTTTCCTTGTGTAAACCACCACTACCTTTTACGGGTAAAATCTTGTGGCACGGTTGTTCGTATCCGCAAGGCTTCATGTTAGCTTCAGAGGAACAGTGCTACTGGTCCGAAATGGTTGGTTGATGACGCCAGGCAGCGAAGAAAGGAGAATCCGCTGGTGGCGCCTCATTTTCCTTTGGCACACAGTGGAACCATGCGCTGGAGGCAGTAGTGGTCTTTTGACCGACCGGTACCTCCAAAAGTTGCGGCGGGCGGCAATCATTTGGGGCGAAAGAATGGGCCACTCCAGGAACACCCAAATTCATCCATTGCAACTAGAAAGAAACACTTCAACCCTGATTTTTTCCCGCAGTCGATATGTGGGAAAGGTACGGGTGGCTTAATATACTTGTTATTGTTTTCTTTCCGAAGGAATAATCCGAAGTATTTGCTCTTGTCAAAGCTTGAGGGCTCAGAAGAACAGACGGAGTGTGGATCGCAGCTGCTGCGGCTGTGCTCAGAAGAACCAGCTCAAATGGGTTGCAGTTTTGCAGGTGGCAGGGACTACTTGAAACCACCAGTACTTGGCCCATACATCGGCCGGGGCACTTTTTCCCGTTAACGCCCAGCGGCGTTTGGGCTTCGGGCTACCGGACCACAGTGGGTGGAGCTCGCAGCCGAAAATAAAACAAAGAAGCGCGCCGGGTTCAACGTGGCTCGCAGGGTGCTTGGAGTCTCGGCATCTATAGCTGGGCCCTCGAGTACGGGCGGTTTAAACCACCAGGTACTGGTTTACTCATGGTTTAAACCACCAGTACTTGCGGGCGCCGGGCCACTTTTCTCTGCGGATGGAAACAAACCACCAGTGCTTGTGCGCTACCTTTCTCTGCGGACGGAAACGCCCTGCGCGCCAAAAAAAGTGAGCCGGCGCGGGCCTCCTTTGGGCCGGTGCGGCCAGCCATTTTGTTTCGGGGGCCGAGCCCCGAAAGTTGCGACTGCATGCAACCAGCATATCTTTTTTCGTAGCGGGGAAATGCACTCAGTAAACCACCAGTACTTATGAGCCTCTTTTTCGTGAGGCGCGCATTCGAGCGCTGTGCCAAAAGCGAAGCGAAGTGGCATGGGAGCATTATTTCTTTTTTCCATTTACGGCTGGTGCTGCAGGCCACACAGATCCGGTAGGTAGGCCGAAGGAGAAAAAACAGCCGGGAAAGTTACTCACTAGTGGTGTAAACCACCAGGCTGAGCTCCTTTCCCAGCTACTTTACTCTGTGACAGTCAGGCATTGTGGTTAACCCACCTCATACTAGTTGGGGGCGCTGGCCTAACGGACAGGAAAGACTTGGCAGAGCCAGACCAGAAAAATCCTTTTTGTGCCAGCCTTAAGGCCAGATCCCACTAGCAAGGAGGACTGGATTGGACGCACACCTGAATCTGGATGGATTTTTGGCACGGTGAAGAGAATCGAGATTGCAATGCTTTTCTGCATCTGTGTTTAATACACGACCAGTTTCAGGAGCTTATCTCAATCTCAGTCTGTATAAGGGACCCTGGACCCGTTTTCCAGCAGATGATGCTCCCCACCAATAGACGGAGCCTCTCCATAGGTGGTAGTGGTGTCTGCTCTTATCAGCATCACTAACACTGGTGGAGTCCATTTCCAGTGGGAAAAAAAAAATAATAATAATAAAAAAATCCAATCCCCTTTGCAAGTGGGACCTTGCCCTCAGTCTGCTTCTCGTTGATCTGCCGCAGTGGTCTGAACGTAGAGGAAAAGAAGGGCGGCGCAGAGGAGCTGGTGGTTTAGGAGATGCCTGCCACCGCTCTGATATTGACATTGCACTGAGTGAGTTACGGCTGTGCCACGGGGGGTTATGGACCAGTGGGCCCACACGATGAGAGTGTCACTGATTGCGTGCAGTTCCGAGTCCCAAAGAATGAGGGCGAAAAAATTCTGTCATTAGCATGGGTAGTTTTTGTATCTGGTTCATGCCTGCAGATTTGGTGCCGTTTTTCCAGGGAATTATGGGGAAAACAATTGCCGTTTTTCCAGGGAATTATGGGGAAAACAATTTAAAAATGATAAAATAAAAAAACTCACAGGCAAGATAAGTTAAAAGGTGAAAGCGAAACAAAGTTAAAAAAAAAAAAAAAAAAAAAAAAAAGTTACGGCGGGCAATAGTCGCATTGTCTTGCGAGTTTTCTTTTCCCCTTTTTTTTTGGGTTCCTTGCTGGTACCTGTAGGCCGAAATGTTTTTCGGGTACTGGTGCTACCATTCCCCCGAATTTCCAAGAGGGTGGGGGGCTGGTGACCGATATGGCCCAAATGGGGTTTTGTTTCTTTGAAAGGGATTATTTCTTGTTTTTCTGTTTTTTTTCCTTCCTTTTTCTGTCGTCTGCGATTGACCCTTTTGAAGGGGATAAACATATGACATTGTGTCACTGAGTGATTGGATGACAGCAGGTTGGACTCTGGATATCTTTCTCTATGCCCCCTGGTACTACTGAGTACATACAGTCACTTCAACCCACACCCAGATAAAGAAAGGCTTGGGTATGGTAGCTAGGTCACAGTGTACCTGACCGGAAAGTTGCCGTGAATACAGATGCTATGGTCATGCCAATCGTGCTCTTGGTTATGGTAGGCAGGCGAATCTGATCTGAATGGTGTGCTAAATACAGAAAATTACAATGGTCATGCCTATCATTGGGATAAGGCCCACCGGCAAGCGTGATTTGCATACAGGCACCAGGGCAATATTTCTTTTTTTTTTTTTTTTTGGCCAGTGTGAAAGGAATCCTGTCGACTACTCTCTTCACATGAATAGAACGCCCTGTAATTATTGCTGCGTCGTGGACTGAAAGCTGCTATTCGGATGTGAAAAGGATAGTCCTCGCTGCATTAGGGCATGAGAGAGAGCATAAAATTTGATAAAAAATTCCCACAAAAAAATGTAAGATGATAGAACACTCCGTTTCAAAAAAAATCTTCATCTTAAAAAATTGTCATTCCAAACAAGAATCATGAAGAATATTTTTTTCCTCCAATTTTTAGTTTTAAAATTTGACAAATTTCCGTGTAATGGTTTTATTAACTTTTATATTTGACAAATTTGAAAATTCCATATAATTTTTTTTTTTTTTTTTTTTTTTTTTTGGACAAATGTCCGTATAAAATGAAGCTTTCTCTTCCAATTGTAATTACATGTTGAAGATGCAATGGACGACTTAGTCTGGATGAGTTTATGAAATACCTTAGTTAAACTGTCATCCTTAATAGTTATACAAAACGTTTTGGAATCCTTGAATTATAGATTGGATGTACTCTTTTCTTGATAGGAAATCCTCAAAATGAAATCACAGTATAATTAAAACATTTCATAAACTCGTCCAAACTTTCATTCCATCTCAAAGTCTGCATATAGTTCAAAGAAGAAAGGAAACCCCATTTATTTTTTGGAAGGAAACTTTTCAAGCAAAACGGAAAATCTCAAAGTCGGAAGGATGTTGTTTTACGATGGAATACCCTTTTTCGTTTTTTTTCCCTATTATGGAAGGAGGTCTTAATCTGTTATTGTAATATTAGATTGGGAAAGTTTTGTATGTCTGGGGGTATATATATATCGTCAAACAGAGCTGCCCGGTACACCGTAGGCAGAGAGGGACAAGAGGGAGAAGAGGACAACAAACGAAAGGGGCTGTGACAAACTGTTTCATTGGAGTTTCACTGACTCATCAGGAGGCTGAACCCTCGACAGTCTGCGGAATCCCCTAACTGATTACGTTGTGTATATATGTATATACAGAGGGACCGTCACCAGCCCGTACGTACGGAGGTCCCCGGGTTGACCTCCGTACGTACGGGCGTTCGGGGTCCCATTCGGGGTCCGAACCCGAAGGCCGCCGCCGGCCCGCCGGAAATTATTCTGGGGCCTAAGAATAAATGTTTTTTTTTTTTTNTTTTTTTTTTTTTTTTTTTTTTTTTTTTTTTTTTTTTTTTTTTTTTTTTTGAGTTCTCTATGATGTGAGGTACATCATTTTGCTAAGCCAAAACAAAGATGGCGGTGCGAAACGTGCTCGCGCACCCACTATGTTGTTTTTTTCTCATTTTTATTTTTTGTTTTCACTTTATTTCGGGGCCTAAAAAAAAATATTATTTTTTGAAACTTTTTTAATGAGTTTTGTATTATGTGAAGTACACATCTGTAAATTTTCAGGGCATTTGGTTATGCCAAAGAAAAATGAAGAATCGCCAAAGGTGGCGGTGTCGAAAATGTGCTCGCGGACTCACTAACAGGGGTAATATATCCGACGAAACAGTTTGTCACAGCCCCTCGTTTGTTGTCCTCTTCTCTCTCTCTGCCTACGGTTTTACCGGGCAGTTCTGTTTGTGACGATATATATATGTATATATGTATGTATATGTATATATATATTACCGGGCAGCTCTGTTTGACTATATAGATATATATTGTCAAAAAGTATATGTAAATATATACAAAGAGAGAGTCTCAGATAGATAGATAGATAGATAGATAGATAGATAGATTTAGAGAGAGAGAGAGAGAGAGAGAGAGAGAGAGAGAGAGAGAGAGAGAGAGAGAGAGAGAGAGAGAGAGCACCCTAGGCTGCTTCGACCCAGCAGGCTTCTGTCAAACACCTGAGCCTTTGTTCTGAACTTGATGCATATTTCTAAGCCACATTCAGAAACAAGGCGTTGCAAAAGAGCTCGTTGGAACCAGCCTCTGATTAAAAGACACAGAGGAGAACTGACTCATACTTAAAAACCATAGCAATTCATGCGAAGAGCAGGCATAGTAATTGCCAAGTGCACCGATATGCGACAAACAAACTGAGTCTTGGAGAACACAGCACAACTGGAAGCTCAGAAATCTCAACAATCACATTCAAAGCAGGAAAAATAAAAATCTTTAGAAAGCTGCTGCTGATTTCTCAGACTCGTCACGAAAACAACACGAAAAGAAAAATGAAGGTAGCCCAAACAGGAAAGAGTTGCCCAAAAAAGAAAGACTGTCACAACTGACTCGAACTGAGTCAATGATTTAGCACAAAATATGAGGCTTTACTCTCGTGGACGACGTGGAGGACATCATGTGCTGAATAAAAGAAGCTGGAGTGCATAGCGTATCCCAATGTTACCCTTCTGCCTCGTGCGCTCAGATAAACGACTCAAAAGTCAAAGCAAACCAGGCAGACAGCAGCCCTCTGAAGCAGGCACAGACCCTAACCGGAGCAAATCACACAAAGAACAGGAATTGCCGAGCACGTAGCAAGGATTCAGCGAGCAGAACAAAACAGATCTTAACGGAGAATGTCAGTGAAGGCGGGACATATTTGCACAAAAATCATGATGTAGATTCCCAAGGCTGAAAACAACAGGTCACAGTTAAGAGGAAAAGAAGCACTGAAAGGAACAGTTGAGGGGTGCTGGGTGGGGCCGTTGTAACCCCATTGGACCCGTCGCAACAACATGATCTTCTCATGTCATCTCGTCTTCACGGCATGCATCAATGCCAAACCCAGTACCGGCGCTCACAAGCCATTCGTGGATGCCTCATACATGAAAGAACTATAGAAAACACAAACCACATGTTGTGTTGTGTATGGCAAACATGACAACGCACACACAGACACACAGACAAATTACCTACACATAAGCACCTAGCCCATACGAGGGCCCGGGATGAAAGGTGCGAGGTGCCAGGTGGGGGGCGGAACACAACAACATACACCCATGTCATCACTTCCACCATAGCATTCTGCTATTTTGGCATGTCAAGAATGTTTCATGTTCCTATACTCTCACCCTCCCCCACCACAAGTACAGGCCGCACATCCGTGCCGTCACGTAAGTCGATTTGCGTGGCTGTCTATCGAGGGCGAGAACACACCTGTTGATTTCCATCCATTGCTCTTGACGGCACTGCCGCGGGGAGAAGTGGACTGCAGAGTGGTGAGCCAGGTGAGGTAATAATTTGTAAGGGCAAACTCGAGTTTTAGACGGTAGGCAATTCAAAGTCGTGTCGGCAGTGCTAGTCCCAGCCCAAGTTCCCCCTCCCGCTTGTTTTTTGAAATTTGAATCACTCTTTTCTCCACCCTTTCTTCTTTTCCAAATAATATCGTAAGTACTAGACTCTGAGGGGCTTTACCTTAAACCACTTGTTCATACGAGGCTAACTTTACAAAGCTACGTTTCCAAGGCTAGCGAGCCCGAGACAGCACCTTTTCAAAGTGGCCTGCCGCGTTCACTACTACAGTCCCAGATCGGAATTGGACGACTCCGCTATACTGTACCGATAACGGCGCTAAGAGCCCTTTTCTGCTTTGGGCGACGTGGTGGTTTGAACCACCCTGACATCTGAAGCGAAATGGGCAAACCAGAGTCGGATGTTCGCTGACTCTGAGCCTGAAAGTGACCGGTACCACCGATTGCAAAGTTGAGGGTAATTGGACTGTTGATCGGATTCCAGAGACGTGGAAGGCTTGGTTTTCAGGTTACTAGATGAAATGACCCAAGGGGGGTTGAAGAGGTCTTTCCATTTCTCTCTGGTTTGTTCAGAACTATGACTCAGAGATGTAAGGGATCATGCTGGACCTGGCTTCCAGCAAGGTGCAGCTCCCCACAAATAGATTGGGGCCATCAAAGAGGGGCAGACTCTATTTGTGGGGACTGTTACTATGCTGACTGTGGAGGCTTGGCCATGATGAACGATGTTCGAGAGAAAAAAAGAGGGCGATACTGGTACCGGCCTCTGAAACTGAACTGCTTGATCTGCTGCCAGCGGATGGGATGAAAAGGAGGCTGAGTGTGGCATTCTGACACCACACGGGCCCCAGTTAGGGCCCGGTTCTGTAATTAGGCATAGTTTAGGCCTAGGGTCAGGGGTCACGTCTGTTCAGACCTGTAGGTCGGCCCAGAGGCCGAATAGGCCAACGGTGACAAGGGCCAGGCCGGTACTGGTCCAACACCAGGACCTACCGGCGGCGCAGTTTTGAAGGCAGCCAAGTTTAGGCGCCACTTTCAGATTTCCAGATCTGAACCGTTGATCTGATCAACGGTCCAGACCCGAAGGTACCAGCAGCATTGAGGCTGGCCCAGCGCTATATCAGCCGGGTACCAGCCAGGCCCTTAGTAGGTAGGTTAGTCTCGGACAGCGTTTCGGCGTTTGAATAGCGGAGCAGCAACGAAGATTAGCGCCAGCTCTCTGGCTCAGCCCGCCGCCCAGTGCCCAGCACTGCAGCGCCATGGCTACATCACCAAGCTCGGGCCCAGCGGACTTCAGCAGAGACGGCGCAGCCACTCAGGTATCAGGGAGAAAGGCTTTGCCTTTCTTACCTCTACCTTTTCTTCTCCTCTCCTCCTCCGCCTTCTTTCTCCTCCTACCCTGAGCTCTAAGTCCAAGTCTACTTCTTGGGTTACTCCTACTAGACTACTACGAGTATGAAGGATGATTACAAGTTCTGATGATGACAGAGATAACAACATGATTGAGACTTTCGGTTGCGGACTACTTTTGGGATCTGTTTTCATCCACCTCAGAGGCTCAGAGTCTGGAGATGTATCTTGGCATTGGGAGATCGATATCTGGGACACTGTGAGACTCTGTATTCGCGACATTTCGGATTTTCGCTACTTATGACATTTCGAGATACTATTTTTGGAAACATTGAGTTGACTTCATCTTCCCTCTCCTCCTCCCTTCTTCTCCCCTCCCCTCCATTCATCTGCGTATGAGATCAGACCCTGGCCCTTTCTTCCATGTCCAAGGCCAGGGCTTTCACACCACCGATGCATGTTGTGAGGGGCACTGAGGGATTCGTTGCAGTCTGAGTCAATCCAATGCATGTGTATAAAGTCTTCCGCCGTAATTGTATTCACTCTGTATTATCTGGTCGGTTCTGGGATCTGCGCCATATTTATGTCTGTGTTCACGAGTATGCAACACCGAGGCTGTTGTTTTGTTCACTCATGTGCCACCCCAGCCGAACTCCCATGGGGGAGAGCGCCTGCATCCAGTGCGTTTTCGGTGCCAGATGCAGGCACCTGGTCGTGAATGGCTGCCCTTTTCGAAACGACCTGGCAGCTGAATTTCTTATTTTGATTGACTCAGACATAGTGGGCTTGCTCCCCCCGTTCAGTATTGGTAGGGTTTTTGGCCATCATGTGTGTGCGTGTGAGTGTGTGTGGGTTGTGTGGGGTGTGTGGGAGATTGCTGGCCATGGACACTGCTGTTACTCGATGGGGGTGGGGGAAGTAGATGGGCGGCACAGCTACTGGCAAAATACTCGGTCTTTGCATTTAATTTAGCCGCCCGCCCCCCACCGGCGGCCCCACCCTACCCCCTGACCACCACCCACTGGGGCAGGGGGCAAGGTACTGGTGGAGGTAGCTATGCTTGGGGGGGTCCCCTGTATAGACAAATTAGGAGTAGTGCTTTTTTTTTTTTTTTTTTTTTGTTAAAGAAGATTACCCTGGGATATTGCTAGGGGAGCTGATATGAGCAGACTTCCCTAGCATTCCCTGGGAAGCTCCATCTATTAGTGGGGAGCACTGGAGCAGCACCTGCTGGAAAGCGGGTCCAGCGTCCCACACATTGAGAAATACAGAAATTCTGAGTAGTGCTAGCACTGCTAGGTAGGTAGTGAAAGAGAAAATAGAATGAAACAGAGGAGCTCTTGCCCTTTTGCTCCACACGAGATTTCGGCTCTGATGGAAGCTCATCCTGGGTTACCTGGAAGGAGGTCCTATTAGCAATGGGCTAGCATCTTTCCCCGAACGGCGAACACAACACACCCTTGTTTTGGCTGCGCTTGACCTGTCAGTGAAAAGAGCAGCGAAAATGAGGGTGTGTTGTGTTCGGGGGAAGGCGGTAGTCTAGAGAATAGTTTGTGTGCCAGTACAGCGACTCCGACAACTCAAATCTGCCCTGCAATGACTTGTGATCTCACCATCAGACTGAGTGTTTTACAATTTAGTTTATTGTTAACAAAAAAAAAAAAAAAAAAGTTTATCGTTAACTGAAAAAGGAAAGACATCTTAGTTCCCTTCCTCCTCTCTTTAACACTGGTCATGCTGGTGCAAAGGGAGCTTCACGCCATTTTTTTTTCTCTAGACCCCCATGGGCCGTATGCCAAACCCTACAAGAGGTGGGTTTGGGCATAAGCCCATGGGCAAGAACATTTTCAGTATTTTCCTATTTCCGTTGGGGTTCTGTGCAATCATCTTATGGGTAGCAGCACTCCTTCAATCACAGAGTGCATGGGCGATGTCATGATCACTGTTGACAGATGTCACGTTTCTTGTTCAGAAACAGTGGCAGTTATTTTTTTCACTGCTGTGGCGACATCAGCCATCAGATCATTTGTGATCTGATGGCTGCGATGTCTGGGAATCAATGCTCCACTGTTTCTGGGCATGAGGTTCATTTTCTTTTCGTTTTTGGTGCTTTTCCCCTTTTTTTCTCTCCCCAAAATTATGTAATAAACCTGTTGGCACTGTCGCACGTGTCACAATGAGGTCACACGGGCTCAGGCGTAAGCCTAGCGCATTGCTAGTGGAACCTCCCACCTGGGTTTTAATTTTATCTTGTGACAGTTGTGCTGGCACCAGCCAAGTTCCCAACATTCTGATACATAATCCGCCCGTTACGGCCCATATCTGGCCCTCTGTCCGCTCCGAACATTCCCATACATAATCCGCCCGTTATGGCCCGTATCCGGCTCTCTCTCTCCCCCCCCCCTCCCTCCCCCCAACACCAAGAGTCTTTCCTCCTCACCAAGGCGAAGAAGGAAAAAAATCATGAAGAAGAAAAGGAACGGAAAAAAAAACCGCGCCACATGGTGCTGCCACGTGGTGCATGCTCTACCCCCTTTTCCCCAAACCATCCCC
>BFEA01000364.1:1182242-1198487 GCA_003427395.1 Chara braunii | reverse complement strand
TTTTTTTTTTTTTTTTTTTTGTGAGACAGACAATGAGAGTTACTGGACCCCTCCCTGGACCGGGGATATATAGAAAATAGGTCACCCTCACAGGCCTATGGACAGTGTGGCTGTGTAGGATGAGTGTGGTTGGGTACACCGTGTCGTGGGATCTCCATGCTGGGTTGGGGTGAAGTGGTCATCTTGGGGCTTTCACTTTCACCCCAGGCTCCCAAGCCCAGTTAGCCTTATGGTTAGGTGGTTGCCTGTCGAGCGGAAAATTGTGTGTTCGAGTCCTGCATTCGACATAGTACACAAAGGACTGGTGCTTTGCACTGCTTGCCCCACCACGGCACTCGGCAGTGGGCATGTATACTGCCACTGCAGCTGCTGCGTCCCACTCGGTCCCACTGTATTTTTCTCACGAGATCTGATAGTAACCCGTAATGGTTCTTACTCTAATAAAGGAACCTGGGCCGTCTTGCAGTCCCGTAAAAGAACCTCATAGAACTTGGTGATTCCTGCCACGAAGGCCCCAGATGTCAGATGATGATCTGAACCCTTCTTGTTTGGCATGGATGTGGATGTGTTCTTCTGGGATGGTCATCTTAAAGTACCCTTCTCTCAAACCAAGGCCTTCGCTTTCCTGCGTCAACATGGCCGATGATCGACACACTTCCATACGGATGACTTTGCAAATATGATAGCAGTACAACACCATCCCATGGGTGGCCCACACATCACTTATTGCTAATAAAATTGAGTTTTTTTCCGGTTTCGCAATTTGTACTTGAGAGACCTGAAGAGGTCATTTGACCTGGCCAGTAAGGGCCGTTTCTCGGGATGAGTGTCAAAAATGGACCTTACTGGCCACTGCGAGGCCAAATGACCTCTTCAGGTCTCTGCCGTACAAATTGCGAAACGGAAAAAAAAACCAATTTTAACCAAAACTCAATCGTCAGTAAAACCTGTGAACATGACCGTCTCCATCCAACAATGCCTCGGAGTCCCCTTATGACCAGAATTGCACCTTGAACTAGAATCTGCATCTCATTGAAAGTTATGTTCACAGCTCAATCAAAAAGTCCTAGTGTGAGTATGCCCTGAGGCTAAATTCCCACATGCTTAGGAAGTAGAGCACCCTTCTCTCAAAAGCAGGCATTCACTTTCCTGCATCAACATGTCCGCACTTTCGTATGGCTGACTTTGTAACCGTGATAGAGGTGCAAATTGGTGGAGCACGCATCAGTCACAATTGCTAATAACTTAAACCACCAGAACTTGGCCCAGCTATAGGCCGCGGAAAAAAAAAAGAGTAGAAACGATTCTAGTCGGATGAATTTGGGCTCTCCTGTAGTGGCCGGGACGTCCTAAAATCGTGTGAAGTACTGGTGGTTTAATAACGCACGTCAGTAAAAAGTGCCAACGTCACCCTCTCCATCTGACATTGTCTCGCATTAATTTATGCATCCTCTTGCAACACTGTCACACTGTCAAGTTGTCAACCTCCTCCCCTGGTTGCGTCCAATGGGGTTATCATAATAGGCTAAATGGCCCTGCAACTGGGCTAAACCCTGTTCCAGCCACTGGGCCAGCACGAGGCCCTAGTACTAGGTTAGTACTAGTCTCACAGTGTGAGGTAGGTCTGACAATATGCAGTACGCTTGCCCCCAACAATGTGCCGCCATCACACACACACACACACACACACACACAGACACACACAGACACACACACAGACACACACACGCACACACACACACACACACACACCATTTTGGATCTCAAGAAGAATGCACAGTCCCTTTGAGGTTCTATGCCGCACACAGCGGATTTTACGACAATGTACACAGTACACGAATCTACCACACGACCGGATACTTAATAATGCCTTGAGCGCATGTCTATGCTTTGACGCTGATCCCACAGGGCGGAAGGCCAATAGAAATGTACATGACTGTAGGAGGGCCTCGTCGCGGGGAATGGGTTACTTCACATAGCACAGACCTCTTTCAGTACAACAAATTGAACAGCATCTGTGGTTTGTGGTCTCAAATACTTATCTGTATACAACGGATGGCACTCTCCACCATCAAGTGGTCGGTATTCCTATGGGCACTAATGCTGGTCCAGAAATTGCCAACCTTACGCTCTATTGGGATGAAGCACAATTCGTCAATGAACTTCGTCAGCAAGACCTGCGTGCGGCGCAAGCATATGCATTTACATATCGGTTCATCGATGACATTCTGTCCTGGCAGACATCCCCACCCCCTCCTACTCGGCACGGGCTTGAGTGGAAAGACACTACTGAGCAAGATGGCTCATGTGAGTCATTCGAAAAAAAAAAAAAAAAAAAAAAAAGAAGGAATCATGTCTTTTCCTTAGGGCAAGAATCCAAGTGCGGTCAGATGGCTCGCTTCGCATAGTTGTATTTGGTAAGGTCGAGGCTTGGACATTCCCTGTCATACGTTATCCCAGTGCATCCTCCAATGCCCCAGCTCATCAGCCTGCAGCCTGCAGGTGTACTTACAGGACAACTAACGAGGTTCGAACAAATTTGGAATAATACTACCGACTTCAAAGCCACAGTAACTTCCTTGACGCGACGTATGCTTTTAAGGGGCCATCCTCCTAGTGTCCTGGCCAAAGGCTGGACCACATATGTACGTGGCTGGCAGCGCCGACTACCCACTCATGTCACACTACTTTTGAATTGGTTCGTCGTATGGTGCGCTGGACCATTGCTCACCCACTGCCAAATGCACACTAGGCATACGGAGCCTCCTCCTGACCACATGCAACACACCATCACCCACTCCCAAACTCCAATTATGGCTGCAGGCGACATCAGCCCTCCACACAGCACAACACGTCTACCCCGTCCTGTTACTCCTGCTGAACTGGCAAACGCCAATCTGGATACGCCAGCCCAGCCAGAGAATGGTCCAACCGCTACAAATAATGTATACGCTGCTGAGGTTGATGTAGGCGATGAAGGCCAGTGTCCTACCAATGCGGCTATTGCTTCTGAAGTGGTGCCTCCCTCATCACTGTCGCCATCACCACCACTACCACCACTACCACCTCCTTCCCCCCCACCGCCGCTGCCATCCCCACCGTCATCCCCACCACCATCGTCACTGGCATCCCCGCCACCATCATCATCCCCGCTAACATCTTCTTGTACATCATCCCCCCAGTCATCTACCATCCTCTACTGCCTATGCATCCCCCCCCGAGGCGACCACGCGCGGCCTAGGTCACGACCCCGCGGCCATAAAAAAAATAAAAAATTAAAAAAAAATAAAGAATGCTGGAAAGACAAATGTTATGCAGAAAAATATACTGAACAACTTTTGCCTTGTGGTCATATCCAAAAACGTTACTGAATTTTTAAAATAAAAAAACACATACGTTTCATAGTTTTTCTTAAACCACCGCTACCTTTCAGGTAGCCTACTCCTGAAAAATAGCCGCCACACCGCCGTCAATATTTTTCATCGACGGCGCGTGGCAGCCGAATTTGAATTTGAGGCCCGCGGCCCCACATATTAGAAAGGTAGTGGTGGTTTAACAAAAAAAAAAAAACAATTTTTGCCTGAGGAAAATTAGTTTTTTAATTTTTAAAATTCAAAGACGAAGTCAAAAAATGAAATAAAATGTGTGCAATTTAGATCTCGAAAAGATCTAGAACACCATATATAGCCTCCTGATGAGTCGGTGAAACTCCGACGAAACAGTTTGTCACAGCCCCTCGTTTGTTGTCCTCTTCTCCCTCTCTGCCTACGGTTTACCGGGCAGTTTTATTTGACGATATATATATATTAAATATTTCAAGTCTAAATTTTTTTGAAAGACGCGGCCGCACCCAACCGCGGCCGGAGCCGCGGCGGCCGTGATCACGGACGCCCTCCGAGTTTGACCCCACGGTCGCGGTCGCGCGCGCGGTCGCGGGTGATACATAGTCTACTGCTGCTTCTTCGTTCCCTTCTTCTGCTTCTTCTTCCTCCTCTTCCTCCTCTTCCTTCTCCTCCTCCTCTTCCTCCTCTTCTCTACCCTCTTCGTCATCTCCCCCCTCCTCCTCTACCTTGCCCGATTCACCATCTTCGTTATCAACGCATTCCTGGTTAGATCAGCCGTCGCGGCGACCCTTTCGTCCAAGGCATCTACCGTTAAATCAGTCGTTGCAGACACCTTGTCGGCGGAGCGCTCCCCGTCTCCACCACCTTCTCCAAAACAACGGTTTCGTTTATCCATGGATAGTATAAACACTCCCCCCCCTGCAGGGGTTTGAGATCTGCTCCGACGCCATGCCTGCAACCGTAGAGAACAACGACGTCGCACTCAATACACACTAGCCCGGAATAGTGCATATCGAGTTCGATGCCAACAATGTGGCGACGATTTCTTCAGCATTACGGGCCTGCGTGTGCATCAGACACGGGGTGTGGCCACCTATGCAGCCTTTACACGATTCACAACCACCTTAAATACAAGTGCGGCTGATCAACCTCCATTGCCTACATCTGAACCACTCATATCTAACCCACCCATTTCTCGTCCACCTGACCCCGCATGCTCCCCAACCCCGATGGTCAATGACCTACCTTCTGATCATTTGATGGAGCCCCTAACTGGTGATGACCTCTCTTCGGAGCGTGTACTAGAGCCAATGCACTTTCCACGAATGGAGGAACCTGATAGAAACAATCAAAACCACATTGAATCTCCACGTGGCGTGTAATCCACAGAAGTGAATGAACTGCCCCCTACCGCACAACCAGCAGAATCATATGATCTCATGGTGCCGCAACGAGGCTATTGTGTGTACTATGTTGTCAATGCAAGTCTCCTCGCTTACAACTGTAACCCTTACACAATTTCTGATTTTGCTGATACTGTCCGCTGGATAGAAGAAGAGCACCATGCTGTCTGCCCAGAGGATGACAATACTGGTCCTGAAGTGAACGTAGAAGTCTTGTCTGTGACATTTATGGGTAACAGACTACAACTGCAGCCTGCTCCCCAGAACCACATGCCACACATGAACTCAAATATTCGTGCATACATCCTGTATCGCCCAGGACATTTCAGCGCTGTGACCTATGCAAGCAATTCATGGGCCTTATGGGACAATGGAGGTAGGGTGCACACGGTAAGTAGCATTAACTCCTTTTATAACCAAGTAGCAAGTACTCACTCAATTTGGATTGTCCTTCAGGAACAATATGTTACTTCGCACCCGCAAACGCTTCAGTCCTTGGAGAGCAATCCAGATGCGCAATCACCTCCTTCCCCTGCACATGACCAAGCAGTGTCCCTTCCCTATCTAGATCAGGCAGATTCTGCTCCGGACAATGAAAGAACCTCCTTAGAAGATGCTGGCTGTGACCTTCCATTCTGTGGCCACACAACCACAATTCGGTTAGCATGCACAGTGCATAGTCTCTGCTCCGAACACTATGAAAGGATGGTCACCGCCAGCCTCTGTCGCGAAAACTGCGACTCTTTATCTTGTGTTCATCCCCCCCACCCCCTAATCGCCTGCCCAATATGCCGTCCTGGCCTTAATCTGCCATACTTAAATAGCTGCGAACGTCATGATCCTGCATTCCTGCTAGCATGTCAGCAAAATGTCATCTATGTTTCCAGGAAGCTGTCATAGAAAGCATGTGCCTCGACTGCGTGGACTATCCACGATGCCATCATCCACCAAATCCTCTCATAGCATGCCCCACATGCAGAGTTGGACATGCAGTTACTGCAAACGCCATCGGATCTCCTTGTTTCTTGCCCGACGAACAACAAACTCAACAATGGGAGCAGGAAAATAGAGAACCACATGAGCCACTTATAGAGCACTGTGTTGGCACTGTTGAGGGCTAACACTGCCAGGACGAACTGTTCCAGAACAAATTCTGCACCAGCTAGACACCCTTGTTTTGGATGACCCCCTCTTGCCACAGTCGTCGTCGTCGATCCATAGACAAGGAATCAATGCAGAGGAAACCGAAAACACTTGCTCAATGCGTTCTGTGATGATCCATCTGAGATTCTGCTAGCATGTGGACTGCATGCATTGTGTCATGAGGATTATGAAGGCACTGACCGTGCATCTTTCTGCCGTCATACGTTTGATGGCAGTCAATATTGCACTCACGTCCGGCACCCTGACATGTCATGTCCAATTTGTAGACAGGGGCTCGAACAACAATGCCTCTACAATTGCGGCCGGCATGCCTCTGTGTTCCCTGCCTGTGGGAGCCATGTTGCCTGCGATATCTGTCTACGTCGTGCCATTCGGTGCAGCAACTGCAACTGCGAGAATTGGATGCGATGCTTCCACAGTCCGCACCCGAATTGGTGCTGTCCGGTCTGCAGGAATGGTCACCTACCATACGCAACAGCTACCATAAGCAGCAACTCCTCCTCATCCTGCAACCTGAACACTGATTGACATCTCGTGTCATTCTACAGCCGTCTGCTCCAACGGTCTATATAGAGAATCCTTTCTCTCTCTCTCTCTCTCTCTCTCTCTCTCTCTCTCTCTCTCTCTCTCTCTCTCTCTCTCTCTCTCTCTCTCTCTTTTGCTCTCTCTATTTTTATTTTGTCCTCCTCCCTGTTGTCTGCTCCCTCTCCATGTGTACTACCAGTAAACGCATATGACCTAGCGTTATTGAGAGAGCAGACAAAATATAATTACCCTTTTACTCTGCCTCTTTTTATAACATGCAAGTGGGCCGTAAAGGCACACGGGGATGTGGGCAGCTGGCGCTCAACCATCATCAACGTGGCCAACCTTGTACGTGATAGGCACAGTAAGAAGGTAACCACAAAAACAAAGAAAATGGGAGGCCTCCCAATGCTAGCTGATGAAAATATAATCAAGAAAATGATATAAGGAATTTATTGTGTCTCATATTGTTTTTACTGTTGGGTTGGCCCATGTCAAGTGTGTTGCATTGGTTTTGCAAAGGTGAGATTCCTTGCTTGTTTAAAGGTAAGGTTCTGAATAGGTACTTCCTTCACAAGCAAAACTGTTTCATTGGTGGATTGGCTCATCTAGAGAATGCTTCACTGTCTGCAATACAGGAAAAGTTGCTATGACTTTGGATCTACTCAATGACATCTGGGTGGAATAGGGGAAGTTGTGGTGATATCTTATAACACACGCACACACACACACACACACACACACACACACACACACACACACACACACACACACACACACACACACACACACACACACACATATATGGTACTGGTACAACTGCTATGGCACCGAATGCTTGTTGACCACTGGCTGCCAAGTCTCTGTGGCTCACTGTTTTCTTCGCACGTCACTTGGTCACTCCTTTAAGTTAGCACAACAGCGCTTCAACTTTTCCACACCAGCACGAGCTGAACGAATCAATGATGAGAACATAATCTATGTTTTTATACGCGGTGATCCGGCTTCCAGTCCGCTGGACTTGCTGACCCAGTTGACCTGGTACCCTGCCGGCGTTGGCATCTTGGCTGTTGACATCTCCAGAAAAGTTGTCTGCCTCTGCCTTCCTGGGACCGTGCGCAGCCTACTGACCGGGGACTGGACTACGAAGTACTAAGTACTAAGCCTACTGTCTTCCCCCAAATACAATGTACCGTCATTATAGTTGTATTTAGACTGAAAGATACCCCATTTTTTTAGCTATAATGACAACAACCCCCTTATCTCCCCCAGCCTCTCTCATACAGTAAATAATAATAACAACAATGGAAGGATGAACCAGAACTAATGTCCGCATCTCCTCCTTACTGCCAGCAACACATGAGGTACACCTTAGCCACAACCTACAACGCCTACCACCTTCTAACGGTAGCGTCGGTAGGTGGCTATGGCGGCCTAGTGGGGCCTTGCCCCGATGTTCAGAGGACAACGAAAAGAGGATATGTCCCCTCTACTATGGCTGCCATGCCTAACTCTCTGCCCTGAAGCCTCCCTTGAAGCAGTGCACCCCCACTGCGGCCTTCCAGGTGCAGCGCCAACCAGGAAGATGAAGATGCCCTCCAGGGCCTCCACCATAGCCAAGGTAGTACCCCCGTCACTCTCCTCCTAGCGCACCTTCTTCCTCCTCCTCCCTGGTCCGCTCCACCATAGCTGGAGATGGAGGGCCAGCCCGGCCAGGTCTCCTTTTTCCTCCCCCAGCGCTGGACTTGCTCAGCGCTTGCTCCAGTAGCGTGACGCCAAACTTGCACACCGCAAAATGAGGAGGTGCACTTCGCTCCTCTTGGATATATATCCGGACGCTCGCCTCTTGGGCAGTGAATTTCCAGGCCGCTCGGCCTCCCAAGCATTCAGTACCTTCCTCCGCTCGGAGCGAAACATCATTGCAGGTCTGATATCGTCCGGTACCTTCCTCCGTTCGGAGGGAAACATCATTGCAGGTGTGATATCGTCCGCTACAGGCCCTAGCCTCAGACTATTGTACCGGTACCCCTCGACCTAGGCCTACCGGACTCCTAAAATTCACTCGGCCTCTGAAGGTATTACCTTTCTTCCTCTTCTGCCTACCTACCCGCTAGTCAAAAATTTTCCTACCTATGCGGGCCTAATCTAACCGCTGCTCGAGTGTTTTTCAACGATGAGGGCCTAGTGTACCGCTACACCCCACTGAGCCCACTCCAACCCACTGCAACACACAAAGCCACTGCCACAGGAAACTACCAGGCCTGAGGGCCTTCCAAACATACAAGTACGGCTACCCTGATATCCTTCAACTTGAAGAAGGTTCTATGGAACCCTTAGTAGCCAGAATAGTCCAAGGCCATCTCTCCTTGATTTGTCCATCTTTCAGTTTTGGATGTCATTAATGATTTATCACTTCAGAATCTTAGTTATCTAGCATCACCATCATTTTCTCCAAGAAAGATCTATAAGATCCAGGCCCAGAGCAGGACAGGGCAATCTCATTTCGGTCTGTCCACAGATGAAGCCCACTGGAGGCAAAACGAGGGAGAAAACAGAACTTTAACATGCAGTCTCCTGCCACCAGCTCAGTAAAACCTCCAACCTGCGGATAGGCAACTCCCCCCAAGGCTTGCTGTCTAGCATAACCAATGATTCCTACGCTGGCTTGGAGGTTTCTGTTTGTCACGGCCAAGGCAGGAAGGAAGTGACACTGTCTGTGAAAGAGTACGTCGCGCGCTAGTGAGAGAGAGAGAGAGAGAGAGAGAGAGAGAGAGAGAGAGAGAGAGAGAGAGAGAGAGAGAGAGAGAGAGAGGGCTAGGTAGCGAGGGTTGGTATGTGGACACTCGTGAGGATCAGGGAGATCCTGCATGAGGCACCTCAGGTCTACCTGGCCCTTTGCCTGTGCCTATGGCACACAAAATCAGGATAGCTATTACTACATAGTACGTAGTAGCTTCTGCCTTCAGCTCTGACTCTGTCAAAGTTGCCAACTAAGTTCTGGGTCTGGAGCGAAAACATAGTCATGTCCTGTTCAAAAGGCTAACTTCAAACATTCTAAACTTTTAATCCAGCTTCTACTCCACATGGTCCTTCATGTCTGGCTACCTGGAATTCAGTGAAGTCGCCAGAACTTGGAAGTACGAAGTCAGACTCTCTGTTCTTTGAGCAGCTGCAGAGATGTGGTAGTCGCTACGGTCTTCACCTGAATAGAACGCTCGGCGTTGATTGTAGCTCTAATGGGGACAATTTTCAGTCTAGATAGAGCGATAATGACCGGGCATTCTATTCAGGTGAAGACGGTAGTCAGCTTATGCAGTGCGAGACGGTTCAATCTGGCCAGTCACTCGTCCCATGTCCGAGTCAGAGTCTGTGTGAGAGACTGAGAGCAGATCAACTGTGAAAAAACTGACTCAGAGACGAAGGTGTGGGGTCGCAACACAGGCAGTCTAGTCGACGTAGTCGTTGCACTTGATGATTTTCTTTGTCGACTCTCTTGAGCTGCAGTCCATCACTTTTGTCTTTTTCCGATTGGTTCAGACTGTGTTCTACCGCATATTCCCCCGTGCTGTTGCATTAATTGTGGAATTTCAGGAGGATTTCTGAGCTCATTAATTTAGTTGTTTGTCTCTCCATTCGGTTCTCTACCTGGTTGAAGTCGTTCTGACGATTCTCGTGTGTTAGGGTTGGTGGGTGATGCCATCAGTTATCAGTCTAAGACTTCAGTTGTGCATGTGTCCAGCTATCTTCATTTCTTTCTTTTTGGCGTAACGGTTAAAAAAAAAAAGAATTTAAATTGCGCATTTAAGCTTTCACGATCCTCTGTTGGGCAACCTAGCTGAGGTCTCTGGTTCGTGAGTTGTTACTCGTCACAGCTCCCTATAACTTCACCAGGACCGTACTGCAGCTGAGAAATTTGACTTCAATTGAGAGCATGCTGAGCAGCATTGGAGTTTAGGATTTAGGGTTTAGGGTTTATGGTTTAGGGTTTATGGTTTAGGGTTTAGGGTTTAGGGTTTTGGATTTATGGAACACATCTTAGTTTTATTGAGGGGGAAGTCACATTCTACGCAATCTGGTCGATCCATTGATCAGCCCAGGGATGAATCTTCGTATTGCTGGTGACATTAGTCTGGTGACACTAATCTGGTCCTTCTCTCGGAAGTCACAACACCTTGTCGACAATCATATGGTAGAGAAACATAGAGCCCGAGGCGCCGATAAAATACGGAGTGAGCCCAGTGCGGCCAATGCCCGCCGTCATGTTGGATGGTGGGGGCAGTCAGCCTCTTCCAGAGGTGCGAGAGCCTTGATGCAAACACTGCCAAACAGTGATAAATTGTTAGCGACTAGGGGGACCTATCGGGACCCAAGAGGAGTTTGATTCTGGGATCAGCCAAAGTAGGGAAGAGGGAGGCAGGGGTGCAATTCTGGAAACAGTGAAAAGATAACTTGAAATAATTGAAAAGAGAGGGCCCGAAGCGGGGCACTAAGCAGAAGGTGCAGAACGGAGGGCCCGGGTCATGATATGCAAAACAGGAGGGTTTACGAGGGTTCTGTGGAAATAATATCATCCCTGTCACTGGCGTTCACAGTAAAGTGTATAATTTAAAACTTGTTTTCTCTGAATGTGATACCCTCCTCTGGGTGTGGTTTGAGGCACAAGCGGTTAACGGGGACCCCCACTTTTTGGCCCTGAGTAACCATGAATGATACTGAAATTAGGGTTTCAGGGTCAAATTTTGTGTTTTTTTGGATTTTGTTTCTTTGGCTGTTTTTGTTTTTTGACAAGCTTGCTGTGTGCCAAATTTGGTGTCATTAGGGTTATCAGAATTTGTGCTGTTGATCATCCTGAAAATCCTGAAATCTCGATGAAATTGTTTTTGGCAAAATTGCCTGAAAATGCACTTTTGAGGTGCTGTTTTATGTGTTTATTATTATTTTTGTTTTTGTTTTTTTTAATAATATGTAAGTAAGAAGTGCACTCTATACATTGGTGTGGAGTTTGCTTGAAATGGCCTGAAGAGTCGTTTGAAGACCAATAAAAGCAAATTGAATGGACATTAGACTTTTGAGCTTGAGGACCAAACTTATTAACATGGGGATTGGCAGCATTATGGACCGTGGCATCTGATTTCACAAACTGAAAAATGTCGTGACGCAGTGTGTTCACTGTGTTGTCACAGACTCACAGTTTATCCACTCCACCTCTGAGCACACTGATCAAAAGAATATGGTGACTTGAGCATTCCGAGAGAGTGGTATTATTACTAGTATATAACTGCTCCCCACCAATAGATGGAGCCTTCGTTTAAAAAAAAAAGAAAGAAAAAAGGATGAAAGCAAGGGGCCGGGAGAGAGTGGGATTGATACTAGTATATAACTTAGAATGAAAGCAAGGGGAGAGAGTGGGATTATTACTACCGTCTTCCCCCGAAGACAACGTACAGTCATTTTAGCTGTATTTGGGTTATCTTTCAGTCTAAATACAGCTATAATGACCGTACGATGTATTCGGGGGACGAAGGTAGTGTATAACTTAGGATGAAAGCAAGGGGACCAACGCTGGGTGGTTCTCAGAAGTCTGAGAAGTGAATAGACAGCTGCACTTACCAATCCCCCTATTAGGGACGACTAGGGAGTACTAGGGTGTCGGGACCGTTGGCAAATTCTTCCAAAAAAAAAAAAAAACAGAAACAAAAGTTTGTTTCATCAGATTGTTGATATGGCGACAACGTTGTTTATGTCACAGTGTCATTTGCTACAATAAGCAGAAGCCTATGATGGCAATTATATCTGTTTTCCAGCCGTGGTTGTTTTTTTTCGCCCTCGATTTATGTGTGTCATCTTTGCGCAAGGGCCATGCTAATCTTGTGTGTATCGTTCCAATTCTAACGGATTTCCCAAAGGACATTAAGACTTAGTCCTGGTTGGCCCAATTACGTAGCAAAGGCTAAAGTTTAACAAAGGCTAAAGAAAAGGCTGGCTGAGAAGAGTGTGTCCCAATTGGTCCCGCATGAAAATACTAGCTCAGTATTTTGTTTAGTCTCGCCGATTCGGTGAACCACTTGAGCGCCGATCCATTTTCCGTACGATGAAGCTAGACCAACAGTGGATACTGAAGTGGAACCTGGAGTGGAGGGTGAAGTCGGGAGTTTGAACGCGATCTGTTAAGCCAACAGTACACAACCATAGATCGCCCGCGGGACTCTCACCGCGACTTTCGAAGGCCCGAAACACGATGCATGCCATTGATGAAATTTATCAATGCGATGCAATGGTGCGGCGGCTCCGAACTTTTCGGACCAGGCGACGAGGTTCCTTTCGGCAAGGCTGGGGCCGTGTACTGGTGCAGTCTGGCGGTTTAAGGCTAGCCTGTTGTTTGGTCACTGCAATAGGGTGACGCGAAGCAAGATTCAGCTAAAGGCCCTTAGTTTGTCCTGATATGTTTTTATGGGAGAAACACAGACATGGCACCTGCAGTGGATGTGTTGCAGTGATCAGAATGTCTCTGTCAGATGTGATTGCTGAGCAAGCCACGTGCAGAGAGTGACGCACCTGGACGTCCTGGATGACCAGGAACATGACAAGGCATAGTGGCCTGATAGTGGCCTATGGAGAGTTCTTGCTTTTGTTCCTATGCAAACTACATGCATAGGTTTTGTTCCCCTTGGAAGGCTTAGTGCGAAAATGAGTAAGTTGCCCTTTTGTCTACTGGGTATGTCTCTCGGTGACACATTATTTCTGTTGTAATGAGACATGTCTTGATCTTTGCTGACAATTTGGTGTCCCTGGTGATGTGTCGAGTTCTCTTTTTGATTGTTGTTGTGGTATAATTGTTGCTAAGGCAGTCTGGGGGTGCTGGGTCTCCGATCATCCAGATGAAGCAAAAACATTTTCACCCTCCACCGTTCAAGAGTAGTGCACGGACACTTGTTATGAACATGGTTGTCTGACAATTTGATTGCCACTCACACTCAGAAGTACTCACACACGCCCATACATGCATGAGACAAAGGGGAGAAGGAGACAGGGTCCAACTGCACACCGGTCAGAGATAAACAGTGGAATAGCAAATATGCACAGAAGGGGAGAACACACTCAGTGTTTCTCTCTCCCTGACACACTCCCAACAACCAATCACAATTGACACTGCGAAGATCACAATTGGAAATTAACCCAGATGATGAGCCAACTCAACACAGTTAACCTCAATTATCGTAACAGAGTTCAACCCAGTATCTCGCCACTCCAGAACCACACACTCCACTCACTACTACACTCTCAGAGTCTAGCGCTGCACAGTAACAGCCTCCCAGAGGCCAGCGCCATACACCCAGATGCAGATCGTGAACAGCGAAGTAGTCCCCAGTGCCGATGAGTCACTCTGACAATGAAGAAGGCAGCTATGGCTGCCTGGCTGCTACCGCAGCACTAGTACCCACATGTACTCAGTGAAGACCTCCGATATAGCCCTGCCAACGCAGATATCCCCAGGGGATAGATGCGCTGAGTACAGCCCCAGCTATGGCTGACTCAGGTGGGCGGCTATGGCTGCTTCACCGCTGCTGAAACCCCAGGTGCCGCTGTGGGTCTTCAGCGCTGCTCACYTGGTTGGCCACCAACGCTGCACGCGAAAAATGAAAAGCCAAAAGTCCCTAACTATCGGTCCTACCCTACCTATAGTTTTCGGCCTAACCTACCGGACCGAAACTACTACCGGTACCGTTGCCCTTAGGGCCTACCTGGCCTCTACAGCAGTCCTACAGCACTTAGGGCGCAGTGCCCCTTAGGGCCTGCAAACACTCAAACTCTACTGCTGTTAATTCTATTTTATTTTTAGAACAGCGGACAGCCCTCAGTGCGACCACAAAAACACAGCAATCACACAGTAACAAACATGCCGCAACTCAGCAGGCAAAACCACACCGTAGAGTACAACCCCGCAGGCAGATACGGCAGCAAGCAGCAAGTCATTACACACTGGAGCCCCGTCTGCAGACTCTGCACTACTTTCAGTTTGTTCAAGAGAATGGGTCTGATCACTCTAGAAACTTTAAGGCGCACAGAAAGACAGACACACCAGCCTGCTCTGAAAGTGGTGCGGAGTCTGCAGACCGGGCCCCAGTCTCTGTGCACCACTCTTGAACGCTGGAGGGTGAAAATGTTTTTGCTTCATCTGGATGATCTGAGACCCAGCACCCCCAGACTGCCTTAGCAACAATTAGACCACAACAACAGTCAGAAAGAGAACTCGACACATCATGTAAACAGTGGGGCAGGAGGTCAACCAAGCAGAGAGGCAAGCAGACAGGCACGTAGGCCGGCAGACAGGCAGACAGACAGGCAGCCAGACAGCCAGACAGCCAGACAGAAAGACAGACAGACAGGGAAACAGACGGCCAGACTGAGAGCCAGATGAACAGACAACACTGGCGGAAAGACTGACGGACAGATTACAGACAGACCGATCGACAGACTGAAAGACAGAAAAACAAATAGACAGACATACAGACAGAGTAGAGTCCCATAGACTGACAGACACAAAAAGAGCGGACACACCGGGTGAGCGACAGAGAGGCCGAAGCGGACCGACAGACAGAAAGCAAGACAAACCGACCTGCTCGACTATCCCAACAGATCAAAGGCAGGCAAGCAGGCAGGCAGGCAGCCACCAGCCACGCAGCCAGCCAGTCTCACGGGCAGCCAGGCATGCAGGCAGCCAGACAAGCAGGCAGGCAGGCAGGCAGGTAGGCAGGCAGGCTGGCTGACAAGCAGACATGAGATAAACTGCAGATTCCCAGCGGGCTGTATAACTAAGTAGATTAGTTTTGTAATATTTCGAGCTGTATTGGGCTAGATCCCTTGGCCTGTCCCTTACTGGGGACCCTCTTCTCACTAGTATAGTCTTGTAATTTTTCTACATTTCGAGGTCTGTGGGGCTCGATCCCTGTGCCTGCGACTTACCAGGGATCCACTCTTTCGGGTAGGCCTAGACCATTTAATTTAGGCCTTGTGTTTTCATCTCTTTTTGCTGCTTTTGTGTAGGCCTGTTACCTGTAGGTCTGGGTGTTCTGTTTGTCTTAGGTCGAAGTTGAGGTCAAGTCTAGAAATAGGCTGAGGTCATTTGGAGTCGGGTTCCTTTTTGTTCATTCTTCTTTTCACGAGCTGGGTGTGAGGACGCGTTGGAGCTGGAGCGCTGTTTTCCAGTAGCGCGGCAGCATCATCTTCACATGCTGCTGGCGGCCATAGCTGGGGCCGAGCAGCTTTGTTGATGGCAGCACTGGGGTAGGCGCCGAAGTACTGAAGTGTGCTTCGTCCTAGTTGTGTGCTGTTAGGGTTTAAGCAGCTGCCGGGATGCAGCTCTTTGAAGTCTTTCAGGCCTTCATCGTCATCGAGTTGGTGTTCTTCTTCTTTATCCTGGGAGCGGCGTTCCCCTGTTTAGTGAACACATCGTCTGCAGCTGGGCTTCACGAGTGGTGCAGAGTGACGTGTTGGGTTCAGAAGGGTGTGTGGTGTTTGCAGGCTTGTCTGGTTGGGGGCTGAAAGTGGAAGTGGCACCATAGCTCGAGCTTGAGAATAGTGGGAGGAAGAAGAAGACTCCCTGGTATTTCCCTGCATATGTTTTGTATAGTGTGACATGCCTGAAGGAGACCTATTCTGCAGCTTTAGAGAGGTTTCCCACTCAGCTGGGTTCTCAGAATGATAGTACTCACGGGACTCGTTGGCTGCCGATATCCATTCTGGTTACGCCCTAGCCACTGTTGGCAACCTCACCCCCCATTTCTCCCCCCCCCCACACAATTCAATAG
>BFEA01000364.1:1163591-1182172 GCA_003427395.1 Chara braunii | reverse complement strand
GCATGCCAAATGCTACAGATGAACCTTTGCTCAGAGCCTCAGAGGTTTATAAAGTAATCGACAGTAGGCTGCAGATCTTTTGTATAGCACGACAAGTGGTTACTCACAGAACTAGACTCCCAAAGTGATAGTGTCTTCTGGCCACGCTGCTGCGACGCAGAGCCAGGCCTCTGCTCAGGCATGCACGACAGCGGCAGCGCGCGCAGGGCATGCACGGGCGTTGTGAGGCGACGAGCGCTGCTGCGGCATCGAGCGCTAGGCGCCGTAGGCGGCCATAGCCGGGCTGCTAGGCGTAGAGGTGGTGTCGGCAATGGTGGTCCTTGGGTGGCGGGGATGAACACGGTGGGAAGTCGAGGGATGAAGTGAGGGGAGAGAGATATATACCTGGTGTATGCTGGCAGTCTGAATGGTCGACATTGTCACGTACGCTGGTCTTCAGCATCGAAGTGAATCCTGGTGCATGAACGTAGCGCAGGCTAGAGTAGGCTGAGTAGGATAGGCTGGGCGCTGAGCGCCAATCAGGAAGAGCGACATTGGATACTATGTTGAGTGTCGACGTCCACGTTGGAGTTCATTGTATTGCTCTTATTTGGCTGTATCTTGGTGGATTGTGCTTTCTGCTTGGTGTACGGCTATCTGGGCTATTTCGTTTTAATTTATTTTGCAATTTGGATTTCTGTCTATCGCTCTTGCTCATATTCCTTGCACATGCATCTCAAACCACTTACTCAGACCCATAACTGCGCAAACTGCCGAAATTACCATCCAGGCCAGAGCACCTCCTCTTAACAACTCTGATGGTCCACCAACAGAAGACAGTGCGGGAGAGAATAGAGAGTATAAACAAAGACATCACCTACTGCAGCGACTTTGTCTTCGACTGACACCAACTCCTCGCTAAGCCCAGCAGGCACACGAAGCACTTGGTCTCCTTAACTGCCACTTGGTCTCCTTAACTGCCATTTCGTCAAAATGGACATTTTGTAATTTTTGAACGAAATTGAAACCGAGTGTTTTGGCCAACAACTCGTCCAAATGTGCCGCTCCTGAGGGTCCGGCGTTCTTAAAAAACTTGACCCCTTGGATGTATGTGGACTTCGCTTGCGACCAGGTTTGGTCGGTGCGACACAGCGTAGGGAGAGGATGAGATAGATGAGGAAAAATATATACAAACAAGATTGAGAGAAGAATATACATTAGTTTTCAGAAGAAAAAAAAAACTCAAAGATTAACCCCATAGACCCCATCCCCTCCCCCGCCCGAGCAAGCTTTACACTTCCCTCTTCTACCCTAACGTTTGTGTGTCAAACGGCCTAGCCACACGGCACACGACACAACAAAAGAAAACGACTGCATCTGCTCCCCTAGGCGGCTACATACTTCATAGCAACGGATAAATCTCTCATAGTCTTGTGGGATGATTTAACATAAAAGAGAAAAGAAAACCCTTTCTGAACTGACCAGATTCATCTAATCAGAACAGATGCTACACTCACTGGATCTATCTTTTTGGTTAAAATTTTCCGTTTTTAAACCCCCCCGCCCCCCCACCCCCTTTTTTTTTTCCCCTGTTGGGGTAAGTAGGGCCCAGTCACGTTTTTATTTTTGAATGCAGTTCAGGCATCCCTCGAATACAACTCATCCCCACCCAACCCTAAAGATGGGTTGGATACATTCACGATTTTCGTGGCTTTGGAGCAAAATTCGCGAAATGGTGACTGAAATGCATTCAAAACTGAGAACCATGATTGCGCCCTAGTTTTCTCTTTTTCTTTTTTTTGAGAAGAGAAAGCCCATTGTTCCATTATTTGCCGGAAAACGGGTTATGCTGTAGCCATATGAGGGTGAGAAAGGCACACTCGAGTCTCTACCAATCCCATCCCCGACTACAGCCAACAATTCTATCAAGAATTTCTCAAACGGAGTCAAATCCCAACCATTAATCACCAACAACGAACCTGAGTGGATAGCCACACTGCCCTAGAGTATTGCTAAATTTATGTAGTACCCTTTTTTTTTTTTTTTTTTTTTTTTAATATAGTACCCTAATTAGACTCAACGAAAACAAGCCTTAGGAGCAGAACTCCTACAGAGCCATATGCAATCCGAAAAACCTAAAGGATCTCACAAAATTCCGCGCTATGCTATGCTCACGTTGACCCTAAAGCCCAAACATACCCGAAGTAGAATCTAAGAGACACAAAAAAAGCTATTGCCAATTAGAATCTACGAGAGTGTGACACAAAAGAACTATTCCCAATGAGCTGTGTCTGATCCAAGAAGGCACAGAAGACATCGCCAAGTCCGCACTACAGTAGCCAGTTCTATGATCCTTTGCTAGGTTGATGTAAGCCTTGGGCACTGGGCCCGTTTGAAATAAAATTCCAAGGTTACAAAAAAAAAAACTCCTTTAGCAGGAAAACCCAGATCAATCCCCAAATTACTACTTACTTCTCGATTTATGCGTGCCATCCTTGCGCAGGCGCCATGCTAATCTTCTTTGTATCGTTCCAATTTTTTTTTTTTTTTTTTTTTTTTGAAGGCCAATGACCTGTAGAATCTGGACAGGACGGCCTTTCAGGTGTTTTTTATTGTCATTATTTATAGTATGTATTAAGGGGAACCCCGAAGCAGCCACATTCTTGCTCAAGCCTCCAACGAGGGAACATATGGGAGCTGCACCCACCAGCAGCAGGTGGGCGATACCGGCCAGGGGTCAGCCAGTAGCATCAGGACTGAGGTTCTTCTATGGGCAAGTCACTGTGCCTCCCCTCAGGTGGTGGTCCCCTCCCCCCATGAGCATCAGCAGTCTCTGCCCAATGCCAATTGGGAGTACCAACAGGCTATGGGGACATGAGGCCAATGGGGATTGAACCCAGGACCCCCTGAATGCCACTTGCGTGCCTTACCAACCGAGCTAGGCCGCTGGATTATCATTACAATTTTAACGGATGTACACTATCTTCTTTTTTTTTGTTTTTTGAGATTCAATTTGAACCCTTTAACAAAAAAAAAAAATCACCCAATTGGGCGCGATGCGCCCACCTGCACAAATCTGTCTTTGGAAGGTACCGAAAGGGCTTCCCGATCCCGAACTGAATCCTCAGCCCTCCTTTGCTACTTTGCTGCTACGAATCTGTCCATGTGTGGCATGTAGATGCATGTGAGGCATCAGGCCACCTTCATGGTGTACGGCCAGTTCTCATCCAGAGGCCACCAGGCTCAAGTCTCGTTGAAGTTCCCTCCCTGGCCAAAGCGGCCTAGCGCTATCGCCCGAAGCTGCCGGCGCTAGGGGCTTGGGCGTTGCCCGAAGCTGTGGTCGCTATGCCCGGCTGTCCCTGGCGGCCCACGGCGGCTGCTCTTGCTCGCGCGCGGGAGCAGAGCTTGGCCAGCATGGCGGGTGGGGGAGTCTGCCGCAGCTATGTTGGGAGTTGGGAGTGGGTGCTGGGCGTCGCGGTGCTGCACGGTTATCTTCGCCGCCTGCAATACGCTATATGGAGCTTTGACCAGGGCACCGACGGTGCACCTGGCTGGAGATTTGAAGACTGTATATGGAGCGTGCCTCTTGAGATTGTTCATTTCAACTCCACTGGCATCTACGTATATGCCGCCTCGCGCGTCAGGACAAGTGGGCTAGTTCCGTGTTTTGAAAGAGAGTGGGCCTGCGTTATTTTCCTGATTGTTCATGTTCGGTCGTTGAGAGCAAGACGGGCTCATTCCCTTTTTTGAAAGAGAGTGGGCCTGTGCAATCTTCTGCCGAGCTGGTTTTGAGGGGAGTATTGGTGGTTGGGCGAGAGCTCTTGCGTGCCTTTGGGTTATTCGACCATACAGAGTAATTGGAGCCAATTTTGTGCGGGATGCGGGCCCGATGTTGTTGTGCGTAGTATGGTAGGTTTAGGTGTGGGAAAAGCATAGAAGCTCCCCGTGGCAAAACCTTTGTATCGATTTCTCCCCAAAATGGACTTGCTGCATTTGAGGTCCCCCAATAACTTTTCTGTTATTCTTGCTCCCCGGTCTGAGCCGGTAGGGCCTCAGTCCGGGGCTGAGGCCGCGGCAGATTGATAACCAAGGCTACCCAGTTGTACGTGGGCGATATTCGGGTTCGGTACATTTCCAGCCGCCAGCCAACCCAGTTGTACGTGGCCGATATTCGGGTTCGGTACATTCGAGAGGGCATAGCATACTCGCGTCCGCACTTCCTTCACCTCACCTGGGCCCGATTCAAGAAAGATACATCCAAGAAAGTGCAAGTGTGGCATAGGTCCGAAAATGACTTCCCGCCATTTTTGCATAGCGGGCGTTACCGGCCCAGTACGGCCGGAGGTACTTGGGCCTTCACCTCACCTGGGCCCGATTCGAGAAAGATACATCCAAGAAAGTGCAAGTGTGCCGCAGGCCGAATGGAAACTTCGAAAAGAGCCAAGCTTATCAGCTATCGCGGCCTCAGACCCGGTCTGAGGCCCTACCGGCCTCAGACCTGGGAGCAAGAATTACAGAAAAGTTATTGGGGGACCTCAAATCCAGCAAGTCCATTTTGGGGAGATATCGATACAAAGGTTTTGCGGGGGGGTGCTTCTATAACTTTTCCCTTTAGGTTTTTGCTTCCGTTTGTCTAGCTTTTCTCTCTGCTCTGTAATACTTGAAAGCGCCGTAGTATAGGCAGGGAGTGGAATGTGGTTTTCTTGGTCTTTGAGGTTCGGTACGTGGTGGTGGTACGATTTTTAGTGCTTTTGCTTTGGTTTTTACTAAGTTCGTTGGGTTTTTGTTGTTCCGAGGGTTTCCAGTGTTTTTCGATGGTGGTGTCTGAAATGGTTTCGAGACTTTTTGGTTCTTCTTTGTTTTAGGTTTTTGCAGTTGGGCTTTGGTGGTCGTGCCCACCATACGTTTTGCTGACATGATTTTGGGTCTTCTTGTTTTGGTTTTTATCGAGGACGGTATTTGGGCAGTATTAGAATTAGATTGTCAAGCTGTGTTTTTCGTTTTGGGGTTTTCCATGGTGGTGGTATGTTTTTTAGTGCTTTTGTCTCTTTGGTAGGTTTTATTTTTCGAGGGTTTCTGGTGTTTTTGGATGATGGTTTCGGAAATGGTTTCGATACCCTTTGGCTTTTGTTTTCAGTCTTAGCAGTGGGGGTTCACTGGTTGTGCTTATCATAGGATTTTTATTGCTGTGTGAGATCCTACGGCAACTGGGTGGTATTAGGAATTAGATAGTTGAGAAGTGTTTTTGTTTTCTGGTTTTCTACAGAGGGATGGCTTGGGCTGGGGAGTGCACCCGAGGCCAGGTGCCCTCTGCTATTTTCATGCTATCCTTTGCTATGTTGATGTAAGCCTTGGGCACTGGGCCTGTTTGAAATAAAATTCCAAGGTCACAAAAAAAAAAAAAAAAAAAAGAAGAAGAAGAAGAATTAGAAGAAGAAGAAGAAGAAGTTGATCCCAACTACCTTCTTCCCCCGAATACAACGTACGGTCATTATTGCTGTATTTGGGGTATCTTTCAGTCTCAATACGGATATAATGACCGTACGTTCTATTCGGGGGAAGAAGGTAGGCGTATAGATTGTCAAAAAGAAGGAAAGAAAGAAAGGAAACAAAGCCAGTGTAGTCTCAATACCTTTCTCGGTCTTTTGGCTAAGATCAAGTGCAGTATCTGTTCTGATCAGTTTAATATCTGATCTGTGGTCCATCTGCAATCAGACTTGTTTTCATTCACACTTTACATGCATGCAAACAGTAGCGCAGCAACTGGCGACATGCGCCCATTCAAAACTCAGAGATATGGCAAACCGAATATGAGTTCACTTTCGATGGCTATGGCGAAACAACGCCCAAACAACTCTCTGTTCGCAAACAGTGGATCACCCTGGATATCCCACATGCTTCTCTCTGAACACTCACACACACACACACTAAACACTAACTACAGCTATGGTGGCTATGGCTACCTCTACCCTATCGCTATGGCTATGGTTCGTCTCTCTGCCCACTTCGTCTTCGGGCTCACTGCAGACCTCCTTGCACAAGTCACTATGGCAGTGCTTCCGCATGGCTCACACAGGAATGAATGAATGGCTGGGCGCTGCCTCTTGATTTATACTTCTGCGGTGCGTTGGTCTGGCCCCTTTCCCAGGCCCGGTGTGCACACAGTCCCATGCGGTTCTTGCTTGACTGGACCGGACTGCCTAGGACTGGGACTGCTGACTCTGCATGGGCAAACTCCACCACTTGCCTCGCCACTTGCCCACTTGCCTAAGTCTGTGGGACTCTCCGAAAGGCCACTTCTCAGACCTTCCGGAAGGCTGTGGACTTGGCCTTTCGGTCCTGTAGCAGGTACGACTTTGACCCTTCTGGACTGTAGCAGCTACGACCCTGACTCTTCGAGAAGGCTACAGCTACGACCCTTAGACCTGACTAGGAATCCTATCCGACAGGTCTACAGCTCGAACCCCATGCTACCTATGGACCCTATGACAACCTATCAACTGTTAAAAATACACAGGTCGGGGGTTCAAGTCTACGGGGCGACACAGGTACTGTACACAGGTAAGGTGGGGACTAGGGATAGAGCCCTGGGATCTGCATCAGCTACTGTGAACTGGTGAATACCGTTTCACATTGGACCGTAAAAAAAAAAAAAAAAAAGCAAAAAGCGAAAAAAAAGCCCTGTGCCCGCCTAGGGGGGAGCAACGACCAAACCTGGATCTCTGCCAGCCCTCTGACGCCTCCGACCTTGGCCTTGCTTCGTCCCAAAGTGTTTATGGGGTAAGTTTTTTGCACAAAGCGTCCCGCATCTGCTAACATTGTGAATGCAGGGTCATCCAATTCTTTTTTTTTTTCTTTTTTTTTTTTTTTCTTTTTTTTTCTTAAGGCTAATTCTTTAAGCCCAACCAATTCAATTACCTGTCGAATCTGGACAGGACGGCCTTTCAGGCCTTTTTTATTGTCATTATAGTATTACGGGGAACCCCGACATCCGTGCTCAAGCCTCCAACGAGGGAACATGCGGGGCCTGCACCCACCAGCAGGTGCGATACCTGTTACAGCAGGTGGGCGATACCGGCCAGGGGTCAGCCGGTAGCACCAGGACCGAGCTTCTTCGATGGGCCAGTCGCTGTGCCTCCCCCATTACCCCTCCCCCATTACCCCGCCCCCTATGAACATCAGCAGAGACTGCTTTTTAATGCCAATTGGGGGGACCAACATGCTATCTCTAGGTGGTGGGCGCCAAGCATGCCAAGGAAGCTACATCAGGCCAATGGGGATTGAACCCAAGACCTTCTGAATGCCACTTGCGTGCCTTACCAACTGAGCTAGGCCGCTGGATCATCCAAAATATTGGTGCAACTGGGGCATCCAAAATATTGGTGCAACTGCGGCCAATATATGTTCTGAAGGCGATACCCGCGGCCACCTTGATCGGTTTTGACTTCAAGAGCGACCTCACGGTCCTCACACTAGGACTTTATTCCTTATTTCTGGACGTGATGACGGTCGTATACATCACAGTCATTCCTTATTTCTGGACGTCATGACGGTCGTATACATCACAGTCATGGCGTAAATACGGTCATATACCTTTGACCAGCCGACGTAGTTAGCTGTGAATCGCTGCGTACATACCGTCAGATACCTCCTTGATGGCGATTCGCTGTCTTGCGCGGAGGGTACGTTGCCAACGTAGTTCAGACGAGGGTGAAATACAGATCCTGGCGTTCTTCTCTGTCTTGGTGGATTGGTTCCTTCGTTTTTTTCCCCCCGGCCGCTCTAGGTCGGCTGGTACCTTGGGTGGTAATTCTCTGCCGTTTGCGCATGTACGGGTCTGACTAGGTCGTCCGAGATGCATGTATGAATGAACATTGATACTTATCGTGGAAGGAGCTCTCTCTCTCTCTGTCTCTGAGCTCTCTCTCTCTCTCTCTCTCTGTGTCTGTGTGTTGCGGAGGAAGCGCTGTCGCTTGGACGGTAGTTTTCTGCCGTTTGCGGATGTATGGGTCTGGGTAGGTCGTCTGAGATGTGTGAACGAGATTTGATACTAATCGTGAAAGGAGTTCTCTCTCTCTCTCGTAGGCTCGTTTACTCTTACGCGGTTCGCGTGAGACTGGCCGTGAGCACGTGACCTCACGGCTATCGCAGGCAGGGGCAGGTAGATACTAGACAGGTGCTGTGCAGGTTTGGCGCTGAGGTGCCGTCGTCCCTGCCGTAAGAAGCAACCCAGCCTTAGGCGGGGGGGGAGTAAGTCCCCGTTGGCTAGCTGCCAACCTCGTGAAGTGCATAAGTGTGGTGCTACAGCAGCTCTTCTAGTGGGAGGGGAAGAAGAGAGAGAGAGAGGGAGGAACTCGAAGCAATGGCATTGGTTGAAGGCGAAGGAAGGGAGGTAGTACAACGAACAGGCGGACCTGTGATAGGCATCGACCTCGGGACTTCTTTCTGCTGCGTGGCAGTTTGGAGAAAGGATGGTGTGGAGATCATCCCTAACGAGAATGGCAATCGCATCACTCCTTCCTGTGTTGCTTTCGTTGACTCTGAGCGACTGGTTGGCGACACCGCGAAGAATCAAGCGGCCATGAATCTGCAGAACACGGTGTACGAGATCAAGCGGCTCATCGGACGCAAGTTCAACGATCCAACGGTCCAGAAAGACGTTCGTCTATGGCCATTCAAGGTCATCGAAGGATCGGGGGGCCAGCCGCGCATCCAGATTAAGACCGAGCAGGAGGCGGAGAAGCTGTACAGCCCGGAAGAGATCTCTGGCATGCTGTTAAGAAAGATGAAGCAGATCGCCGAAGCTTATCTCGACTGCCAAGTCAGGGATGCAGTGATTACCGTGCCTGCATATTTCAACCAGGCGCAGAGACAAGCGACTGAGGACGCCGGAGCCATAGCTGGTCTCAATGTGCTCAGGATAGCCAACGAGCCCTCGGTGGCCGCGTTGGCATACGGCCTTCACAAGGATTGTTTGTTCGTTGAGCAGAAGAAGAAGGTGATGGTGTTCGACCTCGGCGGAGGCACCTGCGACGTCGCCATTATGGAGATGGGCTCCAAAAGCTGCACTGTGCAAGCTCTGTCCGGGGACACGCATCTGGGAGGAGTGGACTTCGACGAGCGACTGCTGGATCATGTGATCGAGCGCCAAAAGGGCCGTGACACTTCCATCTTGAAGAACCCGAGTCGCTTGACCTGTCTGCGGAGAGCATGTATGCTGGCCAAGCACGAGCTGTCATCCCGCCACAGCGCCATCGTGGAGGTGGACGCTAACGCCGGGCAATTCGTGAGCGTCAGCCGGGCGGTGTTCGAGGAGCT
Organism: Chara braunii; assembly: GCA_003427395.1. NCBI lineage: Eukaryota > Viridiplantae > Streptophyta > Charophyceae > Charales > Characeae > Chara > Chara braunii. Next base: position 1,172,875 of record BFEA01000364.1, on the reverse strand, counting down.
TAATCGAGATCTGTTTGAGAGGTGCATAAATAAAGCCAAAGAAGCTCTCGAAGGAGCGCACGTCCAGGCGTGGGACATCTTCGAGGTCATTCTTGTAGGCGGGTCTACTCGAGTCCCAAAAATTCAGTCCATGCTTAAAGAGCTCTTCGGCGGACGAGATCCTAAGAAGTCCATCAGTGCCGACGAAGCTGTTGCCTACGGTGCTGCGGTGATGGGGGGGATGCTAACCCAAGAAACCACATCTCAGCTCAAAGATCTGACGGTGGTTGAGGTCACTGCGCTAAGTATAGGAGCCGGCATCGGCGGCTGTGAAAGGGACACGGAAGAGATGTGGCGAATGGAGAATGTCATCCAGAGGAACACGGCTCTCCCGGCATCGGGGGGGACCACGCTGTCCACAGCAAGCGACAACCAAACTAGTGCTTGCATCCCCATCTACGAGGGAGAGCGCATTATGTGCAAGGACAATCACTTCATTGGGTCTTTCTTGTTGGATGGACTGCAGTGCTTGCCGAGAGGACAGGCAGAGGTAAGGCTGACCCTGAACGTGGACCTGAACGGACTAATCCATGCGCAGGCTATGGAAATCCGTACTGGGAGGATGAGCTTCGCGACTTTCAGGGGGGAGGAAGCAAGATTGACAGGCGATGAGATCAGGAAGATGGAAGAGGAGGCGAGAATATATCAGGAATATGATGAAGTGACCAGGAGGAGGTGGGAGGCGAGAAGCAGACTGGAGGACAAGATTTACCAAGTGCGCAGGCAGCTGAAAATGACCGCACCATCGACGAATGCGGGCAGGCTTCTTGAGGAGAACGTTGGGCGATTGATGAGCTGGCTAGAGTCGCACAAGGTTCTGCCTACAGTAGAAGAGTGTGAAGGGGAGACGAGAGTGCTTCGGACTCTGTGCGCTGCTGCTGTTGGCATACGCTTCCCCGATCCTTGATTGACGCTAAGCCAACGACGTTTTTTTTTTTTTTTTTCCGCCCTCAAATAGAACACCTTCCTCCCTTTAATCGTGAACGCGTCGAGGGCAGTCGAACACACAGCTCCGCGCATGTCGAAGGAATTGTGTGCTGTCGCTTCCCTGCTTCTCTGTCTGCGCTTCTCGCGTTTATGTTTGTGATTCTTCTTCCTCAGCTTTGTTACTTCGTTTGATGACGTCATGGTATTGTACTACTGTCTTCACCCGAATAGAACGCCCGGTCATTATCGCCGCATCTGGACCGAAAGTTGTGTCAAATACCAGCTATGATGACCGGACGTTCTATAATTCGGGTGAAGACGGTAGGCTAAGTTGCGTATTGTACTTAGTCTCGTGATGATCTAGGAAGTCGGTGTTCACGCCTAGTGCAGACGGTTGGCTGTGTTCTAGCATGGTGATGTGTGTTTAGGGAGTCGGTGTTGGTTGTGTTTTTTCCGGTCTTTCGCACTGTTGGTGCATGTCACGTAGGGATCCCGGCCAATCAGAGATCGTTGGGATGACTCTAGCGGATGTTGCGATGCCACGTGGCTTTTCATTCTTTTTGTACATATATACAGAGTACACAGTCAGTTCTTGAGTCGCGTTTATGTGTAATCCTTTTGTTTCGTGGTCGTTGGGCGGCCGCGGCCCGGGGGAGGCTCGATGAAGAAAACCCGTTTAACCCGATCTCCATCGAAATTGCCGAGGAGAATGACCGTAGTCATGGTATAGTGTAGTGAGCTTGGAAGCGCAAGCGGAATCTATAGCGTTTTCACCCGAATAGAACGCACGGTCTTTATCGCCGTCTCGGAGTCTCCAGAGTCCAGACCGAGCGTTGTCCCAATCCAAATACAACTGTGAGGACCATGTGTTCTATTCGGATGAAGCCTGGTAGTTGTCATTGCACGTAAAGTCCGCCAGCTGCTGTCCGCAAACAGTTCTCGATAGAAGAATTCAAGCCTAAAAAAGCCTAGAAGACGGAAAAGAGGCTGAAAAAGCATATTCAGAAAGAGGGACCAGAGGGTTAATCATACTGCTGGTTGAACCTTCTACCTTCTTCCCCTGAACACAACGCCGCACCATCATGACTGACTGAATGTTGGACAGGAATTTGCATGGCATTGTATAGTAAAAGTCTTAAGCATTGAGAGTGAAAGAAAATGGCGGCTGGATTATAGCCAGCACTGGAAATTTGTACAGTACACTAGAAAGTTGTATAGTAGGTCTTAAGCATTGAGTTGAGAGTGAAAGGCTCTTTCTAGCAATTAATATCCCAAAGAAAATGGCGGCTGGCTTATGTTTAACAGCTTTCCAGTGTGCACTAGAAGGACGGCTGTCATCAGCAGCAGCTGCAGCATTGCTTGAAAGACCCCGTTTCTGGATCCCGTTAGCTGTGGGAGTTGCTGAATTATGGTGAAATCAACATGGGATACTTTGTGGAAAGGGCCCACGTGGAAACCGTTTAGGTGAAAGGGGCCCAAACCTTGCCCATTGGGCCAAAAGCATCTGCCGGAAAAAGAATCTGGTGCAGGTAACAGAGCCAGGTTCACTATCCCATAGGAAGGGGCCCACCCAGCGGGCGGCACCCCATCTCGGCCGCCAGATTTCTTCATCCGACGGCACGTCTTCCTTTGAAAGGACAGCAGTTTTTGCATCCGACGGCACGTCCTCCTTTCGAAAGGATAGCAGCATTATCGACCTCGCTATTTCTACTTCGCTGAAGTTTGATGCTCCACAAGGAGTGTTTAGAAAATGGGACCATCCTCCTCGAGGAGCAGGGCCTACTACGGCTGGGTTGGGCAGCCCTCGAGGGCCTACGGCTGGGCAGCTGGGTCTTATGGGCCAGACGAGAAATCAAGGTTGGAGGACGCAACTCAGTTGGGGTGACATTCTTGTTTGTGAATTTGGAATGCGCGGATGATATGCAGAAGGAATGCTCTAGAAGTCTAGGGTCTTGTTGCAACCGAATGCTCTAGAAGTCTAGGGTCTTGTTGCGACTGAATGCTCTAGAAGTCTAGGGTCTTGTTGCGACTGAATGCTCTAGAAGTCTAGGGTCTTGTTGCGACCGAATGCTCTAGAAGTCTAGGGTCTTGTTGCGACCGAATGCTCTAGAAGTCTAGGGTCTTGTTGCGACCTAATGCTCTAGAAGTCTAGGGTCTTGTTGCGATCACATCAGTTTCCTGTTTGCTGGACTAAGGATGGGAACCAATGTGTGTGTCTGTTTTTTTTTTTCTTTCTTTGATTGAAGAAAGATGGACATAGTACGTTTTGTTTTGTGTGATTCTCTCTCATTCCCTCACATTTGTCACAGTCATTTTACCATAACGGGTCTTATGTGCCCTCGGTTCTTCTCTCTTACGCAAGCCATGGGGGCAGATCTGTTCCAGTCGAGAATAGCTGACTGGTTTAGAGCACATTGACTTTTCAGCTTGGGACTTTCTTTTTGTCCTTCGGGACATTCGTTAAGAGTTGACCGATACAGAGAATATAAACATGAGCCCTGGGCAAGCCTGACAAAGCTGCCAAACTTTTTTTTTTTTTTTTTTTTTTTTAGCTGTCAAAATTTTTGAAAAGGGTAAGGGGGACAAAGAAAACAATAAGAGCTTTAGGATTCTTCGGTCGCTTGGGGAATGCGATCTCCCAAAGAGGTATAACAAGCCACTTAGTCTAAAGGGGCCAGACTTATAGAAAACAACTATTTTTTTGCAAACATTTTGCTGAGAGGAACTTCAGCAAAAAATGCAGACATGATAGGAAGCCCAGCCTGCCCGGCTATAATTGTGCATGGACAATAGTAAAACTATGTGGGGGTACTACGTACATCAGCAAGCATTGAGCCTGACCTAACTGCCCCAAAGTCTGCAATGATGTGATGAGTGATACACGCCATAACTATTGATAGTTTGCTGTCTATATTGACGTGCAGGTAATAGTAAGAACTAAGAAGGAAAGAAATCATCCTGGCAGTCCTTATGCTATTCCGGCGTTGGTGTCAGGCATAAAAGTGGTCTGCCTATCCGCACTGGTGTCTGTGGATGAAACAGTCTGCAGTGATCCCAGAATCAGTACAGTCCACACACACACAAATTTCATTTGATTGCTTAGTTACATTGTGTAATTAATACCAATGACGATCTGAGGCATGAAGCAGCCATGAAGAATTAGTAATTAGTGCTCATGGCTAGGAGAGAATGCACCTCACAAAGTGGCCAACCAATCATCATGCCCGTCTCTCTGTCTCTCTTTCTGTCTCCATCTCTCTTTTTCTCTGTGTCTATCTCTGTTGGTGTGTCTGTCTGTCTGTCTGTCTGCCTCTGTTGCTGTGTCTGTCTGTCTGTCTGTCTGTCTGTCTGTCTGTCTCTGTTGGTGTGTCTATCTGTCTCTCTGTTGGTGTGTGTGTGTGTGTGTCTGTCTGTCTGTCTGTCTCTCTGTGTGTCCGTCTGGCGGCCTGCCGATCCGTTGGTGCGTCAGTGTGTCCATGCCTCAGTTCCATTGGTCCGTCGGTATGTCCATTGGTCTGTTCGTCCGTCCATCCCTCCATTCTGTCGGGCTGTTGGTATGTCCATTGGTTTGTTCGTCTATCCATGCCTCCGTCCCTTCGCAGATGCCTCCGCTCATCTGTCAGTCCGTCAGTCCGTCCGTCCGTCCATCTGTCCATCTCTCTGTTTGTCTGTCTTGCAGTCTACCGGGCTGCCTGCTTCTCTGCTTGCCTGCCTGCCTGCCTGTTAAAAGATTGGGTTTGTAGAACCGGCTGGCCTGTTTATCCGTCTTTCTGAAGTAGTGAGCCTGCTTCTTTTGCACGAACTGAAAGTAATCTAGGGGGGGTGTTGTATGCTATTGGCTTGGACGTTTGAGGTTATTTTTTTTGTGCTTTATTGAGATGATGATCTGATGATCTGAGACCCAGCACCCCCGGACTGATTTATCAACAATCGTAATAGAGGGAGTGCTGTATGCACTAGGGTTGGACGTTTCAAGGTTAATTTTTTTATGCTTCATTGAGATGATCTGAGACCCACCACCCCGGACTGATTTATCAACACTCGTACCAGAGGAACAACCAGAAAGACAAGTGGACTCGTCATCTGTGAAACCAAATCCTCGGTACATGTTCAGACCTGACTGTTGCCGAGTCCCCTCGACACCCCCCCCCCCCCCCCCCCCCCCCCCCCCCCCCCGCCCCAGCCAAATGGGTTAGCCATAAGAACAGAACGATTGCTGAGACCAGTATACAAAAGGGCAGCTATTTTATTTCGAAACTTTCCAGAGGAACGAGTGTAGTTTGCCCTGTAACGAAAGGGACAACTTCCCTAAGGGGGCTATGACTGGCAGACTGCTATGCGCTTGACATGGGATTGCTCTCTGGTCTGCGCTTGACATGGCAATGATGGCATTGCTCTCTGGTTATCAAGACATATCCAGGCATATCAGTATGCACCTAAGTTGCCGTGCGATCAATCACGTCTGACAGAGACATTCTGAGCACTGCAAGACCAGCAGGATCTGTCACTGTATTTCTCCCAAAACGTCAAAAACGAGGCTCTTAGAACAAGCAGTGAACTGAGGCTCCGCTTGGGTTGCTCAAGCCCTTGCCCATTCCTGCTCTTAGAACAAGCTGAAGCCCTGGACGTAATTTCCCTTAGCTTGAGGAGCTTGCAGTGACCAAACAAAAGGCTAGCGTTAAAAAAAAAAAAGCATGGAAACTATGGACTCCACTATGCACTCTAGTTCGTTTCTATGATGTGAGAGACAGAGGGGCCAATTGAGATCATCTCTTCTCAGCCTCCAGGCCTCTGCTGGATGATTAGCAGCCAGGACTTAAAAACAGATCATAAGGGGGAAGGAAAAAAGAAAAAAAGAAGAAGAAGAAGAAAAGAAGGGGTAAGTACGTTCATAACTTATGTCACCTTTGAGTATCGAATGGGCGAAAAAAACACGCTAGGCAAAGAAAACCGTGCCGCGTTCGAAAAGGCAACGGAAGTACCCACTGCCTTGGTGTCAGACCGGGTGTCATATTTACAGGGTCGGCTGTGGTGTCAGAGGGGAAAACAAAAAAAAAAGAAAATGCCCATTTCCCAATGGATACTTTTGGACCGCAATCACTCATTTCGAGTGGGCGCGTGGTTTCTTAACTGCCATTTCGTCAAAATGGACATTTTTTATTTTTTGAAAGAAATTGAAACCGAGTTTTTTGGCCGAAATTTCTGAGGACGCTGGACCCCCTGGATGTACATGGACCTAGCTGTAGACCAGGTACATCCAGGCACTGCCATCCAAGCTTGAGACCAGGTACATCCATGCACCGCCTGGATGGCAGTGCCTGGATGTACCTGGTCTCAAGCTGGGTCCATGTACATCCAGGGGGTCCAGCGTTTTAAGAATGTGGCACCCTCAGATACAGCAAATCTGGACGAGTTTTCGACCAAAAAACTTGGTTTCAATTTCGTTCAAAAAATAAAAAAATGTCCATTTTGACGAAATGGCAGTTTCTTTGCCGCCGTGAGTTTTCTTGGCCTTTAGGGTTTCAAAACAATGCTGCATCCGCCGTTATTTCAAAAAAAAAAGGGAGGAGTTATAAAACCTCCCCACGGCCAAACCTTTGTATTCATTTCTCCCCAAATGGGGAAAAAGTGTTGCAGGCCCCAAACTGACTTTTCCTGTCATTTTTTTTACACCCTGTGAAACACTTTCCTGCCACTTTTGCACAGAGGCATTATGGGCCCAGCAAGGGTGCAAAAGTGACTAGAAAAGTCATTTTGGGGCCTGCGACACTTTTTGCCCTGTCTGGGGGGAAATGAATACAAAGGTTTCGCCGGGGGGAGGTTCTATAACTTTTCCCAAACAAAAAGACAGTGTAGCAATTTAGTAACTTGTAAGTGTTCTTGTTCTTGGTCTGAGCAAACTACGCATCTATCCGAACTGTGGGGGTCTCTTTTCCTTCTCCTGATGTTTAACCAGTGGTCTACATTGCATAACGTACACGTATGGGGCCTTTCCGTACGAAACGTACAGGTAATATCTGTACGGGATCTGTACGGGAACCTGTACGTCTTGTACGCCCCCGTATCTGAAAATGAACTATCAGCACAAAACAAGCAACATTTGGCTGAGCATCATCCACAGATTCTTAATTAGAATTTGAGAAAAAATAAATAAAACAATATCAGATAAAAAAAATAAAAGAAAAAAAAGTCGAACGGGGCCCCTAGCGTACGAGTCAAGGAGTATGACTCCGTACTCATTTGAGGGTGTGTACAAGTGGCAACGCTGCAGTGGTTGACTGGCAGGAAGACACGACATATTCTATCAGCCATTGGAGACTTCTCACCTCGACTGGGCATATCGTTTTGAACTTCTTCCTTGGTATTTTGGGAATTTGGTTTGCCTCTTGTCCTAACAGTCTTGTCCACCTGCGCCGAGTTGTTGGTCCTGGGTCTTGTGTCTTGAGTTACATCACGTAGCCTATTTTGATTGTGTAACCCGAAATTGGCACGATTGAGTTTTATGCGAGGAATTTACCCGTCGGCATACCTGCGTAAGATCCCTGCAACAGATGCGTGCCCGCCTTAAGTGAAGGCCTCTGAATTTTCAATAAGGCCTTAGTTCGTCAATTTTTGCAAATCAGACCCTTTCAACGGATGCGTGCCCACCCTAGTGAAGGCGGGCCTCTGAATTTTCAATGAGGCCTCAGTTCGTCAATTTTTGCAAATCTTGGTGGGCGCCAGACAGTTGCCACGCACCAGTTGGTTACATCCGGCTTGCTCCTGAGGAATCTGGGACGCTCATGAGCCTTCCAGGCTCGTCCTGCAACGTGGTGAAAGAGGGGAACACCACGCATTTCTACCTGGGTGGTTGGGCATGCCTAACCAATTCGATCCCAGGCCACTGTCTGAACAGGCCTGGGCGCAAATACTTTGGCCGAGTGTGAAGCTACTGGAAACTCGGTTCGACAGGCCAGGCGGTAGGCAGCGAGCCCGCCACTCGGGCGCATGCAAGCGTCCTGTGGAGTAGGGCGCTGCAAGTAGGCAGCGCCATAGCTGAGCCCCCATAGCCACGCTCCAGCTTGGATGGTCGGCAGAGGTGGTGGTGGTCTTCCTCTTGAAGGGAGACGTGGGTGAAGAAGACGAGGGAGAGAGAGGGAGAGAGAGTACGATGTTGATGTGAGGGCACGCACCTGGTCTTGGCGATGGTCTACATGGTCAACATCTTTACGTACTTCGGTTGTTGCTGCTGACGTCAACAGGTTGCCTTGTCAATTCGTAGGCTGGTTGGCAGTTGTGTGATCGTAGTCAAGGCGCTGAGCGCCAAGCTACGAATCCCACCCGAAGGCGGCCATGTGCGGCTGCGGTTGGGGCCACGACCCTACGGGTTTGTGCCCATGGCCGCACAGCCACGCAACTTTGCAGTCGTGTGGTAGCCAGTGGGGGGGGTGCGGGGGTTTTGGAGGCCGATTCAGGTGGCACTGTCGAGCGCATGGGCTCCTGCCTTTTTCTTAAAGGGCGGGAGCCCTTCCGGCCATGTCACAAAGGAGTCAAACAAAACAAAACAAGAGACAACTCGGGGACAACACATAAGTAATCCCGCGAACCGTTGAAATGGGCGAGGTTGCGTTGTCCTCTCGCCGTTCTTGCCCGGTGCGCCAGCTATACTTCCCGCAGTCCCCTACGACAGGATAGGTTCCCGCAGGACAAAGCCTACCTTCCCTGAGGGGTTGTCACCACCCTTAGGGACGTATTCCTACCGAGCTACTGACCCACATGTGAAAGCTTTTATATCCAGTTGCAGAGGTAGATCAGCCGAGGGCGTTTACTAGTATAGGAAACACTTGGTTAACGCTAAGTGGTCCCGAGTGTTGTTCGTCCCTAAGGGCACTGATCTCCTAAGTACGAAGCAGACACCGATCGCGTAAAACCCAAAATTAATTATAGTCTCTTAGACACTGATCAAAAGAAAAGTTATGACAACCATACATAATTTCATCAAGAGGAATCAACCGTAGTCGATAGTAATGTATATCCTGTCTAAAATGATAATTGCAAAAATTTGAATCATCAGATGGTATATCGAATAACACAAGGTCGAAGTAAAAGCCGACCACCTCAGTTGAAACTTCATAAATAAGAAATCATACAGCCGCCAACGAGGAGTTGTCTCCGACGGCCGCATGGTGGTCATTGGGGAGAGGAGTTGGGGATTTAGGAAGCGTCATGGGGCGGCGCAATGGGGGGGTTTGGTAGTGAGTGAAGATAATTGGAAAAAAAAAAAAAAAAAAAACAACGCGATTTTAAACACACACACACACACACACACACACACACAT
>BFEA01000364.1:1114502-1130705 GCA_003427395.1 Chara braunii | reverse complement strand
AGGGGGCACCTCCATTTCTTGCTACTCGTTTGATATCGAATGGAGGCTCCGTGCGCAAAATTGACACACGTGGCACATTCTACCCAATCGACAAATCCGGTCTCGAAGGGATGACAGTCGACCCCATAAACTCGTGCAATACACGTGCAAAAATAACAGAATTTGTCAGGAAGGGTGGCGAAGAAAGCCGAGGAAGTGAGAGGGGCAGAGTCAGTAGGAGAAGAAGGGGTTGTGGAGGCGAGTGGGGTATTTACGATGGCAGAGGAGGAGGGGAGGCAGGGAGAGCAGAACAGAACAATTAGTCCTCGTGTCCCTTACTGCTTCGATAAGATCTCCACTTGGCCGTACCGAGGTCCGATCTCCCGTTCGGGTTCATTCCACGGAATTATCTCCTCACCCTTTGGAACCTTCTCAGGCCGGTGCAATCGTGTCAATCCGCCCGCATTCCCGTGTCTCTCCTGCTTTCGATGACGAATGTCAAAGTCCATGCTCTGCAGCACCGTTGTCCATCGCCCGATCATGCCCAAGTAATCCTTCGACTTCTTCAGAGCCAACAGGGGCTCATGATCAGTCACCAGGGTGAATTTTCGCCCGTACAGGTAAGCACGGAAGTGACTGATTCCCCAAAGAGCCGCATAGCATTCACCCGTCGGAGCGGCGTAATTGCGCTTGCAGGCGGGCACTGATTTGGACGCATATTCCACTACACTCTCAAGTCTGCTCGGTCCCACCTGGGCAAGGATCGTCGAGATCACCTCTGGCTGCCAGTCAATGATGAGAACAAAAAGTTTTTCGGGATCCGGTCTTACAAGGACCGGAGCCGAAATGAGAGCAGCCTTGAGTTTTGAAAACGCTTGATCGCACTCCGACGTCCAAGTCAATGGTTGATCCTTGCGCAGGAGATTCGTGAGGGGTCCCGCAATCGCCGCTAAGCCCTTGATAAATCTTCGGTAATACGAGGCTAGGCCCAGAAAGGCGCGAATTGCGTGATAGTGGTAGGTACTGGCGCGTTCCTGACAACTGCCACCTTCTGCGGCTCCGGTTGGAGTCCCTTGTCCGTCACCACATGCCCCAGGAAACAAATGGTGGTGAGGAAAAACTGGCTATTCTCAAGCGCCACCTTGAAACCTGCATCTTGTAACGCGTGTAGTGCCCATTCGATGTGCTGCACGTGTCCCTCGTAGGAACTTGAATACACCAAGATGTCATCCATGTATACAATCACGCAGTAGTTGATGATGCTCTGCGCCAGGCGAGTCTTCCATACAAAGTTCTGAAAAGCCATGTTCATGGCCCACTGGAAAGTCGCAGGGGCGTTGCAGATAGCCATCGGACATCGAATCCACTGCCATGTCCCTTTGAAAAGCACAAACGCCGTTTTCGGTCCATCATCTTCTCGAACAAGAAGATGATGGAACCCATGGCGAACATCAAACTTGCTGAAAAATCAAGCACTCTCAACCGCATCCAACAACTCATCAATCCGGGGGAGGGGGTACACATCTTTGATCGTGATATCATTCAACTTTCGGTAATCAATGCAAATGTGAATCCCTCCGGCCTTTTTAGGTACGATTACTACAGGGAAAGACCATGGTCCTATAGCGGAGTCGATCCATCCATTAGCTTCGAACTCCTTAATCCACTAAAAAGCGGCAACTCTTTGAGCTGGCGAGTATCGGTAGGGAGCGCAACTAATGGGTGGATGATCTCCCGTGAGAATGGCATGCTCGATCACATTAGTTAACCCGATGTCGTTATCGTGTATGCTCAATACTTCTTCGTAACCATTTATCACTCGAATTAACGATTTTCGAAGTTTCGCGGGAACGTGACCTGGCAAGGTGATTGTTGATTCCCCGGAAATCTTAAGGGGCATATCGATCCAATCAACCGGCCGTTCTCGTCGATTATGGACACTAGAAAAAATGGAACTACTGGTGCGAACCGAGAAGACAGTTGCTATCATCTGGGACTCAGCAGGGCTGATCATCTTTGTTTCTTTAGTTTCAGTGTTAGTTTCTGAACCAACCGAGGTCGGTTCCAGAGTTAGCCCTGTTAGATCCGTCATTTCTTGCATCAGATTAGGTACATCATCTACCGGTGTTTTCGCTTCTTGTTCAATCAAGGCGATGGTGGCTCCTGTCGTTAGTAACGATCGGGGTGGAAAAACAGAAACGTCCAAATACTGTTCTGTTTGTTGATAACGCGTTCGTAAGGAAAAAGCTCCCTCATACAAGGTGCGAGGGGGTTCCAAATCATCAGCCAGATCGGGAACTTGTAATATGGGTTCCCCGAGGAGAACTGAAGGACTGACCTGGGTTGTTAGCGGTGTGAATATACTGTTTTCAGAATCCACGTGGAAGCTTCGAGCGGTGTCGGGGCACACTCGAAATTCTTCAGGGGTTTCATGTTCGAAAAGTTCAACCAGATGTTTCTATTCCTTTTCACTGGGCATCTCTTCTTTGTATTCTCGCTCCCTGATTCCATCTCCGAGGTTCGAGGGGGAGCACTCCTCGGGATCAATGTATCGAATCATCCCGATGGGAACTGAGTTAGGGACCCGTTTTATCGTTCGGGTTTGAAACTCGCAAAGGAACAGTTTGAGGTTTTCCCCCAATTTGCGTGAGCACCAGTTGCTCTGAATCGAAATGCAGACGTGCACCCACCACCATCGCCCAAGGTAATCCCAACAATACAGAGTAGGAATGTACATCTATTACGAGTGCGTTAACAAGGACGTGTACTCGTCCCACTTTTACGGCTACGTTCTCGATAATACCTACGATGTTCATTGCTTCCTCGTCGGCAGAGACATAGTTGTCTTTGCCAGATTGAGGAAGAATGGATCCAAGTCGTCCCATCTTTTTGACAGTATCTAACGATATGGCCACTGCAGAAGATCCTGTGTCGATAAGGGCTTTAAACGGCTTACCCTTCATATTCACATTCTGCGTTTTTCCATAGTACCGGTCGAGCTCATACGAAGTGATCCTTTTCTGCTAAAGAGATCGCTGCTATGCGTGCGGCTTCGGGTTCAGGTTCTTTTGTATCTGGCTCGAGAGGTGCAACCTCCTCACCATCTTCCTTCTTCTTCAACATCCGTTGTATGCGCTGATAGGTGAAGCACTTTTGATTTTTCTGACAATGTTGTAAAAGTTTATCGTTCGCTGCTTCAGATATGGTAAGCAGATGTCCTACTGGGATAGGAACGCAAATATCTAATTGCTTGAGCGTTTTCAGTACATCAACATCCCCTGTCCAAAATTGTGGCCCAGGATTGGACTCGCGATCAACCCATTCGAGATCATCTTGGGCCGATCGGATCGCTCCGATTATCCCGGCAAGATGGAGATACTCGAGGGGACGTCAGCGGCGTCAGAGGAAAAAGCTCCTGATGTCGACGCCTTTGTCGTCGAAGGGGAAGGCTGCTCCGGGGCGTATGCCACGAGTTCTCTTCCCGGGTCCATGTCCATCAGAGCGGCCACTCGTCCTTGATTAAGGGCGACGGGGGCCGCAGCAGGGGGAGGCTGATTACGTTTCAGCTGCAGACAGTCTCGGGCGAAATGCCCGGGCTGTTTGCAGTTGAAACACTCGATCTTTCCTGCCGGATTAGTTAGATGGGGAAACTGAGGGGCGAATCCTGGAGCAGGTGGAGGAGGTAAAAGCGGAAACGATGCAGGGGTAGGTCGGGCAGGAGCCGGGTTAGGCTTAATAAGACGGCTCATTATCTGTTCCATCCGTTCCATGTGAGCCGCCTACATTTGGATCAAGTTACTCAACCATTCAGACTGCTTAGTAGTGGCCGTATGGATCATCTGGGCAAGATGCAAATTGGTTATGGCTGGCGAGGGGGTTTCGGATGGGGTTCCACTTCTAACGGCTGCGATTGATTGATTCACCGGGGAAGAGGGAGGAGAAGCAGCCAGGATATCGGAGACGATTCCGCTAGGAAGGTCATGGTCGGGACGGGGATAGAACCGTTGGACCGCCTGTAGCCATGATCGTCTTTTGGCCGTTACATCCCGTATGGTATCTGTAATATCCTCGTCTTCCTGGCTGATATATTTTTTTGTATCAACCAAGTCTAGCTCCAACGCTTAAGTGATGATAACCGATAACTGGGTTGTTTTCGGCGGAACCTTTTTCTGCAGTTTCCCTTTCAAGATCGAACTTCAAAGGTGATCAATAAACAAATCTCGAGCAGATTTCTCGTCTCGCCCGGATTTATCCAATGTGGTTTGAAATCAATCAACGAAATCGGGTAACACTTCCCCTGGTCCTTGGGGTCGATTTTTGAGTACGTACCAGGCGGCATCTTCGCTAACCATGTCGAATCGAGCCAAGAATGCATGCTTAAAAGTCTCCCAATCTACCCATGTATGCTTTCTGAACCAGTCGTGCGATGTATTGCGGAGTAGCAATGTCGGAACACGGGGAAGATCGGCTGCGCTGTAGTTTTGAGCTTCGACCGCTTCCAGCCAAGCGTCAGGATGGGTATGGTCAAGGAAGAAGGGAAAGGGGGCAGGGATGCTAACGATCACCCTAGTACCGTCCACCATTCGTATTGCTGGTGCAACCACACTAGACTGAGACCTGGTCACGGGGCGATCTCGATGAGCTAGTGGAGGGTCTCTCCTACCTCTCGCCAGTTCGACTTACTATCATTAGAACCGACATGTGTCAGCTCCGATACCAACCTAACGCCCTGTGCTGTCTTCCGTTCGGAGTGTAAGCTGTGCGGAAAAGAGGCCCAGAAAAACAGCAAGGTGGGGTGTGCCAAGGATTTTTGGGAATTGAGTGTGGGGACACAGACGGAACTGAAATCCCCCGTGTTGGTCCGATGGACCAAGTCGATCGTTTCGCGCGTCGCGGAATGCGCGCGCGGGCAAGGCGAGAAAGAGAGAGAAGGACCCAAGTTCAATCCAAAAAGTATTGTCGTGCCTCCCACCAGGCTACAACCCGTCGTTTAGAACAGAAAGGCTTGGGCACGCTTCGCGTGTCTCGTTTTCATGACAAATCCCGTCGTCGTTCGCTGGTTAGTTCCGAGTCTGACGCGGAGGGTCTCAGTCGCGTGGCTCTTTCTTTATGCTCGTCTTCACTCCGCACACGGTAGTGGAAACCCCTAGACTCGTAGTGCTCAAAACGCTGACATTCGGTGCATAGAGTGCGTGGCCAATGGGGTTCTACTGCCGTCCACGGAATGACGATTAACTCGTTAAATGGCAACAATACCGAGTAAGGTGGGAAGTGTGTATCGATAATAACAAACCCAGCTTCTACGAACCCAGAACAGCGGTTGGCCGGAGGGAAGTAATACTGCCCGCCGATTTGTGCAACGGTTTCTCGTACGTCCCACTCATATACACGTGTCTTTTCCTCACTATAAGGAAAAGGTCGTGTTGGGATGGGAGATACGGGAGGCTGGCGCCTAATCGAAGGGTACTTGTCAGTCCACATGTCAAGTAATCACAAAATATCCTGAGACGTCATTAAGAACCGAAGCGATTTGCGCGTCCCCCAATCAATCTTTTTGACACAAGAGAGAGCGAAAGCAATCACAAATCAGTATGGCTACGGGTCCGATCAGTTCAACACAACGTTGGTCCCTGGGCGCATTGTTTCTCAGGGCCGCCTCGTGGCTCGGCTGCTGATGTCGTGCATCCTAAGGCGGATGGCATGCACAGTACAAACAGAGCTACAGATCTAAACACTCTTGCGTTCTCGAACAAAATCCCGACGACACTCGTCTAATCACATCGAAAAAGTCACGCATCTCTATACATGCATTCACTGTGGAAGGTGCGAAAATGAGGTATGCATAGGAAAAGATGGATCGCATTGCACAATACACACGCATCCACCGTTCACAAGACAAGTACACGGGGTCCTTGCGTAGGAGGATTACCCAGGAAACTAATGGAAGAGTTTCGGAAGAAGTCTTTCACACAGAAGCAGGATGCCAACTCATTCCTACTCAAGAGAGGGACAATCATTCAGACACATCATCATTCAAACGAGAGAGAGAGAGAGAGAGAGTCGAGGGAAAGGAAGTCCAAAATAGGAGATGACAAAATCCAGGAAGAGAAAAGTTCGGCGTCACCACCGTACACTCACGCCAAAGATAACAATCCGCAACAAAGGCGCATTCGCCATTAATTCCAATATGGCCCCGGACCAATCAACTGAACATAGATCCTCATACCTGCACTGACGATCCCGACCGTCTCGTGCTAACTCCCACCACTGCGATCGTCACCCCGCTATTGTAAACTCGACACGGTTCACCCAGATCCCACACTCTGTCGTGGCGATCGAGCGCGCAACCGGCCAGTCTATCGTCAGCCCGACTGGACTTTCTGACTCGCTTCAAACACTCAGCCTAGCCACTGCTTCCCGGAAGCAGGCTTGAGAGTTGAGAACGTAAGAGAGAGATTTGCAGACGTGCTTGCGGGTTTTATAGTTGCGACAGGGGAGATAGAAGGGGGAGAAGGCGACAGGGAAGCTGAGGTGTAAGAGAAGAAGCAGGAGGAGAAGACTTTGAGAAAAGTGTTCTACGAACGCCATGCTGATCCCTCGGAACTCAAGGTTCAACCAATCAGATTCGTCGCGTGATAGGAAGGTCCTATCGATCCACGCACCTGATTGGCGAGCGGGAGTTATCGGGGGATCGACCGGGCGTCGTACGTCAGACTCAGAGGGTGAGAAGAGAAAAGGCGCGAGAGGTGGCGCAAGACGGGTCCAAGATTCAGACGATCGAGAAAGGGAAATGGGCGCGCAACCAGCAAGACAGTGGAGGGGGAGGAGAGAGAAAGAAACAGTTACAGAGAGAGAGAAAGAGGAGGGAGAAGGAAAGCAAGCGCGGGAGGGAGCGATACAAGGGACAGAGGGAAAAAAGTTTCTGCATACGCGGCGCCGTCAACAAAAAAAAGAAAAAAAGGCACTGAAACAGTTACATCTTGCTTCTATCCTAATTCAAAAATTGAAATCACCATATCCACGCTCGAAAGAGCGACGCGGGAAAAGAAAATCCTACGCTTATTCGTATCCGAACGAAATTTCGAAAGTTTTCTCCGACGCGACCAGGAACATTCACACACTCGGAAAGGACACGTCGAAGTTCCGCTTATCCCGGAATTCCCAACCGCTGAGCCTAATTCCCAGTGCGCTCGCTAAGGCGCACGCAAATTCCCATGTATTTCCCGACTTTGCAAAAAGAAAAACAGAACTCAGCAGTCGAAAAAAAAGGCTCTTAAAGAAAAAGGGGAAAATGCCGCACCCGAAAGCAAGAAATCAAAACGGGGTTTTCCTGGGGTTGGTATGATATAAGCAAAAGAAAGGGTACGAAAGGTGGCACGGGGTCGTGAAGTGGTTCGTCACAAGGCACTCATCCAGGTCCTGCGGCCCACCTTTCGGACTCGCTTCGATGCGATTTGGCAACATCGGCTGCCTGTTCAATTCAGAATTTTAGGGATCGGTACGATGCATGAACTTGAATGTTTCAACCATTTCAGTTAGTGCCTGCCCAGACGACAGTGGTCATTTCAGCAATCCATTAGTGGTTAGCCCTCCATAACTGCCGGGACGTCGGACGCGTCCCACTGGAACAAATTTCCCCTTTTTCATCAGAGGTCTTTATCATGATTATCTAAGGCTATCAGTTTTTCCCTTATGTTTTCCTGATTTCCGAGTCAATAGTTC
This sequence comes from Chara braunii, assembly GCA_003427395.1. NCBI lineage: Eukaryota > Viridiplantae > Streptophyta > Charophyceae > Charales > Characeae > Chara > Chara braunii. The sequence continues at coordinate 1,123,004 of BFEA01000364.1, read as the reverse complement.
AGTCTTTATCTATGGCCTTCAAGCATCCTTTCACCATCTACGGCAGTGGGTACGCAGTGAGTTTTCACCTACCCACACTGGAGGACCACTTGGCCGCTCCTTCCGGTTCCACTGCTTTGCCCTGCCACTGTATAATAGACGGGGGCTTGGCCTGCCACAACAGCTTGTCCAGCCTCTCGTGCTGAGCTTTTCGGCGGCCGTCCACTCGCTGCGCTGATCGCATATGTGAACATGCACACACACAGCCAGTCAAGTCGCTTTGAGGCCGGGTCATTCTCCATGGCTGTTTTTGGCGAAGAGGCCCGCCCGCCCTTGATTTCTTGCGGCCCACCTTTCAGACTCGATTCTATGCCATTTGGCAACATCGACGGCCTGTTCATTTCACAATTTTATGGATTGGTACTGTGCAATATTGGGAATCCAAATCTGCTGCCCATCTATTCTAGTTTACTTGTGTCCGTTCTATCCCTTGGGCTGCTGCTTTAGCCCCTAACACCCTTAGTAGCCTCCTAACATCCAGCTGGTGTGGGTTCTGTCCCTTGGGCTGCTCTTTTAACTCCTAACATCCAGCGGCCTAGCCTTGGTAAGGCTCGCAATTGGCATTCTGGAGGTCGTGGGTTCACGTACCTTCCTGGGCATGCTTGGCGCCGGCCACCTAAAGATAGACCACTGGATCCCCCGATCTGTATTGAGCAGGATCTGCTGATGTTCGTAGGGGAGGGGGCCTGATGGGAGGCACAGGATTTGGTCCTATTGGCATGGTCCCTGATGTTACCGGCTGTCCCTGGCCAGTATAGCCCACCTGCTTTAGCACCTTTCCCATCCTCAATACTCCCAGCGCATCCCCTATAATCCCTACAATCCTACCTCAGTGTGACCAGCACTGAGGACAGGGGGGGTGAGGTTGCGCCAGGGCAAAAATGATAATAGGAAGGGCGGGTGGGGTCTTCAGAGGGATTTAGTTGGACAACCGAGTGGCTGAGTACTTGGTCATTATAGCTGTCATTGGTCTACAATCTTCCCCCGAATACAACGGACGGTCATTATAGCTGAATTCAGACTGAGAGATACCGCAAGTTCTGCTATAATGACCGTACGTTGTATTCGGGGGAAGATTGTAGTATCCCACCTCTACAACAACCTGGGCTTTACTGAAAAAAAAAAAAAAAAAAAAGGCCCATTACCCTACCAGTATCGAAGGGGACTTACCTGTGAGTTTTGGATTCTGGAATTGCACCGTCACAGCTAAGGTCGCTAAGGGTCTCAGCACACGTCGTTCCGTGGAGACGACCCTCCAACCCACGTACGACTCCAAAAGGAAGACAGAAAAAAAGAAAGCACCCACGAGTTCATGCGAATGCTTCGAACTGATCGGACGGCAGCCTGGCCGATGGACCGAGTAATGCAGTCGGACTCTACAGGAGCCCAGGCACGACTGCAAACGAAAGACGGGAAAAAAACAATAGCACCCACGACTTTGGGCGGATGCTTGGAATTGGAACCGATCCTTTTTTTTTTTTTTTTTTTTTTGGGAAATTGGAACCGATCGGACGTATGCATGGCGAAAAATCAGGAAATAAAAATTAGCACCCACGACTTTTCGGTGGATGCTTGAAACTGATCGGACGGATGGCTGGCGGATGAACCATCTCATCGAGTCGGACGGCAGTCTACAGGAGCTCGACCACTGACATCATCGCTATTACTGTGGAACGGTGCAGGGAGTATCTTACATGAGGTGCCGTGAGTCCCTTCGTATGTGGAGAGCTGCATGTCCTCCTCTCTTGTTCTCATGCATGTCCTAGCTGTCCTCTCGTTACGGAAACTGCGTGTGCGTTAGCGTTGGGCTCGATTAGCGTTAGGCTCGCCTCTTCCCTGGGGCTAGGTCCCACTTGCACGAATTAAGCGATATTAACCGTAGATAGCACAGATCAACGGCCAGATTCTCGTAATCCGTGCAAGTGGGATTTTGCCCCTGGCCCCTGGGTACGTGCAGTCTTTTGCTTTCATCGCGAAGTTGCAGGTTTCAGAAGGGAAGCTGCCATGGCGTCTTCAGAAACGGCCGAATGTCAGATGACGGTGAACGTGCTAGGGAGTTTGTCGACGGGTCAAGTGCTCTACATCGAAGTTGGGAAGGACTTCGTCGACGTCATGCTGTCTTTACTCAAAGTGCCTGTAGGCTGGCTGCTAAACATGCTTCGTATGACGTCAACGACCGAAAGTGTGTCCGATGGTCGGGACTCCCAGTTCTTTCCAGCAATCGGGAACGTGTATTCCAGCGTTGGCGACATCGATCAGGTGGAATTCGTGGTGCTGAAGACCGACTTGACGGAACCCCAATTGCCTGCTTCAAGGAACAACAACAACATGCTACCTGGTGACGTGAGGCGGCAAGAAGGAGTAGTATCATGGTACAGATGCCGGCTGGACAAAACATGCCCGTACATCTCCACGTCAAGAGCCTTCATCTGCCCTTTCCATTGTACTGCAGAGGGTCACTCCCTCTTCCGCGTGGTTGGAGGTACACAGGATATGTCGACAACGGCCTGGTACTTTTGCCGTGCTGACTCCTACAAAAATTGTTCATTCTGCAGTTCCATAGGTACATCACCGAGCTTCTACTGCCCAGATCATGGGTCTGGTTCAACAGGGTTCTGTCAGGTGGTATCGGGGTTCATTAAACAGAACGTCACATTCATGATAACGGACGATCTGAGGATTTTCAAATCGTCGACGATTCGCTGTATCCAGTTGCTAAATGAGAGGAAGATCACCAACATGGGAGACTTATCACATGTCCAAGTCAATGTGGGAAAGGAAGAGGTGATCCTGATATCCTTCACCTTAAGCTGCACTCGATCCTTTGACCTTCATCACCACTCTTTTTGCGTGCGATAAGAGCAGCGTGACTTACCACTCTCGTTAATGTATTGATTTGTGAGTGTTTTCCATGTTAGACTCAGTTCGAGTATGTCTGCCTATTGCAGTTAGCACGTCGATTCGTCCTTTTACAATCATCGCCGCTGCTGACGTCGCTCGGATGCGCGCTCGCACGCTCCCTCGCATGCTCGCTCGCTCGCTCGCTCGCTCGCTCACTGTTTCCAGCAACTTTCCCGTTCGGTCATTTCAGGGTGAACAGCGATTTCGTCAAAACGAACATTTTATATTTTTTGAACGAAATTGAAATCGTTATTTTCATGTTGATTTTGGTGAATTTTTACGTTTTGAGTACACCATTTTGGGTAGGTACCCCGCATTTGTTTATAGTTTGTGCTCATGTTGACCACAAGTTTTGCATTACTTTCTCAGACATTTTGGGGCGTGTTACAGTTTCATTCGCATTTCATGAAGCTATAGGGGTCTTCATGATGGGTTTTATTGTACATTTCTATCACATCGATTAACATTTACTATGTTTCGCAATATAATATCAGTTATTTTTTGTTTTTTATTGACAAACGCATAAAGACAAGATAAACATATTGAATATCATACTCCAAAAACATATATGGCAGGTTCAGTCAATGACACAAAACTCCATGGACATCTATAAAAGTTAGAGACATTTCGTGCCACCCATGAATTACGAACAACATTATGTGAATTTTTTCGAAATCCATATACAAGAAAATCGACTTCTTTAGATAAATACAATGATGCGGAGTTTGACTCATGCGACATATGATACATGTGCGCGGAAATATATCTACATAGAGAGACTCCACGTCTCTCTCTCTCTCTCTCTCTCTCTGTCTGTCTCTCTCTTTCTCTCTCTCTCTCTCTCTCTCTCTCTCTCTTTGACGAAGACAATGTCTATGAAAGTTAGTGCCATAGACTTCATACACTCGTCTACACTACGAATATGTGCAGCCGCACATGATCATACAAAAGGTGGAAATGCGCTTCGACATCGTTTTCAAAAGAACTAAAATCCGACACATGACGAAAAAAAATGATATGAGCACTCGTACGACAGCAGAATCTACTATATTGCTATCTCTATCTACATGTGCTAAGCTACAACTTTCTCTATAACAAAATGTCACGAAGTGCTACAGCGGCGCAAGTGAACAAGGTCGTTGCTCAGACCGTTGGCTCGGCGGAGTACACTCTTTGTAATGTTGAAGTTGGTTGTTAACTGGATTTTTCTGAATTTGCGGTTGACCCCCGTTGTTTCTTCGCTCTCTATGATGACTGTTGAGATAGAAGCAGTGATGGCAGTCCTCCGAGCAATGAATTCCAACATTGCATCCCGTGCGTGAATACAATATTGTTTAACGTGTTGCTTGTACGCTCGCACCATCGAGTCTCCTGCATCACTCCGCGGGATCTTTTGTCTCCATGTCTTCGTTGCACATATTGTAAGCCCTTCGTGATATTGTACAGTTACACATGCGATGGTGGCGCTGCATTTCTCTGTCACCGGGGCAGCCACAAGGCCGTAACCGTAGAAGACCTCCTTGTATCTTGCGTTTCCGTCCTTCTTGTAATTATTATTATTCTGACGGTCGCACACCTTCACGAGGTTGTAAATCTTTCTTCTCGCGCTTAGAGGATACAAGTGCAGTGACGGTTCGTAATATGCAAAATCCCAGGTGATAAGTCCGACGGCGTTACGCTGTCTCCTCAACCGGTCTGATATCAGTTCCCCCCATTTGATTGGCGTTCCCCACCAATCTTGTCTTAACTGCCTCTGCATCCATTCCGGGTCCATACTGCATGAAACAAAAAAAAAAATGGGAGAAAACAAAAACATAGGCATCACAAACACAGACGAAGTATGGAACTATGACCGTGAGTTCACGAGTCATTGCGGAACGACAGTCAAAGCGGACACCGACGCAAGACGGACTGCAAGTTGTTCCGTTTGCCACTTTCGCGCCGTTTAATATGATCGACAATATTAAACTTTGTTATTGTGTTAGTTTTTTTCAGTTTCGATTTTTGCCCATCTTCGTTGTGGCGTGTCATTAAAGTCGTCGCCACGTGAATGATGATTTTCGACCTTTCGTTGATGAAGCGCAATATTGGATCTCTGATTTCGTTGCATACATGTCTGATATACTTCAACGTTGCTCTTTGCATGGTGGTCTCTTGCTCCATCGATGACACCTTCTCTTGTTCAATCCGTGTCGCGCACCGTGTCAGGCCACCATTAGAGCAAAACGCCACGCATGCCACTGATGCCTCACGCCCACCGTCCCCCCACATGTAAACTATCCCCAACCCGTAAAACGCTTTGGTCCACTTGCCACTGCCTTGCCTTGCGTTGTTTGCATCACTCCCCGCAGTCTTGGCGAGGTTGAAAACTTGTAGGCGCTCCTCGTCGTACCACAACTCAATCGAGGGCTCCAAAACCGTCCAGTCGATTGCCCGCACATCGACAGCCCTCATTTGTGTTCTTGTTTTTCATGATAGAAGGTCCTCCCATCTCACCGGCGTCCCCCATTTCTCATTAGGCTTCCACTCCGACGATGCAGACATTTTAAACACAACAAAAAAAAGAGAAAAATGCAATTCAATCGAACAATCAGCGATGTGTTTTGTGTTGTTCGCATTGAACATATGATCGTCACTCATACTCCTTCCCTCGTCACGTCTACACAGATGTGTCTGAATCTGATCTCATATCGGTCGTTGACACGGGCATCTTATCAGGGACGGCCTGCGATAACTGTGCATTGAGAGCGTCTCGCTTAGGGATCCTCATACCTGTCTCGGATCGTTTGTTGCTGGCCCATGCCCACACAACGGCGTCGAGGTCTTGCCATCCTTTGTCGGATTCAGTTTCAACCTTCCACGTCATACAGCTTCGATAAGTCGCGATCCCTTCCACAAGGTGTCCAGTACTTGACGCGGATACGACTATCATCTCGCTCCATAACACGCCCTATCCAAAATGTGCAGCCCTTTTCAACATACTCGTCGGGCGCGCGGAACACGACGAAGTTGTTCACGGCGACAGAGTCATGCAGTTTGAACTCCAGTTTGGGAGCGTCTCTCTTGTAGCCGACGAAGCAAGGTTTCCTCGGTGGCGAGTAGAGGACATGTGGCGCACCTAACGAGAGATTTTGTGTATCGGGCATGGGAGCTGGCCAGAAGGGACCTTCAAGGGGCATCGTACCGCTCTCCTCTTGCGATATGTTTTCAAACGTCTTCAGGTTGTTGGTCCAGTAGTTCAAGCGTCCACAATTCATTGCTCTTGTGTGTCCGTCTTGTGTTTCCCATTGGTTTTGTGATTTCTCCCACGATCTATGGAGAACACGCAACCCCGCTATTCCGTTAACGAAATCGCCTGCCTCCGGGTTAGGTGACTCGCGGCAAGGCTGGAAACCCCATTCAGGCCCTGCCCACCCGTTGCGTGCGTCCCTTTTAAACCAATAGACAGGGCCAGTGTCTGACTCCCATTTTTTGTCGGTGCAGAACTCCTTGTACATCATGGCGGGGTTGTCCCCGTCCATGTAAAACCGAAAGAGGTGCGGCGTGGCATGACCCTTGATTTTATGATCAATGTACGGATTTATGGCGGTTTTCCAGTCAGCAATTTCAGTGAGCAACGTGCAATCGACTGCCTCTTCGCAGGATGCTTTGAGGACATCGAAGAGCTTGACCATGGTATATGCATCGCAACCGCTCAATTTTTTTGCAAACAAGCTGAACTTCACATCTATGTCCGTGTGTGTGTGACCCACTATCATGAACCCCATTTCGATGACCTCAAATATCCGAAATTTGACAAGCATGGCCATGAAGGCGAACACATACTTGTTTTTGTTTTGTCCCCCACAATTGTCAGCTTGCACCCGCAACTTCGGCGGGAGCACCCCTTCCCGTGCCTGGACATCTCTCAACACTTTGGCAATGGAGTTAACAACCGAGTTCGAGCCGTGCGACAAGTATGGGAACCACGTGTGGACAAAGAGTGACGGTGTCCTACCATGCGCGATTATCCCAGTGAGATTAGTTTTCATCATCGTGTTATTCAACATTTCTTTAGACAAACATCTTCTCGACACATGGGGAATCGTTGTTTTTGCTTGATCCATACTGTCGATGATGATACACAGGCTCAGTTTCGGTCTATGTTCCGATTCAGCGGACCACACGCTGTACTTTTTCCGGTGTGCACACTATAGTGCAATGTGACTTTTCTGTTTTGCGACAAGCGTCCGTCTCGACTCGGGCAGAGCACCCTCTATGAGGATGCTATTCTTAATGCACTCGTTGCATCTTGCGTGGTCGGTCACCCTTGCGAGTCGAACGTGCCAGAAGAAGTCCCTCCACATCTTGCAGAAGACCTGGTACGACGCGCAGCAAACACCAAGCTTAGAGAGTCGTCTACTAATACAGAGGAAGACGTCTTTCTTCGTGGCGTACATTGACGGGAGGCGAATGCGATTTCTGATCTCAAAGTTTGGGCCTGTTTTAGTCTGATCTGGCATGGGATCAGACTCATCCAAAATTATGTCATCGAACGCCGACCATGTGATGGAGTAGGTGGTTGTTGTCCGCGGACACCCGTCATGGACGTGAAAAGCGTCGACTGTTCCGTCGTCGAGGTCATCGCTGTATCTTTTGAACGTGTTCCGGCCAACGCCCAGTATGAGACACCAAGCAGTGACACACACAGGTGGCAACTGCACTATCAGTTTGACTAACGGTTTGCGGTCAACTAACGAAATGAAGTTCTGAAGTTTCGCCATCCACCATTTCCGCCTATCCAGCCTTTCGAGAACGCGGTAGTCACGCCTACACTTCATCGCATCCTCTACTCTTAGTTTAGAAAGACATTTATACGTCTTGCAACATGTTTTGTGGAGAACGGCCTCACACTCGTCTACGCTACACCTACGTTCGAAAGCGGAGGTGGAAGTCGAAGCACTTCTTTTCCTGAGTCTATACGTGTATTTTCTCTTTCCGTTTCCACCACACAACACAGACAAGGCAGATACAGCGGTATCCTCTCCGACCGGCAAGTCAACGTCCGACAAACGAGCAACATGCCCCCCCCCTCCTCCACTGCCATCGCATGACGGCGGCGGTAGCATGTCCATGGGAGCACACCGGTCGCCAGTGTCACTTGCTGGTGACGAATTCACCCGAATAGAAGGTTCAACAGACCCGTGCGGCGGTCCCGTGCCGGCATCAGAAAGCAAGCCGACAGTGTCGTTGATGATGTCGTCAAGGCGAAGACGCCGCACGACGTTGATATTGGAAGATGGCACGGCCAGATGACGTGCGCGACGTCTGGGCATACCATCAGCACGGTGTGCAGGATGGCCACGTTTCGATGTTGTGATAGCAACGTCTGGAGACCGGCTCTCACATGAGGTCTCAGCAGCATCGGGCACGGGCGTGCGAAGAGACTGCACAGATGGCAAAGAACTGTAGTAACAACTGTCCATCCCGCTCGCCAGTGAGTCGGTAACGCAGATGGAAATGCCCTGTAAGAGGCCATGACATAACAGAGGAATCCAAAACAGGAAGACACATGAGAAGGGA
>BFEA01000364.1:1059696-1073950 GCA_003427395.1 Chara braunii | reverse complement strand
AAATAGCCAGCACGGCACCTCTTCAACATGAGTGTGCCATGCTACAAAGCCATGGACACACTGTGGCGAGTGTGTTATGAGGCTGCTTACGCATGCGCATGGCTCGGCAAGTGTCTGGGTTCAAACCCCAGCAGCAGTAGTTGCATCCCGGATCTTGATAATATAAATCCGGGAGCGGGGCGGGGCAGGGCAGCAGGGCAGCGTGTGCGGCGGCCTTGGCCTTTGCGCGTGCGCGTCGTGATGCGCCTTCCTTTTTCGCCACGTGGAGTTCTCCTGCTGCAGCACCTTTTTTCGATGATTTTCCCGCTTTTTTGCCCGAAACCGCCCCAAAAACAGCCGAAAACCCGACTGTTGGGTTTTGCCATATTTCCCTGCTGCGCAGTGTGGTGGGTGGGGGCGGGGACCGTTCCCGCTCCGATACCAATGTAGCGGACCCACCAGGTGTGGTGCTCCGCTAGTGACAGAGATGGAGATGGAGGAAGAAGGGGGAGCAAGATGGCACAAAGCAGCTCCCCACGCAAGACTCCAACGCACGTACTCCAAAATGTGCAAGTGAGGAATGAGACTAAAAACAGACAATGGTTGGGGTATACCCCATCGGACTGACGGGACTGGACTGGACTGGCTGGTACCGACAGAGGTACCAGCCTGGATTGGCCTACCCCGAATATAACACATGCCTATGAGAACAAGCCAAGGGGCTGGTCTCACAGGCCAACCCGAGGTCCGCTACACCTTCGCGGCCACGCGTCAACTCCGCATACCCAGCACCAGCTCGTCGGGTCGCCCGACTCTCTACTCAGCGTCTTTCTGCTCGTTAGCCAATCCTCTCGACCGCGCTAACTCCCAAGTAGATTAGAGGGCCAATTTATCGCGCTTGCTGAATTTATAGCTTGTGCATCCGCGCGCAATAACCGGGATTGCCTGAGAGGAATAGGAGAAAGGAAGGAGGCAGTGCCTATGGCTGCATGGCTGGGCCGCAGCGTGGGGGACATAGCCTCACTCCACGCTTCGATCCAGTCATGCATCGATCAGGCCAATGAGATAAAGAAGGGAGAGCGCACACAGCAACGCAGGCAAGAATATCAAGAAAGGAGAGATTACAGTTACATCTGCGTAAGCAAAGAAAGAGCAAGAAAAGATTACAGTTGAGATTGGAATTTAGGCGCGGTGGGAACAGAGCGCAGGCCCAGGCGCAGCAAAGCGCGCGCAAGCAGGAAGCGCCAAATTCGACGGGTGGTCGGATCTTTGGATGTGCAGTTATAGGCAAAAATTACGAAGCACCCAATTTCCTAGTCTAATTAAGGTCCTAATTGGAAAAAGGAATTCCTAGAACCCACGTGGGCTCATCCAATTCAAAAATTCCGAAGGAATTCCCTGCGCGATTGCCGCGCCAAAAAGACAGACTTCTGTCGAAAAAGAAAGAAAAGAAAGAAAAAGGACATATCAGAAATTGTTCCCCGGCGCTCACGAAGGCGCGAACCAACTTCTCCGAAGTTCCTAACAGCTGCCTCCCTTCTGGCGAGGGACCGAGGAGAAAACTAAGAACGAGGGACTGCCATGCAATTTATCCCCAACCCCCCCTCCACGTACCCCCAATCCCAGTTGCGCAGAAGATGGCGCTTATCAGAAAAAAGCTCGTCACAGCACGTAAATCCTATGTAAAAGTATAGCAAAACATGAGAAAATTTCTGAGTAACACAAAAACGAAAAGACAGGATGGATGCGTCCTTATGCATCAGGGCTCGCCGGCCCGACATGGGTGAGCCTGACGAATCAGTAAAGTGTCCGAAACCGCAACCGGAACATGCTGATCCCGACATCATCACTGGCTGAAAAATGCAACATGGACCAGGTAGAGGACCTGGAACAGGACTAGATCAACCCCGGTTACTCAGATGACAGTAAAAGAAAAAAGGAAGGTGATCAGGAGCTCGCTCATGTAGAGAAGTTGGTGCATCACAGGTTGGCGGCAAACCTGTGGCTGCTGTCCTTGCTTGCTATGCCATCAGCTGTGAATCTGGTTCAACGGGGATTGAAGGTGGAAATGACTTGTAAACGATGTAGTTGGGCTTACGAGTTTGCCACCCATCTGTGGTACGATTGCCCAGCCTCCAAGAGAATACGAGATTGCTGGCAGGCCTTCTGGACAGACTGGACCTGCTCCTCAAGCGGCGGATTGGCATGGGACCGTGAATGGGTTCTCCTAGGAGGTGTTCCAGAGCACATGGATCCAAGACAGGGCTGGGGCTACATTGACCAAGCAGCCCGAGCGGTGGGTTGTGGTGTCAATAGGAAAGAGAGGTGCGGATATTCGAAGATCGAGAAATGAGAAACGAGGAAAGCAGAGTTTTCTTCATCTCCTTGCTGAGGAGGATCATCCAAGCAGACGGGAGAAGGAAAAGTCAACTTGAAGGAGCTTGGGTTGGCAAAACATGGGTTGTAGGCATGAAGCTGGCGAAGCCAGAAGAAGTTAACCTGGTTCTAGACAGATCATGGTTTTGGGCCGAGTAGGGTGGTAGACTAAAGGTCTATCTGGATGAACCTGGTACTCGGTTCCTATGATCCGCAGGAGGATGGCAGCCGGGCATGCTTGTGGAGGGAGGGCTGTTCACTAAAGTGGTCCACTCGGAGGACCAGCCGTCTCTTTTAGAGGGGTTACAATAAGGTTATAGGTTAGATGGGATCAGTAGCCATGTTTGTAGCTGTTGAGGACAATGGTTTGATTAGTAATTAGGGTTGCGGCTTGAGCTTTGAATTGTTTGGGGTTGCTGGCTTGTGCCGAGTTTCTTAGGGTATGAGGCCTCTTTTACCCTTTCCCCTTTTTCCTTTGGTTTGTTTGGTTCTTCAGGCCTGTGGCAATCCTTTGTTGTTGAGAGCCTGGTTTCAGCACAGCGGCCTAGATTTGGTCATCTCTGTTCCTAGACTTCCTCGGGCTCTTTTGTGCTTTGTTTTGATTGAGCTGATGCTCACATTGTCAAGCTAAACTGGCTGATGCTGCCAGGATAACTCTGGGGGCCAAGTCCTACTAGCAGCAACTCAACACCTGAACTGTTTGTGGAGATGCGCGGCTGAAGATACTCAATGTCATTCTGCACATTTCCTCAATATGCATGCCCTTACATCTCGACATCAAGTACCTTCGTCTGTCCGTCCCATTCTACTTCTGGCAAGCGCTTGCTCTGCGAAGTCGTTGGATGTACGGGGAATGTCTCAGCCACGCCGTTGTACTATTGCTCCGCTTCGGCCTCCTGCAAGTACATCTCTCCTCAGCAGAGCTTCAGGTGTCCAGAACACTCGGGTTCCTCAAAAGCGGTTGCGGTAGAAGTGGGAGCAGCGGTGACAGGCACATCAGGGTTTGTTAAAGAGAGCTTCCCGTTCATGATAACGGATGATCTGCAGATTTTCAGATTGTCGACGATTCGCAGTATCCAGTTGCTAAATGAGATGAAGATAACGAACATGGGAGACTTGTCAGGTGTCCAAGTCAATGTGGGAAAGGAGGAGGTGACATTCTTTACCCTTTGCACTCGTCACGGCGGTCACGCCTTCCTCGTCAATGTGATGTGCCATGAGAGCAGCGAGAGTTATTTTCTTAATATTATGATATGATGATTTCTTGGTGTATTTCATGTTGCAGTATGTGTGTTAATTGCATTCACCGCTGGGGGTTGTGGTTTTACAATCCTCGCCGCTGATGCCGCTCGCTGCTTCCAATTACCTTTTCGGTAGACTTTCGGCGGGACGTGTTTCATTGAATGACTGTTTTCCAACTTTTCCCATTGGTGTCCGACGCTGCTATAACTGTCCATCTTTTGCGATTGCTATTCCATTTGCATCCGTTCTTAATTTCTTTCCCTTTCGCTTTCAAATTGCTGATTCCTACCCTCTTCCCTCTACCACAACGAGAGCCCTCGTCATGATCATGGCTGTATCGGCCAATACTCGCGTATACGCTCATTCATGTTGTGGGTGTGGTGTGCTCGGGGTAAGGCGGTGGCAGTGTTAAAACTCAAAACTTACGGTAATAGCGTGTGGAGAGGCAAATAACTGCGAGAAAAAAAGATGAAAAATGTATGCGGAACCAGTGAGGTAGTCTCTGTGGGGGCTGTTTTTTTTTCTCTTTTCTCCTAAGTTTCTGGGTGGCTTCGCTGACGTGTAACTGTCTTTGTGTCTCGGTTTTGGCCATTGCCTTGTTGCACCACTCTGGCACAGATTCTTAAGCTGATTCGTCTCGCGATCACCAGCCAGACTGGAGTGCTGACCGCAGTGTTCAGCAAACAGTTCTCGGAGCATCTGAAGAAACGCGAGTCTCACAAGGAGACCAAATGAGTGTCGGCATTGACATGATTGAGTGCATATTCGCGGCGGGTGCACAGCGATCCATAGTTGGCCAGCAGAGCGAGGTGCGTCTGTGAGGTTGATATGTGTGTGCACTGGCGGCTGCGTTTCCATCTATTAGCAACACAGTAAAAAACATTTTGGCTGTTTACGAAAGAGGAATGCACATATCATGGGGAGGGACGACAGAGAGAGGGAGTGGGTCGGTTGGGGATCGTCGGCAAGAGACATGTGAGCTCGGGCTTGTGAAATGTCAGAGTTTCTTTTCTTCTCTTCTCTTTGAATACGATGTACCATAAAACCTTGGGCTGCAGAGAACATGTTTGTAGATAAATTGGTGTTACACATGTTCAATTTCGTTCCTCAGGTGCTTTAGGCTGTGGATACCCGGTTGTATTTGTGGTATCTTCAGACCTGTTGGACTGGTTGGAACATTGTAGGAGGACCTGTTGGCAGTATCTGATTTCGATCCTGTGAATACCCCTATTTCATGTTGAGCATTGATGAATTTGATGCTACTTCCCGGCCATGCTGTGTGGCCGCGATCGGCATCCTTTCCCAATATAGAACAGAGGATAAAATTAGGGATAAGATCAGACTAGCAATACGATCAGACTACAGTCTTCCCCCGAATACAACGTACGGTCATTATAGCTGAATTTAGACTGAAAGATACACCAAATTCAGATATATTGACCATACGTTGTATTCGGGGGAAGACTGTAACGATAAGATCAGACTAAGTATATGCTTGGCGGTGTTATGGATGTGTTTTGTAGAGGTCGTCACGATAGAGAACGAGAGTTGAAGAGCACGCGGTGGTCCTTACGTGGGTCGGAGCAGTAGAGAACACCCTGTCAGGATGAGTATCGGAGGACAGGATTAGCCGCATCTTCTTAAGCGGTGTTATGTCGCGGAGATCGCGTGTTCGAGTCACGTCGGGATACGAATTGTGAGCATCTCTGGTCGTGTTAGGTCGTCGTTCGGTGCCTAAGGGGGTCGTCAAGAGGAAGGAATTTCATCATTTCGGACCTGAAGTGTTGCCTTCTTGCTCGTTTTGTCGGTTGTTTCGTGACGACCATTTCAGAGTCCACTTCATTTCATGAGTTCTTGCCACGTCATCCACTTGCTTGCTCCCGTAGATCGAAGGGGCGATGTTCGGCGTCCTCTGGATTATGCAGCCGGGGTAGTAATCCCTTTGACCCCGAGATGTCATGATGTACAACGATGGCGACGGCGTGTGATTGAAACAGTCGACGAGGGCGGCGATTGATTGATTGAAACAATCAACGGTGGCGATTGATCGAATTAATCAGCGGTGGCGATTGATCGAACCAATGAGCGATGACTGTAGTGACCGGTATTACAGACAAGAACGAGGGCGTTGCTTTTGTTTTTAAGCCACGAAGATATTAAGGCTCGTCAGGATTTTGATGAAGATTGCATAACGATACGGTAATCGTTTCAATAGAGTTAAAGAGCGGTGATGTAGTACACAGCACTGTCATCACAGGTGTTGACATCAGCATGAATACTCATCTGAAGACTCTGTGAAGCTCACAGCTCTGAAGGTTCAAGAATCCTGTTAAGCTGGATGATCTCAGCGCTCGCGGAAATTCCATGTAGCCGGTACCGGCGGTACGTGATTCTTCCTAGGGCGCCAAGCCAAGGGGGTTCCTGCATGGATACGGTTGGTACGCTACGAGTCGATTACACACCAGGGGCCAAGCCAAGAGGGGTGTTCCTGCATGCAGACGAGTGGGACAAGACAGAGGAGGGGGGCGACGTGGAAGGGGCCGTGGGTGTGGGCTGTAGAAAGGACGAGTATAGGTACCTCTTGTACTACATTAGCATGCGTAGGGTCTGCTGCTGCTGAGCTAAAAATAGAGCTCGGCGTACTTGTGTTTGTAATCTTCTCACAGTAAACGTTGAGGCAACGGGGTTTTGCGCCATCGCACGTCGGTAGTTTGTTGGCGGTGAACGCGAACGCAACTGGTCGATCTGTAAAGCCGGAGATAGCTTTGCATGCCTGGCTGGAACAAGGAGACGACACAGCAAACGCACAATGGCAGTTACTGCACCGCAGTCTGCATGTGTCGTTGGATAAAGCAGAAGAAAACTAAGTAAAAAAGAGGGATGAAGGNCGTTGGATAAAGCAGAAGAAAACTAAGTAAAAAAGAGGGATGAAGGAAGGATACCCCATACTCATTAGACCGACTCGAATTCGCCATGGTCTTGACACAGCAAACGCACAATGGCAGTTACTGCACCGCAGTCTGCATGTGTCGTTGGATAAAGCAGAAGAAAACTAAGTAAAAAAGAGGGATGAAGGAAGGATACCCCATACTCATTAGACCGACTCGAATTCGCCATGGTCNCGTTGGATAAAGCAGAAGAAAACTAAGTAAAAAAGAGGGATGAAGGAAGGATACCCCATACTCATTAGACCGACTCGAATTCGCCATGGTCTTGATAACTGTGGTTAAGTTTGGGCTGTAGCCTGTAGGCTGTAGATGATCAAGAAAGGGTGCTCCATTTGACCAAGCTGTGTTTTACTCTCGTTGCTGACTCACATTTGTTGAAATCAGAAGCTCGTGCTGTCATCGTCAGTGTGGTCTGCATGACTGCGGTTAGGACTGAGATTTAGGCTATCCGTCATCATCAATATCGATGGTTCTACTCGCTGAACGGTGTAGTCCTCTCTTGGCTACCTAGAGTTTGCTCAAATCAAAAGGCTAAGCAGCCTTAGCTTATGTTGTCATGGTTACCATGGGGTTACCATGGTTACCATCATGGTGTTACCATGACACTATGGTGTTACCATGGTTACCATCATCATGGCCATGGTCGCCGTCGTTGCCATGTCGGCCATGGTTGAAAATTGAAATCATGGTCTTGATAACTGTGGCTAGGTCTTGGTTCGCATGGATGCATACGGAATCGCTACGTTGCGGACGTCGTTTTGATTCTTGACCATGACGAGCCTCTCAACGGTGTTTTCCACATTTCACAGACCAAATTAGGGATGTTTGTTCTAATAAATCAAATCGGACGGTTAAGTCATTTTTCCGGTGATCAAGGATTCATGAAGAACGGGGGGGTTGTATTATTAGAACATGAGAAGTGAAATGCCAGAAAAATGAAATGCCTCCCCGCCAACCGCTGGTAGGAAGATGACAATAACCTCTTACCTGGAAGCAGGACAGGAAGGAGGGAAGCATTAGGTACCTAGTGGTATCATGTGTATGCGGTTCCTCTCCTAGGCCGAGGATGAACCTGTTCCAGTTTTTTTTTTCTTTTTTTTTTTGGGGGGGGGGGAGCTTTCAACGGTTTGGGTTTCCTAGATGAACGACGTTATAATTGAAATGCAGGAATGCTCTATTGGTGCCGTGCTTGTTGTTGGCCAGAATGCAATTTTTATCGAGGGGAATTGCAGAAATAACCATTGTTTGCATCCCCCGGCACATAGACCTCAACAGCAAACCTTCATGTTAGAAATGCCCTTTTTACCTCAGGTTCTCAACAGTTCCCCACTGTCATGGGAGAAATAACTGGCTGAATAGCAACAATACCCTTTCCTTATGTCTTTGTTGTGAAGGTACGTATATTCGGGGGTGAACATTACGCCCCAAGACCGGGCGTGTCCCTTCTCCAAGCCTCCAACACTAACGGCATCACTGAGTTCAAACAGGGGCCGACAGGTCAGTCCAGACTGTAACATCAGACAAGCCCTGCCTCCACAGGCACGGACATCCCCTCCCCTCACAACACTAGATTCTCCCTTTGTCAACTAAAAAGAAATCTCTCTCATTCTCTTTCGACTTCTAGAGGACACCCAACGCTGCAACCAGAGGAAATTCCAAACAGCAAGTAGGCGATAGGTTCCTGAGTTGTGATAGGACACAGGCTGCAGGTTCGAGTCCTGGCTATGCTGGTCAAACTTGCTAGAATAGAGGCTCCCATGTCCCAAGACGAAAAACAGAAACTCCTTTTTCTAGTACATAATTAGTCAGCTCAAACGATTGCCTGCAGTCGGAATCTGCCGCATGTTTGCATCTTCGGCCGGGGAAACCCCCAGCCTGAGGGGACAGTCCCAAGGCTGTTTAGATGTTGTATGGGGGGTCTCGCCCATCGAGCGTCATGCTGGCGGCAGTGCCGTACCTCTGGACCTCTGGTCATGATGAGGGGGGAGTCCATGAATACCCCCGCGTGGCCGTGACCCTGTGGCCCTGGTGGGCCCTGTTTTGGGGCCTGACGGTTGTTCCAGGCCCCCAGGCTGTGCACCCAGTTTTGGTGAGCGATCTAGAGGCCCACGGCCATATTCCAGGCCAGGCACAGACTTGGTTCCATGTGTGCTCTTCTTTCTTCAGCATTTAGTATTTTTGCTGGGTTTTGTCTGGACTAATTTTGTCTGTTTCAGATGTGTCGGTTGGGACTTTTCCTTTTGTCGGAACATGCATATGTCTGTTCGGTTAGGCCAGGTTCAGATTTGTCAGTATGTGTGACTGGATCAGGCATTCGTCTGTTTGTGACTGGCCCAGTCCTCAGGGCCCTGCTGCATCAGGGTTTAGGGACCCAGGCAGGCTGTTCTTGGCCAGGATCGTAGGACCAGGACTTGGGCCTGCGATCAGGACCATCGATCGGACATCACAACCGATGGTCCTGACTGCAGACCGGGACAGCTCAGCCAGGCCCTCTCAGCCAGGCCCAGCCATATATAGCTGGGCCAGTCCACTTTGAGGATGCATTCTGGCTGGAGCCTCAGTTCGGCATCACCTTGCCGTAGCAGCGCCAGTTTGGGGAGAGCTGTGATAGGCATCGTTAGAGGGTCGAGTAGTACCATGTCCACGAGGGAGAGAGAGACTTACCTGGGCCCCGTACGTGGGACTCCATACCGGGCATGGGACCGGCCTTCAGCAGGGACCTGCATCGGGAGCCAGTTTCGGGAGAGCTGCGATAGGCATCGTTAGAGGAGTCGAGGAGTACCATGTCCACGAGGGAGAGAGAGACTTACCTGGGCCCTGTACCTGGGACTCCATACCGGTCATGGGACCGGCCTTCAGCAGCGACCTGCATTGGGAGTCGTCACCTTTGCTTGTCAGTATTCATGGCATCGTCATCAGGACTCGGGAGCGCAGGAGAGACGAGAGTTTTTCTTCTCCTTCTCCTGATTTTTCTCTGCTCCTCTATAGTGCGAGGCACAAGGCCTGGATAAGCCCTACCGGGCCCCTATTTGCAACAGGTCGGCCGCTCTAAGTGAAGGCAGGCTCGACAGACGACAAGAGGCCTATTTTGGACTACTTCGCAACTGGGGGAAATTCAGGCAGTTGCGCAGTGCCAGTTGGTTCAATCCGCCCTGGCCCTGGCCTCCTTTATCAAATGTATCTACGTCCGGCCCTGGGCGAGATACGCAGCATACGCCCAACTCAGGCTGTGAGCAGTTGGGCACAGGGTAACTGTCGGTGGCCCTGGGCCTGATTCGTTTCGACTAAGGCTCAGCCTCCCTGGGCCTACCCGAAGCTTCTGGGCAGGGACCCAGCGTAGCCAGGCTGCACGCGAGAGAGGCAGGCCACTTCCATATAGGAAAGGGCCTGCCCACGGAAGGGGCATTCGGGCACTGGCTGCATTGTGCGCAAGCGCTGCTGCGCTATCGCTGGCCAGCGATGCCCTCATGGGCGAGCTGGAAGGAGCAGGCAGCCATAGCCCAGCTGCCCTGCTGTATGCTGGATGGGGCGCATGGTGGTCCTTGGGTGCATGTGGCATCTGTGAGTTGGGGAACAAGGTTGTGAGTGATACAAGAGACATACCTGGTGCTTGAAGCGTATGGCATTGGCCGAGATCTGCTCGTACTTCGGAGAGCTGTTGACGTCATCAGCGGCATTGTAGTCTAGGCTAGATAGGATCTGCCATTTGTAGTCTGGGCGCCGAGCGACAGATAGGATATCGACATTGGTTCTTCGTTGATGATGATGAGAGTCATGAGACTATTCCAGCATTGTCAATTATGAGTTTTTGCTGTACTCTTATTTGGTGGAACTCGTGATGCAATTCTGCTATTGGTTCGAGGTCATGACTATCTGGTCTCATGTGTATGATGCTGTTTGATTTCTGAAGTTCGCTATCGCTCCTCTTCCTTGCAATTTGGTATCAAAGTTGTGGTTCGGTGCGCTCATCTGGCACTTGTCTTCTGCCTTAGCGGTACATGCATGCGGTCTGCTGGGCGAGCGGCCGTGGGAGGTGTGTAGTGAGGAGGGTGAAGACAAGTGTGGCGACCCAGATGTAAAGGGGATCGCCAGGAAGGCTATGCGGTGAATATTGGGAGTTCGCAGTGTGATGAGAACTATCCGATGTGTGATTGATGTTGTGAGGTGGAACGACTGTGCAATGCTGGTTGTGTGGGAACTTGTGCCGAAGCAGCGATTGGTCATCACAATCAACATCGGGCCATCTGGTGAGAATATCTGCGGTTGGGGGCAGTTATTTTGAGGTACGTTGCACCTAACCTTATCTACCCTCGTCGACACGTCTTACCGTGAGGATGTGTGTTCTGTCTTGAGAGTCCTCTCATGTGAGGAGTCATGTGCGCTCAACCTTGAGAGTCATCAGCCTTCACGTGGAGCATCTGGAAGGAGAGGGCGGTGCTATCTGAAGGACCCTGGACGGAAGCACTAGGTCACGGTCACCATGCCAACCCACCGGGAGTAGAGCATGCATGCTTTGCTGCTTTGTCCTTTGTCTGGTCGCTGCGCCATAGAGGGGTTCTGAGGGGTAGGCCAGCCCTATGAGACAGACGAGACCGGCGTCTATAAATAAGGGGATAATTGGTAGAAAGAGGCCACGCCAAAACCTTTTCGGTTTTAGCCGCACAAAGTTCGGCCCTTCGGTACTACAGGCCCGAAAGTCTTCAGCGTGGGTGAAGGGCGCCTTCGCGCCGTGGCCACAACTCCCTTGGCCTGCACTTACCTGTTGATGAATTTGCGGTCGTTTTGCGCCAGAACAACGATTTCATCAAAACGGACATTTTTTATTTTTTGTACGAAATTGAAAGTCCAAACTGCAGCCAAAATTTGATGAAATTGTGGGTAGGGGGTTATGAAAACGGCCTAACCCCTCGATGTTTCTGGACTCAGCCAGAGTCCAGATACATCGAGGGGTTAGGGCGTTTTCAGAACGCCCTACCCACAATTTCATCAAATATTGGTTGTAGTTTGGACTTTCAATTTCGTACAAAAAATAAAAAAATGTCCGTTTTGACGAAATCACTGTTCCATATTCATGAATCGGTAGGGCCCTTTTTTTTTCAAAATACGGTACGTGGGCCTCATTCTATCCTTCAGCGGGACCACCCTCGGCCTCTTCTACATGAAAATGAATCTGGCGTTGTTTATTTGCCAGATTCATGATTCGGTAGGACCCTTGGAGCGAAGCGTGGGCCTGTAGTACCCCAAATGGAAGACATTGGGCCGGTAGTACTAAACAGTTGAACTTTGGGAGGCCAATCGCGTGGGCGCCTTGTAACAATTATCCCATTAATAAGCACCGGGGGGGTACCTTCCATTGGCTGTGATCGCCGTCCTGTCTGCGACATTAAAGAATTCATGAGGACTTCGGGGTCCGTCCATATAAATGCCTCCTGATCAACCAATTGGTCGGTGTATGGCTCGCTGCGCGCGAGGATAAGGACTGTGCAGGGCTGGCCAACTCAGCCGGACTCGGGGCACAGGGGTGGGCCGTGTGGCACACCTTTAGACACGCACGCCGTCCGGATTGCTCAGGGACATGGATGATAAGAGATATTAAAGAAGAACAGAGGGAGGGGTAGATTCCAGATGATAAGTTTGGGCAAGATTCCACGCTGCAAACTGACCCAACAAATGATTTTATTTTTATTTTGATTAGTTAGATGTACAACCATTAACATCTGACAAACAACATAGTTAAAATTGTTTTCTGTTCATTGTGCTTTCTGTTTGCGAACTAGTCAAAGTCAAAGTAGTTTCGTTTGCAGGAATCTGAACTTTCCTGTTGGATCCAACTGTATCTACTCTGACGCAATCACCGATTAATTAGTTTAATTATTATAAATCGGTATGTGCACTATATTACGGTAAGCATCAAAGAGTGACTTAGTGCAGATTGTGTACAGTTCTTCTAGCTTATGAGTGATAGAGATACCACTAGTGAGGACGACCGGATCTTGCGATTGGCTAGACGCCCGATTGCCCACGTGGCATTAGGACCCGAGGGTGATAGGTTATTGTTTCTCCAGCAAAGGGAGAGGCAGCAACAGCAGCGGAGGGCTAGGGCGGCAGAGGCCAGCAGGGCATTCGCAAGCGAAGTCGCAACTTCAGCAGCCATGGCATCTGCTGCACAATAGAGTTCCCAGGCCAGCAGTTCATGGACCGTAGGGTCAGCGGTCGCGCAGACCCTGAGTCAGTCCACTGGCGTCATGGCAAGCCAGCCAATAATGTTGACTTCCGATGAGATCGTCATACAGCAGGCAGCACTGCAGGAGGCACAACTTCAAAAGGCTTTAGGAGAGATAAAAGTGGAGAAGGAAAGAATGATTAGACAAAGAGCCAAGATGCAGCGGAGACAGGCGGACATCAGTGAGTTAAAGGGAATGGACCTGACGAACATGGATGCAGATGTGAGGACGTTGCAGAGAACCCTGCTAGGCGTTGTAGAGATGCAGGACCACCACACGGCTCTCCTTCAGGACATCCAGCAGAGTCTGGCCTTGTTGGTCGGGCGAGCGCAGGCAGCAGCATCGTTGTCAGGGCCTGGTGTCTGACCCGTTGTACAACCACCTCCTTATGTCCCACCGGTGACTGGGGTATCCTCATATGCCTCCCCAACATCGGTCCAAGCTGTTTCCCTGGAAATGCCGTTTGCAGGAGGGTTCTCAACAGGTCCTAGTGTACAGGTTTTTGTACAGACAGTGTTCTCCCAACCTCCATTGCAGGTTTTCGTAAACGGGCAGCCTGCTGTCTCACAGCCTGCACAGTCGCGGGGTACACAAACCCAGCAGCAGATAGTGCAGCAGCCTGCTCCTCGAGGTCTAAAGCGGCATAGCCCGAAATGGTGCAGGTACCGAGACAAAGTTAGTGGGTTCCGAAAACAGCCATCACCGCTCCTAAACCCTTGAGAGGGGATAAGAGGGCGGAGACTATGAATCCCCCTCGGCGGCGGCCGAGCGCGGCGAAATCCGCGGACGCGGCCAGTCCACCGACCCCACGGACGCGCCACTTCGCGGACGTGTGGCGGGCGGTGGGGAGGGGGGTTGGGGATTTGGAAAGCGCCATGGGGCGGCGCATGCCCAGCCCCACCCCCTCAAAAAAAAAAAAAAAAAAAAAAATGTTTTTAATGTGGGGGGTTTTAGGTGAGTGATGGTATTTAAAATAAAAAATAAACAAATAAACAAATAAAAAAAACAGCGTTTTTTTTTTGTTTTTTTTTTCCGTTGATTGATTGATTGATTGATTGATTGGCCCCACAGGCACACACACACACACGCAAAGAGGTAGGATTGTATATTCCAATGTCGTAGCCGAAGATTCATTCGATTTTGCTTTTTTTTTTTTCATTGATTGATTGATTGGCCCCACAGGCACACACACACGCACACAAAGAGGTAGGATTGTATATTCCAATGTCCTAACCGAAGATTCATTCGATTTTGCTTTTTTTTTTTCCATTGATTGATTGATTAATTGATTGACTGATTGATTAATTGATTGATTGATTGATTGATTGATTGATTGATTAATTGATTGATTGATTGATTGATTGATTGACTGATTGGTGGGGGTGGGGTCGCCCCTCTACCCCCCACAGGCACACACACACACACGCAGCATTGTATATTTCCATGTTCTAGTGGAAGATTCGTTCAATTTTGCCTTTTTTTTTT
>BFEA01000364.1:1011479-1027142 GCA_003427395.1 Chara braunii | reverse complement strand
AGTCTCGTATCACCGAAATCCAACTCTGATCTCTGTCCAACTGGATAGTCTCCAATCTGAAGAAGAAGAAGAAGAAGAAGAAGAAGAAGAAGGAGGAAGAGGAGAGAGAGAGAGAGGGGACTGGCGAGGGAGAGGAGGAGAGACCCTCCAAGCTCCCGATACCTCAGAACCGCCGTGCAAGCTCAGTCGCCCGCTGCTGCTCCGCTCGCTGCTGCGCTCCTGCTTCAGCCCCTGCGCTAAGTTTAGCGCATCAAAACAGTGCCCTAGCACTGACCATGCCGTGCTGGTAGAGTTCCGGTAGGCCGATCCCCCTACTGAGGCGGATACCGGTACTTATACCGGTTGGCAATGGTCTGGCCTCAATGCTGCGAGGCCAGGCCAGACCCTGGACCGTCCAGATGGACGGTTCAGCCTCAATCGGCGGGCGGCAGCTTCAAGAGCGCCGCCAGGCCCAAACGAAGTGTCGTTTGGGCCTACCCGATGGGTGATAGTCCAAAATCGGGCCTTTAGGGCCTGTAACCCCAAAGGTCGGGCCTTTAGGCCCTGGTGTGTCCCTCCGGCCCTAAGTCGGGTCCGGTAGGACCCGTGTGAGTCGAAGATGTAACACGTGCACACTCGAAACCCGAACAAAACCTCGAGAGGGAAGTGATTTGTCACTTTAACATTGCAACAGACCCGGGTGGCCGTATACGCCCGGTCACCTCTGGCCGTCGATCTTTGTACACATACTGAACGACTAGATAACACTTTCTTTCCTAACTAGAAACAAGACCGCACAACCGCACAACCCTCTACCACGACCGCAACCACACCGCCCGCATGACCGGTCGGTCCCCTTTCACCGTCAGCAACCCTTTATTGCATGCAACGACGCCCGAGTCACTGGCTGCCGCTGCCAGCAATCACCACAGGGGCCAAGTCCCGCGAGCAGCGTGCAGTGTCCTCGAAGGCTGAATCTGGACGTGTTTGTGGAGATTTGCGGTTGAGGAAGATTTTTGCGTTTTTTTTTGCTTTTTCGTTTCTGCATGCATCTACCCGCAACTCCATCCACCGGCAGAAACCTGCATACTACCTGCAACTCCGTCCACCCCAACTCCATCCACCCCCAGAAACCTGCATACAACCCGCAACTCCGTCCACCCCCAGAATTCTGCATACTACCCACAACTCCGTCCACCCCCAGACAACATGCGCCCTACGGTAGCCCGACGAATCTGGCAGACGTTACGGCTAATGCAGCCACAGAAATCCCTTCCCTACTAACTACGGGTCGTGATGCACACTGCTTGTGCAGTGTGCAGCCACATCAAACATCAAACTTTCCTATACCTGAAACCCTCCAACGACCTACACCTCCCCGCTCTTCACCGCATGACCACGCCACCCTCTTCCGACCGCAGCCACGTTACGTGAGGAAACGACCGGTCGGTCTCCTGTTGGCGGCCACAACCCTATTTTGCATGCAACGACTCCTTGTATACCCCTCTAAGATGTACTAAGCGGTCGACGACATTCCCCATATGGAATGTGATAGCTAGACGACAAAAGACATCAGTGTATACACAACCATCCT
This sequence comes from Chara braunii, assembly GCA_003427395.1. Lineage (NCBI taxonomy): Eukaryota > Viridiplantae > Streptophyta > Charophyceae > Charales > Characeae > Chara > Chara braunii. The sequence continues at coordinate 1,025,569 of BFEA01000364.1, read as the reverse complement.
GGCTGTAAGCCCTTCCCTCCTCCTCTCTGCGGTGGGTGGAGCCATTTGGTGGGATCGTCAACAAATGTCCTGTGGTGTCTGCCTTCTCCTTGGCACGGCCCAAAACGTCCTTATTGCTGTGCCTTTTTTTTCCCTCCCCCTTCCCCCACGAAATGCCTCCTCGCTCCTTAAGCGTCACCCTTCCGCCCCTTGGCTGCGCTACCGCGCCAGGCGCGGTCTATCAGTCTAGAGTAGTGGAGCGAGACCCGATATCTCGTCGTAGATACAGTGACTCTACAGTGACTGAACGTCGAATGGACTACAGCTGAACGTCAAATGGACTCCACTACCAACTGGCCTAGCTCAGTCGGTACACCCATGAACTGTTGAAATACAGACCAGAGTTCAAACTCCACTGGAAACAGACGAGTGATATAGTACAATTCTGACCAGTCAGTTCGATGATAACATCTCAAGGCTGTTGCCCTTTTCACAAAAAAAAAAAAAAAAAAAGGACTACACTGGATCTACCGGAAAGAAACTGGCCACAGATTTCCGATGTGCATCAACGATTTATGCGTGTCACCGGGGGCACACGTGATCGAATACTACTCCTGACCGACGCGAATCGCTGCCAGTCGGCCGTGGCCCCAGGTCCCATGCTAATCTTCTTCTCTGTATCATTCCAATTTCAGCGGATGACCCGAAGAACTCTTCTGTTGTTTTTTCTTGTGTATGTTCTATCTGTAATTTCCTCGTTGATTCACGTCGTCGACTAAGTTTAGCGGTAGACAAGACAAGCTCTGTTCGCTGAATACGTGGGTCTTCCTCTTCAATCTTGAACCCGCTCGCGAGTTTCACAAGGCTACCATGGCGTCGTCAGGCAAAGCTCAAGCGGAGATGATGGTGAAGCTGTTGGGTAGCGTGTCGACCGGGCGGGTGGCCTATGTCGAAGCAGAGAAGGACTTCGTCGATGTACTGCTTACTTTACTCGCGCTGCCGGTAGGCTAACTGCTGCGTATTCTGTTGAAGACGTCGGAGACGGGAAGTGTGTCCGATATACGGGACTCCCAGTTTCTCCCCTCAATTGTGAACGTGTACTCCAGCACCGGTGACATTGATCAGGTGGCATTCGTGGCGCCGAAGACTGATTTGATGGAACCGCCATTGCCTGCTTTAAGGAACCACAAGCTGCTGATTGATTACGTGGGATCCCAAGAGCAATCACAGAGAGATCGCACCGGTGGCATTGATCAGGTGGCATTCGTGGCGCCGAAGACTAATTTGATGGAACCGCCATTGCCTGCTTTAAGGAACCACGAGCTGCTGATTGATTACGTGGGATCGCAAGGGCAATCACAGACAGACCGCAATGGTACCGATGCGGCTCGCGAGATGCATGCCCTTACATCTCGACATGAAGTTCCTTTGTCTATCCGTCGCACTAGAGTTCTGGAAAAGGTTGTAGATGTACCGAGAACGTCTACGACACTCCGTGCCTCTTTTCCCTCGCGTCGGCTCTCTCCAAGTACATCTATGATCTCTCGGAGAACGTCTACGACACTCCGTGGGCTGTCTCGAAGTACATCTATGATCTCTCCACAGCAGAGCTTTACGTGTCCAGAACACGCGGGTTCCTCAAAAGCGCTTGGTCTTGAGGTAGAAGTGGAACCGACGGTGACAGGCACATCAGGGTTTGTAAAAGAGGGCTTCACGTTCATGATAACGGATGATCTTCAGATTTTCAGATTGTCGACGATTCGCAGTATCCAGTTGCTAAATGAGATGAAGATAACGAATATGGGAGACTTGTCAGGTGTCCAAGTCAATGTGGGAAAGGAGGAGGTGACATACTTCACCCTTGCACTCGTCACGCCTTCCTCATCAATGTGATGTGCCATGAGAGAAGCGAGAGTAACTTTCTCATTATTATGATTTCTTGGTGTATTTCATGTTGCAGTATGTGTGTTAATTGCATTCACCGCTGGGTTTTGTGGTTTTACAATCATCGCCGCTGATGCCGCTCGCTGTTTCCAACCACTTTTTCGGTCACCTCTGGCGGGACGTGTTTGATTAAATGACTTTTTTCCAACTTTTACCATTGATGTCCGACGCTGCTATAACTGTCCATCTCTTGCGATTGCTATTCCATTTGCATCCGTTCTTAATTTCTTTCCCTTTCGCTTTCAAATTGCCCTTTGCAGTAGATTTTTTTGCTGATTTCTACCCTCTTCCCTAGACCACAACGAGAGCCCTCATCATGATCATGGCTGTATCGGCCAATACTCGCGTATACGCTCATTCATCTTGTGGGTCTGTTGTGCTCGGGGTAAGGCGGTGGTGGTGTTAAAACTTTAAACTTGCGGTAAGAGCGTGTAAAGAAGCAAGTAACTGCGAGAAAAAAAGATGAAAAATGTATGCGGAACCAGTGAGGTAGTCTCTGTGGGGCCTGTTTTTTTTTTTCTGTTTTCTCCTAAGTTTCTGGGTGGGCTTCGCTGACGTGTAACTGTCTTTGTGTCTCGGTTTTGGCCATTGCGTTGTTCTGGGACAGATTCTGAAGTTGATTCGTCTCGCGATCACGAGCCAGACTGGAGTGTTGACCGCAGTGTTCAGCAAACAGTTCTCGGAGCATCTGAAGGAGCGCGAGTCTCACAAGGAGACCAAATGAGTGTCGGCATTGACATGATTGACTGCATATTCGCCGCGGGTGCACAGCGATCCATAGTTGGCCAGGAGAGGGAGGTGCGTCTGTTCGGTTGATATGTGTGTTGCACTGCCGGCTGCGTTGCCATCTATTAGCAACACACTAAAAAACATTTTGGCTGTTTACAAAAGAGGAATGCACATATTATCGGGAGGGACGACAGAGAGAGGGAGGGGGTCGGTTGGGGATCGTCGGCAAGAGACATGTGAGCTCGAGCTTGTGAAATGTCAGAGTTTCTTTTCTTCTCTTCTCTTTGAATACGATGCACCATAAAACCTTGGGCTGGGGAGAAAACATGTTTGTAGATAAATTGGTGTTACACATGTTCAATCTCCTTTCTCAGGTGCTTTAGGCTGTGGATACCCTGTATTTTACTATTTTCTTTTCTCAGGCGCTTTAGGCTGTGGATACCCTGTTGTATTTGTGGTATCTTGAGACCTGTTGGACTGGTTGGAACATTGTAGGAGGACCTGTTGGCAGTGTTTGATTTCGATCCTGTGAATACCCCTCTTTCATGTTGAGCATTGATTGAATTTGATGCTACTTCCCGACCAGGCTGTGTGGCCGCGATCGGCATCCTTTCCCAATATAGAACAGAGGATAAAATTAGGGATAAGATCAGACTAGCAATACGATCAGACTACAGTCTTCCCCCGAATACAACGTACGGTCATTATAGCTGAATTTAGACTGAAAGATACACCAAATTCAGATATATTGACCATACGTTGTATTCGGGGGAAGACTGTAACGATAAGATCAGACTAAGTATATGCTTGGCGGTGTTATGGATGTGTTTTGTAGAGGTCGTCACGATAGAGAACGAGAGTTGAAGAGCACGCGGTGGTCCTTACGTGGGTCGGAGCAGTAGAGAACACCCTGTCAGGATGAGTATCGGAGGACAGGATTAGCCGCATCTTCTTAAGCGGTGTTATGTCGCGGAGATCGCGTGTTCGAGTCACGTCGGGATACGAATTGTGAGCATCTCTGGTCGTGTTAGGTCGTCGTTCGGTGCCTAAGGGGGTCGTCAAGAGGAAGGAATTTCATCATTTCGGACCTGAAGTGTTGCCTTCTTGCTCGTTTTGTCGGTTGTTTCGTGACGACCATTTCAGAGTCCACTTCATTTCATGAGTTCTTGCCACGTCATCCACTTGCTTGCTCCCGTAGATCGAAGGGGCGATGTTCGGCGTCCTCTGGATTATGCAGCCGGGGTAGTAATCCCTTTGACCCCGAGATGTCATGATGTACAACGATGGCGACGGCGTGTGATTGAAACAGTCGACGAGGGCGGCGATTGATTGATTGAAACAATCAACGGTGGCGATTGATCGAATTAATCAGCGGTGGCGATTGATCGAACCAATGAGCGATGACTGTAGTGACCGGTATTACAGACAAGAACGAGGGCGTTGCTTTTGTTTTTAAGCCACGAAGATATTAAGGCTCGTCAGGATTTTGATGAAGATTGCATAACGATACGGTAATCGTTTCAATAGAGTTAAAGAGCGGTGATGTAGTACACAGCACTGTCATCACAGGTGTTGACATCAGCATGAATACTCATCTGAAGACTCTGTGAAGCTCACAGCTCTGAAGGTTCAAGAATCCTGTTAAGCTGGATGATCTCAGCGCTCGCGGAAATTCCATGTAGCCGGTACCGGCGGTACGTGATTCTTCCTAGGGCGCCAAGCCAAGGGGGTTCCTGCATGGATACGGTTGGTACGCTACGAGTCGATTACACACCAGGGGCCAAGCCAAGAGGGGTGTTCCTGCATGCAGACGAGTGGGACAAGACAGAGGAGGGGGACGTGGAAGGGGCCGTGGGTGTGGGCTGTAGAAAGGACGAGTATAGGTACCTCTTGTACTACATTAGCATGCGTAGGGTCTGCTGCTGCTGAGCTAAAAATAGAGCTCGGCGTGATTGTGTTTGTGATCTTCTCACAGTTCATGTTGAGGCAACGGGGTTTTGCGCCATCGCACGTCGGTAGTTTGTTGGCGGTGAACGCGAACGCAGCTGGTCGATCTGTAAAGCCGGAGATAGCTTTGCATGCCTGGCTGGAACAAGGAGACGACACAGCAAACACACAATGGCAGTTACTGCACCGCAGTCTGCATGTGTCGTTGGATAAAGCAGAAAAAAACTTTTAAGGAAAAAAAGAGGGATGAAGGAAGAATTATCGCATACTCCTTAGACCAACTCGAATTGACCATGGTCTTGATAACTGTGGTTAGGTTTGGGCTGTAGCCTGTAGGCTGTAGATGATCAAGAATGGGTGCTCCAATAGACCAAACTGTGTTTTACTCTCGTTGCTGACTCACGTTTGTTGAAATCAGAGGCTCGTGCTGTCAACGTCAGTGTGGTCTGCATGACTGCGGTTAGGACTGGGATTTAGGCTATCCGTCATCATCAATATCGATGGTTCTACTCGCTGAACGGTGTCGTCCTCACTTGGCTACCTAGAGTTTGCTCAAATCAAAAGGCTTAGCAGCCTTAGCTTATGTTGTCATGGTTACCATGGGGTTACCAAGGTGTTACCATGGTGTTACCATGGTTATCATCACGGCCATGGTTGCCGTCGTTGCCATGTCGGCCATGGTTGAAAATTGAAATCATGGTCTTGCTATCCTGTGGTTAGGTCTTGGTTCGCATGGATGCATATGGAATCCCTACGTTGCGTACGTTTTCTTTTTTACTCTCGACCATGGCGAACATCTGAACGGTGTTTTCCACATTTCGCAGACCAAATTAGGTATGCTTGTGTTCTAATGAATCAAATCGGACGGTTAGGTCATTTTGCTGGTGATCAAGGATTCATGAAGAACGGGTTTCGTATTATTAGAACATGAGAAGTGAAGTGCCAGAAAAATGACATGCCTCCCCACCAAGCGCTGGTAGGAAGATCACAATAATCCCTATCTGGAAGCAGGACAGGAAGGAGGAAGCATTACGTACCTAGTGTATGCGGTTCCTCTCCTAGGCCGAGGGTGAATCTGTTCCAGTTTTTTTTTTTTTTTTTTTTTTTNTTTTTTTTTTTTTTTTTTTTTTTTTTTTTTTTTCGGGGCTTTCAACGGTCTGGATCTCGGAGATGAATGACGTGATAAGTGAAATGCAGCTGTTCTGGGAATGCTCTATTGGTGCTGTGTTTTTTTGTTGGCCAGAATTCAATTTTTTTGGAGTGGAATTGCAGAAATAACCATTTTTAGCATCTCCCGGCACATAGACCTCAACAGCAAACCTTCATGTTAGCACTTAGAAAGTCCTCTTTTTTATCTGAGTCAGCAATTCCCCACTGTCATGGGAGAAGTAACTTTCTGAATAGCAACAATGTCTTTCTGGTCGAAGTATATTCGCGGGTTAATTTAGTACCCAACACCGGTCGTGTTCCTAAAAGCTGGTATTTCTCCAAGACGCTAACAATAAAGCCATCACCGAGTTCGAACAGGGGCCGACAGGTCTCTGCAGACTGTAACATCAGACAAGCCCTGGCTCCGCAGCAACGGTCGGGACATCCTCTCCCCTAATAACACCACGTCTGACTCTTCCCCTTCGTCAACTGAAAAACAATTCTCTCTCATTCTCTTTCGACTTCTAGAGGACACCCAAAGCTGCAACTACAGGAAATTCCAGACAGGTTCCTGAGTTGTGATAGGACAGGCTGCAGGTTCGAGTCTAGCTCGAATGAGTGCCTGCACTCGGAATCTGCCACACATTTGCATCTTCGGCGGGGTAAACCCCCCAGCCCTGCCTGAGGGGACAGTCCCAAGGCTGTTTAGATGTTGTATGGGGGTTCTCGCCATGGAGCGTGGTGCTGGCTGCTGTGCCGTACCTCTGGTCATGACGAGGGGGAGTCCGTGAATAGCTCCGCGTGGCCGTAACCCTGTGCCCTTGGTGGGCCCTGTTTTTGGGCCCGACGGTTGTTCCAGGCCCCCAGGGGGTGCACCCATTTTTGGTGAGCGACCTGGAGGCCCATGGCCATATTCTAGGCCAGGCACACAGTTCGTCTCTCTTTTTTATACAGGCTAGTTCTTTAAGCCCAACCAATTCAATTACCTGCTGAATCTGGACAGGACGGCCTTTCAGGCCTTTTTTATTGTCATTATAGTATTACGGGGAACCCGTAGCAGCCACTTCCGTGTGCTCAAGCCTCTAACGAGGGAACATGCGGGAGCTGCACCCACCAGCAGGTGGGCGATACGGGCCAGGGGTCAGCCGGTAGCATCAGGACCGAGCTTCTTCGATGGCCCAGTCAGTGTGCCTCCCCTCCGGTCCCCTCCCTCTATGCACACACTTGGTTCCATGTGTGCTCTCCTTTCTTCAGCATTTATTATTTTTGCTGGGTTTTGTCTGGACTAATTTTGTCTGTTTCAGATGTGTTGGTTCGGACTTTTCTTTTTGTCCGAACAGGCATATGCCTGTTCGGTTAGGCCAGGTTCAGATTTGTCCATATGTGGGACTTGCCTGTTTGCGATTGGCGCAGTCCTCAGGGCCCTGCTGCATCAGCAGGGTCGCCTGGAGTCCTGGACCTCCGGTGGCCCGGCGGTGGGGACCCAGGCATGCCGCTCTTGGCCAGGATCGCGGGACCAGGACATGGGCCTGCGATCACGACCATCTATCGGACATCACATCCGGCGGTCCTGATTGCAGACCAGGACTGCTCAGCCAGGCCCAGCCGTATATAGCTGGGCCAGTCCTCCACTTTGAGGATACATTCTGGCTGGAGCCTCAGTTCGGCATCACGCTGCTGTAGCAGTGCCAGTTTGGGGAGAGCTGCGATAGGCACCGTGAGAGGAGTAGTCTGTAGTGGAGAGGTTTGGCGGAGGCCATGTCCACGAGGGAGAGAGAGACTTACCTGGGTGCCATACCTGGGATTTCATACCGATTATAGGACCGCCCTTCAGCAGCGACCTGAGTTGGGAGTCATCACCTTTGCTTGTCAGTATTAATGGCATCGTCATTAGGAGCGCACAAGACAGGAGAGTTTTTCTTCTTCTCCTTCTCCTGATTTTTATTTGCTCCTCTATAGCCACTATTCGTCTCCTTCTCCTCCTCCCTCTTTTTTCCTTTTTCTCTTCAGAGGGAGAGAGATTTCAGGCCGTGACTATTTCGGGCGCCTGACTATTTCGGGCGCCCAGGAGCTGATTCGACAGTTATGAGGACAGACACTGGTCTAGGTACCGGGGAAGAGCGGGTAGAGTGGGGTAGGCCGCCATTAGAGTGCTGCTCTACGCCCCCCCACCCCCCTCTAACCCCATTCTACACCTGTTCTCCCCCGTCCAACCCACTTTCGAAAAACGCGCAGGTGGTGGTCGGATGAAGAGGCCCAAGGACTCAGAAAACAAAAAAAATAAATTAGAAAGGAACATTCCTCTACACCCCTATACCCCTCGATATCACTCCCATACAGCCCTCAACATCCCTCCCCTACAACCCCCAACATCCCTCGACACCCCTCTCTCTCTCTCTCTCTCTCTCTCTCTCTCTCTCTCACACACACACACACACACACTCACACACACACACACACACACACACACACACACACACACACACACAGAGTGCCTGCCCTCCAGCAGTGAGCACTTCTGAATGGACGTGCCCCCGTTGGGAGCGCCCAACTTATTTGGGCAGGCTGGGACAGCTGGGCCGCTCTCTCTAGCCGTCGGCCCCCTGCGAGGGTCTGACGGCTGGCTCGCCAGTTCGTACCCCCATGGGGTTTTTCTTTTCTTTTTTTCTCTCTATAATCTTAAAAGTCACGAAGGTCCCACCGTAATGGGCGGATGCGGGCTTAATGAAAATCCACGCAGGGGTGGGGCCGCTCCGGGGCCTGAGGGAGGGATTGCCCGGGACTCAGCAGGTCGGGCCATGGGACCTCAAAAGGGGGGAGGCGGAGGTTTGGGCGATAGTGGCAGGATCTTTACCTGTCCTCTTGGGTCGATAGTCTCCTACAGGAGGGAGATAGGTTACCTGTTGACAGGAAGCCCGGGAATCAAGAGAGGCCTGTGGGCGATAGACTGATAGTGGCAGGATCTTTACCTGTCCTCTTGGTTCTATAGTCTTCCACAGGAGGGAGACAGGTTACCCGTTGACAGGAAGCCCGGGAACCAAGAGAGGCCTGTAGTTAGAAGCTGAGCTGATAGTAGGCTCGGGGGGCCGTATAGACCCTGTGAACAAGTTTGTGAGAGGTTCACATTGTTGCATCTTGAAGTGTGTTGATATGTGTTTTGGCTATTGAGAGAATTTACAGGGAGAGGGGAATGTAGTATACATTGGGTACTAGATACTGGGAGCGTATAACTTACCAATAGGAATGATTTGGTCCTTCGTGCTGGTCGAGTGCTAATGCGTTGAACTTCTTGTTTCATTCAGACTCAGCCTCATTCAGGTTTTTCTTTTGCTTTTCCTGTGGTCAACCGGGTCCTATGCGTCCCATAGAAAACGAAACTTTGTAAGGCTCCCAATACCGGTCTTGTTTGTGGGTTGATCGGCCCTCGTTTTCATGATGTGAAATTTATGACATTGTGTTGTTTCACCGAAAAAAAACACAGTGGCAGGATGCAGCCCGCGGCCACGCCACATGTAAAGCGATTCGTTTCTGGCTTGGAGGTCGTTTCATTGGAAGGGCCATATGAGACTGAATCCTCTTTTGTAACATGGAAAGATACATTGGCAATTTTTTTGTCTTATGGTTGCACCGCCCTGCCGGACAGTTTTTTGTCGTTTCATTGGAAGGGCCAAATGAGACCACCCATTATTTTGTCTTACTGATGTTCGGAGGTCCTGATGAATCCGAATCTCGGATAATTGCGAATCCAATAACAGACAAGGAATCCAGATGGCCAATCATAATAAATCTGAGGTTTCCAAATAACAAATTGCCCTGGACCCAGGCCCCCGCACCGAGGGAATATGGGGTGGGTGGGAGCCCTAGAGAATAAAAAGTTTTTTGCCGTGCGATAGGGAAAAAACCTTCGAGCAAATACTCACACAGGATTGTCGCCCACCGTGCAGGATCATGCCACTAAGCTCGGCGTGTACAGCAAGCAGCAAAGCAGAAAAGCAAAGCGTAATGAGTGCTCCTAGCTATTATTCATACATAGCGAAGAGCACTCGTCCGTGTGCAGTTCCATCAGAGCTGGCCCCACTCCTGGTCCCCCATGTGAGATCCCAACCTGAACTGCAGACTGGAAGGCGGAATTACGGTTGAAAGTTATAGCCAATGAAAGCAACTGCCCTACAGTGGCCTACACCCTCGAATGATGTTCTGAGGTCCTGATGAACCCAAAATTCCCAAATCTCAGATGATTGAGAATTCAAAAACAGACAACGAGTCCAGATGGCCAATCATAATAACAAGGTTTCCAAAGAACAAATTGCCCTGGGCCCAAGACCCCAGCACCTCTTAACCACCCAAAGTTCACCACCCTTCATGCATCAGATGGCTGAAATGAAATGAGAATGAAATTTGAAAGTAATGAAGTCAAAATGACTGTTGGTTGTTGTGGCTGGAGCGACTTCTGGGACAGAGGGTACATAAAGCCTCACAAGCTGGTTCACTTCCAAATGACTCTTATGAAGATGGTCTTCGGAAAAGTGCTCACTTGATACCTAACCATGATGTAGGTGGCCACAGTGATAAAGAAAGGGGCCGATTATTGTGGAACTTGAGTCAATGGTTAGATCAGCAAAGCATTGGGAGGAATTAAGGCGATTGCATTGATTTAGAGTCTTTTTAGATGTTCTATCTTTTGTTGAAGGATGCTTGATTCCTGATTTACAGAGTCGGTCACGGACATGATATCAAAATGGTAACAAATTTGTATCTGTCAACACATTAGAGGGTAATTTTAATAACCTCAACAGAAAAACTTCTAGGTCAAAAATGAATAACAACCCATGCCAATCAGCTAAATTCCAAATGTATCATCATGCCTATCGAAATAAGGCCGTACACCTTGGTGTACATGAGGAACAAGCTTCTCCTATGACTCAGGAAAAATTGGCTCAACTGTGAGATTGCATCCACTGCTTATACACTGCCACAGTTTCTTTTTTTTTTGTTTCTGTTTCATTGTGTGTGTGTGTGTGTGTGCGTGTGTGTGTGTGTGTGTGTGTGTGTGTGTGAGAGAGAGAGAGAGAGAGAGAGAGAGAGAGGAGAGCAGGTAAGTCTCCAATAGCGCGGCTGACCTCATGGTACTTCTATAGATCTGATGAGCAAAATCGAATGAATCTACCGCTAGTACATGAAAATATACACTGCCACCCTTTTTTTTCTTTTTTTTTGAAAATCCAATTCCCCCCACCCGTAGTCCGCCATGCGCTCATATGGCAGGGTGGGTAGCTTTCGACAGATTCGTGCCACGTGGCACACAGGGCGTTTGAACGCGGGCGTTCGAATGAGAATGCGCGTTCTGCGCGCTCAAAAGGTTATATAGACCACCTTAAGTGAAGGCAGGCCTGACAGGGGACGAGAGGCCTATTTTGGTCTTTGCACACAACTGGGAAATTCAGGCAGTTGCGCAGCGCCAATTTGTTGAGAGAACCCAGGCCCTGGGCTAGACACTGGGCATGGACTGCACACAGGCCGCTGGCAGCTGGACACGGGTAACCACACCAGGCCCTGTGCCTGATTCCCTTGGACTGGGGCTCAGCCACTTGGGGCCTACCGGAAGCGTCTGGGCAGGACCCAGCGCAGTTAGGCAGCACACAGCAGGCAGGCCACTTCCATATAGGAAAGTGCCTGCCTCCACATTTGGCATTCGGGCACTTGCTACATGCTGTGCAAGCGCTGCTGCGCTACAGGCAGGCAAGCACCCACACGCTCACGGGCGAGCAAGGAACATGCAGGCAGCCATAGCCGAGCTGGCCTGCGAGGTGCTGGACGGGGCGCATGGTGGTCCTTGGGTGCATGTGGCATCTGTGTGGGGGATCGAGGTTGTGAGTGATGCATGAGACATACCTGGTGCTTGAGGCGAACGGCATTTACCGAGATCTGCTCGTACTTCGGCGAACTGTTGACGTCACCAGCATCATTGTAGATAGGCAAGATTGGATCTGTCATTCGTAGTCTGGGCTCTGAGCGACACACAGGAAATTGACATTGGTTTATTGTTGATGATGATGAGACTGTTCCAACATTGTCGATTCTGAGCTTTTGCTGTGCTCTTATTTGGTGGAACTATTGTTGCAATTCTGATTTTGGGTTCAAGGTGGCGACTATCTGGTTTCATGTGTATAATGCTGGTTGGTCTCTGGAATCCGCTATCGCTCATTTTCCTTGCAGAGAGAGAGAGTAAGAGAGAGAGGCGACTCACCTCTCTCTCACAATCTCTCTCTCCCTGACTTGCCTCTCTCTTACAATCTCTCTCTCTCTCTCTCTCTCTCTCTCTCTCTCTCTCTCTCTCTCTCTCTCTCTCATCCTCTCGGGTGTTTTTGTTTTTGAGCACCTTTTTCTTTGTTTTGTTTTGGTATTTGTTTTTTTTTCTTTTCTCGTCTTTTTTTCTACTGCCTGTCACATGCTGGGAAAGATTGCGCCAGCCCGCCCGGCCTTCAAGCACTGACTGGGCCTTCCCTTGGCTGACCCCCTGCGTGTCGCCGCGTTAATGGGGAATTCCCGCTGCTGATGTATGGGCCAAGTACTGGTGGTTTAAGCTCGCGTTTGGGCGCTTAAGCGCACTCAAAAGTTTACAAAGGTTTCTCATCCGTTGTCCTGCTGGGTGTTCAGTCAGTGTCTGTGTGTGCCCTATGCCTTCTGTTTGTAGAGCTGTTGTCATCTTGGCTTGTTCTGTTAGACCGGTGCAGCTCTGCTAGGTAAAGAGGGTTGGACGCAGGAAGGATTAGTGGCAGTTTGCACATATCCTAAGGATTTACAGCATTGGACGGTACCCACCAGGAAAAGTGCACATACTGATTTGCAAGTTTGAGAGATATAGACAAAGAAAATCCGTCGAAGTAAAGGTATGGAGAAGGGAAATGCAAAAAGCAGGTATATTTTCACCTGTTCTTTGCAGACCTAGATGCCAAGAGATTTAAACAGTTGAAGTTGCCAGTTGGGATCACACCTTCATCACGGTAAAGCAATGCAAGTGTGTGTGTGTGTGTGTGTGTGTGTGTGTGTGTGTGTGAGAGAGAGAGAGAGAGAGAGAGAGAGAGAGAGAGAGAGAGAGTTTGTGTGAGAGCGAAAGAAAGAGAGAGGGTCCGGACTCAGGACCATCCTAGACCCGCGCTGCCATGTGCCAAGCGAGATTGTGGCAACCCCTTTTTCCGCTACTCAATTACCCCTAAAATTCCAGCCCCCTTAGCCTACCCCCTTAACCCTTCCCCAGTATGCCTGTAACACCTCACCCCCTCACCCCCACCCTTCAGCGTTTTTTTAATTTTTTGCCTGTGGGAGTGGAACCAGGGTTCTGCATCATTATCCTCGAGTCCTCTACCACCATCTGCAAGGTCCCATTTTGAGACCCCTTTATGGGTTTCACCCGGGCGGTTATGGCTGGGGGAGGTAAGGTGGAACACCGAGACCGACAACCGGTCATGACCAATCCTCTCCCCAATCATGGGGATCCGTGTCCTTTCTGTCTCTCACACACACAGCATGCCAGTCCGTGTGAGTCTGTTTCGTGATGCTGGTAGATCCTTTGTTGCATGTCGGCTCGTGTAACATTCTATGCGCGAGCCAACAAAGTTGGCATTGTGGAATCTTGGTGATAGGTAGCATGAACTTGATGGGGGGGAGGAGGTTTGATTGGCGACTCCTTGGATCAGGTGTTAGCATGAGAGGATTGCAATTTGCAATTTTTTATTTTTTTTTTTTTTTTTTTTTTTTACCACACAACACACTCACCCCTTCTATTCTGGGGGGTACCAGTCCGGTTACTTATTACCGGCAAGCATAGACTCCGAGAGCCAACAGGAAAAAAACATGACATCAGATGAGAAATGTCGTATGTTCAAAACGTGGAGACCAAGGAAGTTACATTGTTGGAAGGGTGAGCAATGAGCGTGAGAACCTTGACAACGGAAGGGTAATTAAGATCAGTCACCAGTGGCTATTATATTTCGTCAGAGGAGAAAGCGCACAGGGAACTCTCAGGGCTAATCGTCAACGGACTCCATAACAGTTGACGTCATTGGTTGTCGTGGGTAGCACGGAACACGGAATGGCGGAAGTGTTTGCAAACAAAGAAGCAGCCAAACAGTCCGGAGTTGGAAGGATTAATAGCAAAAAAAATATTGTTTTTTCCAAGTTTGGCAGCAAAAATGTTGTCCTTTCGAAGTTTTCTTTGGAAAAATAGAGGTTTGGTTGCAACTTTACAGGGTTCCCATAGTTTGCCAGCACAAATAAAATACAGCTTTTTGCCGAGTTTCACAGCAAAAGGCCCCTAGGCCCCTGGCCTCAGGTACTCAGGG
>BFEA01000364.1:986903-1010590 GCA_003427395.1 Chara braunii | reverse complement strand
GGGGGGGGGGGGGGGACACCACTCACCAAACGTCAACAGTCGGAATATGCGCACCGCCACACCACGCACGGATGTGCAAGATAGAGCGTGGGCCTCGGTCCACGACACTCGACATGAACAAAAGACAAAAAATATGCCCGTGTATCTTTCCAACTTCTAGGAGAAGATTCATTCTTACATTTTGAGATAGTGGAGCAAGGCCATGAATCTGCCGCAAAAACAAAGAGAAATACACCCTGCATATGTTTTGCCTTATCCACACTGCGTGAGTCGTATGGTGCTCCCCTTCATTCGGACAAAAGACTGTCCACATGCATTCCAATTGTGGGGGCAAGGCCAATTTATATTTGTTTCTTTCAAAAAAAAACAACGAAACGACGAAAATACCAAAACAAACCGCCGAAACAAGGTGGAAAGCTATGCTTGCAAGGGTATATGGCTGTTCCCCGATGAGGAGAGAAGAGCTTTCAAAAAAAAAAAAAAAAAACGCAACAAAACGTGACATGATAAAAGGACGAAACACACCTCCTCCGCACTATCCAACGGGCATCCTTAAGAGATATTCGTCACCACAGTGTGTGTGTGTGTGTGTGTGTGTGTGTGTGTGCGGGGGGGTATTGAGAGAGAGAGAGAGAGGGCACAAACCCGAGACAATTGGATTGCTCTACGAGTCCGCAAATATATTAAGCAGCCAGACCAAGCGTATGACAGCGAAGAGTGACGAACAGCACATAACACCATAAACTGAGCTACTGAGATGGCCGTGTGCCCTGCTTGGTCTATACTTGCCTAGCCTGCTCCATCTACAACTACTAAAAGGGTGGAAGGCCCTGCCTATCGCCCCTTGACAGTACTAAGGCACTCGTTATTGCAGAGATCGCCTTCCCCGAACGCTGGTGCAACGTGCCCTCCGCCGCATTAACCCGTTCCTCGGTAGTCCCATCGGACASTTCACAGTAGACGATGCTTTGAAGACGAATGTCCTTGCCTCTCGCCCTGCTGCAGGAGGACGTCACCCTGAACGATGGATGTGGTTCGCTGCTTAGCACTTCTTCCAGAGGATGCCGAAGGCCAGACGGAACTTGGTGTCGTGGGAGTCGAGGAACATTGCGGCCTTGCCGCCTTGCACCCTGACCACCGTCTTGATGTTCAGGTTGGGAACGCCGTTGCACTGGCTCCACACCACCGTCAGGAAATTGTCCGTGGCCTCGAAGCTCTTGCTCTGCGGKCCGTAGAATTTGCGGCTGATGGTGCACGTGCCCGTTTGTCCGGAGAAGTAGTAGCTCGACTCGTAGACTCCCAACGAGTTCTTGCCGATGGCTGCGAACCCGCGGCCGGTCGCCTTCCCCAGCGTGAAAATCCAGCCCTTAGGATACTTCAGCCCGAAGGAGAGCTGGCAGAACTTCCTCGTGTTGGCGAGCCCTCCGTCGGTTGTGGCAACCATGCCGCCGAAGATGAACGTGACGGTGGAGTAGTCCGGCGAAAGCACGTAGTTCGTGTTTTCCCAGTTGCATCCGGTGCCGCCGTATGTGACGGAGTCTATGGTCACCTTGGGCGGGCAAAACGCGCTGGTGGAGGATGCAGCAGCGATCAGAAGCACAGCAGCCAGCGCGGCCATCGGAAACGTCAATCGTGCCATCGCTCCGGACCTGAACTTGGACGCCCTCGTGGTCGCTTAAACTCGGTCTTCCGCCGGCCTCCGCTCTCGACTCCCCTTCTAGGTTGCTCCTCAAGTTACTTCCGCCGTGATATCACTGCGCAATCAACGAGGAGGCGCAATTCAATCTATGCCCTAGTTGAGAGGGGGCTGTTCACTTTTATACACTACACTCTCACGCATCGTTCAATACGAATGTGTGGGCCTCACTCTCCACTCCTCAACTTTCTATACGCATCCGGACTTCATCCTGAACCATATACACTCCAACGGATCAAAATTCTCAAACGGA
This sequence comes from Chara braunii, assembly GCA_003427395.1. Lineage (NCBI taxonomy): Eukaryota > Viridiplantae > Streptophyta > Charophyceae > Charales > Characeae > Chara > Chara braunii. The sequence continues at coordinate 1,008,641 of BFEA01000364.1, read as the reverse complement.
TCTGGACAACGTCGCTGTCCATATGCGTTTCGAACTCTGTTCAATGGAGCTAAGCCCTGTGCCTTCAACCAGCACTACTGCCTCCCACCTCCGACGACCGTGGTAAGTAAGGGCCTCCTCACACAACTACTACTGCAAGCTTGGATTGGAATGCACTCCGAGACAGCGCAGTCGCTGAGGCTTAGATGTCCGTGCGCGAGATCCAGTCCCACTCACCAGAGGGGTTCCGTTTTCAGTTGAGGACCGAGAGGTAGGCGCGAGCCGCCACTGACCTTGACGCTCCAGGGGCACGGTTCCACCAGCAAAGACGATAGGATCAAGCTCATGAATCTGGATGTGTTTTATGCAGAGGTGCAGAAAAGCAGTTCGATCTAGATTTCTTGCACCTCTCCACAGTTACGTCCAGATTCGGGCATTCTATTCGACCCTCTTTGCTAGTGGGACCACGCCTCAGGGGCACGGTTCCACTAACAGGCGTGTAAGGTATAACTGTGCAAGATGAGCACGAGTGTGACACTGCACGACCATTGATCGCGCGGCAGCAAGAATTTTGATGTAATACCTTTCTCGGCCTTTTGGCTAAGATCAAGTGTAGTATCTGTTCTGATCAGTTTAATATCTGATCCGTGGTCCATCGGACCACATTTAAAAAAAGAAAAAAAAAAAGAATTTTGATGTTTTTTTCCTTTCTGTGTTTCCTTTTTTGTGTGAAGGCCATCCAACATGAGAAAAATAATTCTTTTACTTTTAATCCCAGAATCCATAACCGGTTTTTATTTTTATTTATTTTTATTTATTTTTATTTATTTTTATTTATTTTTATTTATTTTTATTTTTTTGTGAAAGGCGACGGCCTTGAGATATTATCATTGAGCTGACCGGCCCCAGGCAATTCATTAGTAGTTGGTTTTACTCATCAAGTTCCATCATCTGGATTCGAACAGGGTTTTTTTGTATTTCAACAGTCTATGGGTGTACCCACTGAGCTAGGCTCTTGGGTCCGTAACCGCTTCTCGTTCTGCTCTAACGAAAATTCGACAAACGGAATAAATACAGTCCTGTTAAAAAAAAAAAAAAAAGGGACGAAAATTCGACAAACACTTCCAACAAACCATCCTACACAGTGTCCTCTCGGCCACAGCAAACGAATGACTAAGGGCATACTCACACTTGTAGCAAATATCACAAAAATCACAGATTCTGTGATAGTTCGGGGTCACACTGTGAGGGCCTGGTAGCAAATGACAGAAATCTGTATGCAAAATCTCCAGCCTGCCTCGCCGGGGGGTACGCAATTTGCGGGCACCTCAAGAGGTGTGCACAAAGGCATTTCGGCTTTTCCAAGAGTTCACTGGAAAAAGAAGTGGAAAAGAAGCTGGATACGGACGAGGGTGCCACACGACCACGATGGAAAGCCACATCGAAAAGGCAAACTCGGATGGCCCTGCACAGAATTTCGATGTACGGAGACTACATTCCGTCAGTATACATCAAGTGCCAAGTAATGCACTGTTGCTTCTGTAAAAAACCTAAATAAATAAATAAATAATAATGCCAAGTGCCTCTTTTTTTTTTTTTTTTTTTTTTTTTGTTTCGAAAGGCTACATAACCATATATTCAAATCTAATTCGAGGCCGGGACCTCACAACAACCCGGTGTTATCCTGGGAGCATGACCCAGTTTCGCTTCCAGTAGTTTCATCCTCGGAACATTCACAATTCACCATTTATCTGACGAATACTTCTCTAAATTGGCTATAGCAGCCAAGGAGCTCCGTCGATAGCTCTATGTCCCTTATTCTAGCCTAAGCTCTGTTCTACCCAAATTGCCGAGCTACCACTCTTTCTGACCCTAAAACTAGACTACTCCTAATGGTATGGTCTCTGGGCTAACAAGATACGCGCCTGCACCGGCCGGCAAAGACTAAACGTCTTTGAGGAGCGACTCCTTTTGTGAGGTGACACTCTGATAGACAGGCTACAGTGCCTCCTAAGTAACCGAGTGCCCCGGTATGCAAAAGGGAAGGAACAAAAATAGAGAAGAGTAACTTTGCTACCTAACGTTCAAGTGGGGATTACTAGCTTCTCAACCAGCTAGAAAGGACTAAGCCTCTCGTTCTGTGAAAGCCGACCAGTTTGTTATCCTGGGCCCAAGTTTTTAAAAACCACCACTTGGACCGGCGAGAGCCCCTGCCGCTTTTCACTTTACTCCTCCAGTCCACCAAAATAGCTTGTCTTATACCTCTTTCGATACTCGTTTTCAGTTCCGCATCTGAGAAGGGGCGTCGGTTGAAGCGGGAGCGGTTCCTGTCCGACCAAATGACAGAGCAGATCACCCCTCTGACCACCTGAGATACGTAAGCCCACCCTCTCTTCGCAGAACCGTCTCCTGGAACAAAACCCAATAAGACCCACCGTTCATCCCACTCTACTCCCTGGCCCCCCAACTGTTGCCAATGTTGAGCCCACCATTTCCACACCCTCTTAGAGGCAGGGCAGTCCCACCACAAAGGCCTCGTGGACTCGAACGGCCAGGTGCACCGAGTGCAACCCAGGGTCACCTCCATACCTCGGCTGTGCAGCCACACCGCCGAAGGGGTGACAAGAAAGGACAACATCCACAGAATTCCGGCATGTTTTACATTTGGCAGTAGTTGAAGGGTGCACATCCTGAAGGTCCTCCAGCAGGACTGCACTCCACCTTTTAATGGCCACTGAGGTCGGCGACCTGGTTCGCTGTTGTGTCCTCTTATAGGAGTCGTTCACCGAGAAGGAAGACAGGTCCATGGGTTTGGAGTTCTGAGATCCTGACCACACAAAAGCCCTTGGATTAATTGATAGGTTTCTCAGAGGAGCCCTGCCCACCCAGATGGATGTGGGCGTACATTCTGAGGGGGCTTTCCTCTCAATGACTCTCATTTATGGGGGTTGTCCCAAACCTGTACCACTTCTTGTCCCTGCAGTGCCAAGCTGCCATCATGGTGATCCTCTCTTACTGACCAAGACTACACCTCCCTAAGTCCACTTTCTGTCAAAGCCTGCACCTTCCAGACCCTCCCCCTACTACCATCGTTAGGTGCATACCAGGTGCCGACGGGGTCTATTCCTTCCGGGCCTAATAACTCACACCATTCTCGTGGAATAGCTTGGAGCAAAGAAGCCCTGTGTTCTTCCACCCTCCATAGGTTGTGCAGCTGAGACCGGAGGTCCGTAGCCGTCTTCCATGTGCCGTGTAAGGTGGACCAAAGGTCTGCAACTCGGGAAACTCCTCTTTGGATCCAAGCTCGCCCGAATGTGGCCGGTTCTCTTCCTGCTGAAAATTCCTCTCCCTCCGGATCAGTAACGAACAGGTTCTCAAAGATGGGTTGTCCCAGCACCTCCTCCTTTGTCTGATGGGGGGTCCTTATATCCGGCGGGTGATCCGTCTACGCTTTCCGGACTGAGTCCCAAAACTCAGACTTGAGCCTTTGGTTGAGGAAAGACCTTGTGAAGAAGCACAGCCACACGTCTTCCGGGTGCGAGAGTTGCCATTCTCGCATCAAGATAAGCTCGGCCAATAGGATCCAATCATCTTTGTTGTCGGCCATCGCAACTTTGGCAACCCAATTACGCAGTTGTGCCTTGTTTTTCCGTTGAGGGTCAATCAAACCCAGGCCGCCTTCATCCTTCGGGACTGTAATGAGGTCCCAGGCCACTTTGGCCATGAAGCCCCCCTCAACTCCAGCTCTAGGCTTCCAAATGAATCTGCTTGCCAACCTTCGAATTTCTGTCAGTACAGTTGCCGCCAACTCTCTAACTGCACCCACAAACCACAACAAGGCGAACAGTGCAGCATTAACAACGATGGCTCTCCCGAAGAGGGAGAGATGCCAGGCTGAACCCCAAACGCGCAGTGTGGCTACAATGCGTTGCTGTAGCAGTAGCCCCTGAACTTCCCCCATCGCTCGCAGACTAACCATGACTCCTAGGCATCTTTCCCCCGAGTCCAAATCAACACGTTGCATCCCCCATTCGACCTGTAGGGCTGAACCCTCCAGCAAAAGGTAGGTAGATTTATTCCAATTAACCAGAGCTTCTGATAATTGGGAATAATCCAAGAGAACGAACTTAATTGCCAATAATGAATGTTGAGAGTTCTCCGACACCAGGAACAAATCATCTGCTAAGGCTTTGACCTGACACTCCTTGTCCCCCGGAAGGGCTAGTCCCTTGATGTCCGGGTGATTGCGGATCCGGTTCAAGGGGATCTCAAGCTGCAACACGAAGAGCAAGGGGGCCAGGGGCACCCTTGTCTCAGCGACCGAGTCAAACTGAAGGTCTGAGAGAGATGCCCATTCACAAGCACCGATGAGGTGGACATTGTGTACATTGCAATTACCCATCTACAAAACTCCGAACCGAAGTCCAACTTCCGCAGGGTGGTCAAGACAAACGACCAACCCACCCGGTCGTACGCTTTCTCGAGGTCTAATAGTAGAATGGTTGCATCCAGTTCTTTTTTCTGCACTGGCCGTCAAAATATTTACAAAAATTGATTGACCTTGTACAAAGGCCCCCTGATTCCTGTCAATCACTCTAGGTAGGATTTTCCCTAGTCTGATTGCCATTGATTTGGCTAACAACTTATAATCCACGTTTCGTATGGAAATTGGTCGGTAATTGCGTACGTTAGCTTTGTCCCCCTTTTTTATCATCAGAGAGATCACCCCTTGAGACATTCCTTTGCCTAGTCTTCCGCCTGATAGTACCTAATTGTACACCTCCACCAGTGCCGGTCCCAACGAGTCCCAACAAGCACGGTAAAATTCCCTGTGAGACCATCGACGCCTGGGCACTTGCCTAAGGCCATCTGCTTCAGTGTGAACTGCAACTCCTCCAATGTGACCGGTCTATCTAGTGTCAGACGTTCTTGATCTGTTAACCGAACCTGAGTATCAGACCACATATCCAGTTTCATTGAGAGGTCCGTATCTACTGTGTCCTCTGTCCTTCTGGATGTGAGTATGTCGCAGAAGTACAACTTGGCATACTCCAGCATGCCTGTAGAGGATGAGGCCGGCGGTGCAGAGCCGTCAAACGGACGGTTGAGCTGGACTACCTGTTGAAAAGAGCTGCTAGGTAGCAACTTCCTGAACGATTCCTTGGTTAATCTGTCGTGGACCTCGATCCCCTTCAACTGCAGGTTCTCTTTCCACCTTTCTTGTTTCCTCACTTGCAGTCTCCTAGTCTACTAGCCTTTTAACCCTCTCCTGAGTCCAGCAAAGCTCAGAAATCAGGTGTCCCTCCAGCCTCCTCTCTGCTTCTTCTACCCTCTTCCTACATGCTTCTTCTTCTTTATTCCTTTCCCTTGCCAAAATTCTGGAACAAACATCCATCATACCGGAGATAATCGCAATACAGCTGTCAAGCCAATCCGCAGGAGATTGAAATAATTCTCTTGCAGTTTGCCAGGCTTCCATATGATCAGCCACCCATTCCTTCAGGCCTGCATCTTCCAGATTGAGAGAGTTCAACTTGAAGTAGTCTCGTCCTCTGTCTGCTGTTGGATTGAGAGCCACATCAGCCGTCACAGGTCTGTGGTCAGACATTGGGTGCAAAACTGGGGTAACTGCTGTCACATTTTGAACCATCTCTCTGTTCACCAGAAAGTAATCTAGCCTGCATCGGGTAACTGTTCCCTGTTCTCTCCTTACATTGGAGAACCAAGTGAAGCCATCTGAGGTGGGGTTCAACAGGCAGAATGGATCGAGTTGATCCAGTTATCCAGGTCTTGCATAAGATCTAAAAGCATGTCAGCATCACGCCTCCCTGCTGAACTAGATCCCTGAATCATGGCCTCGTCTAATGAGATGTTCCAATCACCTACAAAGATTAGCCGGTCAGTCCGAGGAATGACTGGCAGAAGGTTCCGAAAGAACTTTGCTCTCAGGCCTGTATCTGAGGGTGCATAAACAGTTATAACGCACCACTCCTCCTGCCCCGTTTGAAGCTTTACCCATGCCCACCTGCCCCACAGGTCCGCCTCACTATCTACAATTTGAGGGAGGAGATTCCGATGATAAAGGATGTCAACTCCTCCCCTTGTACCTTGTGCAGGGGACCAGACCTGTGGGCCGTCCCACCACGAGGAGAAACGGGCCAGATTGACTTCATTAAGCTTAGTTTCTTGGATGCACAGGGAATTGATTATTTCCCGAAACATCCAAGTTTTCATCCTCCTCTTCTTTTCCCTGTCTGTGGTATCTCCCAACCCCCTCACGTTCCACGTAGCTATCTTAACCTTAACCATGAGCATGTAATTCTTCCGCCTGATGGAGGATGCGGGATGGGCTGATGGACGGAACTGAGTCGCTGTCATGATTATGGTGGCCTTCCGAGGGCGTCGCGGCCATTGTCGTTCCTTTGGAAGTACTCTGTGAACAACCTGAGTATGAGGGAGTACGCCAAGTGTCTGTCTGTGCATCCAACAAAAATTTCGAATGGAGGTTAGTCTCCTCTGGGAGCATATCATTCAGATTTAGTAAAAGAAGGGCAGAAACTCCCGACGCCAGTCCAATAGCCTCCAGATCCTGACTGTACCTCTCGTGTACAGCTTCAAGTTTAAACCAACGGACCCCTTCTCTTGACAAGATTCCTGCCACTGTCGGATCAATCCTGACATCTAACAGCGGAAAGTAGAACTTGTACACCCTATCCTCAAATGGAACCAAGCAGTTTGTCATGGTCGCTCTCGGGATAACTCGGAGAGGGAGAGACTCGCCAAACAGCTTCTTAGTAATGCTAAGTATTTCTAGTGGTGTCGGAGTCTTTCGAAGTTCTGACGGCAAATGTGAGCTGCCATTCTTTAGCGTTTGTTTTCCCCTTTTACAACTCCTGAATGAAAGAAAACAAAATTAAAAAACCCCTTCTCGTGTGTGACTTGCACAAGAGTGCAAATTTTGACACGCGGCAAGGTCCCACTTGCGCAAATTAGGAGATTTCGGTCATTGATCTTTGCTATCTACGGTCAGTATCTCTTAATTCGTGCAAGTGGGACCTAGCCCACGGAGAAGGCCGGAGAAGGCTGCGACCATGGGCGGTTTTGTGTGAGCAGCAGCAAACAGAAATATCACAAAAGCCTTAGCAAATGCCACATTTTTTTGCGATTTTTTTTTTTTTTTTTTTGAGAAAAAAGGCTAATTCAATGACCTGTCAAATCTGGACAGGACGGCGTTTCAGGCCTTTTTTTTATTGTCATTATAGTATTACGGGAACCCCGTAGCAGCCACATCCGTGCTCAAGCCTCCAACAAGGGAACATGTAAGAGCTGCACCGTCAAGTGTGAGGGCATACTCACACTGGGATCTATAATCCCAAATCCCCCTAAAAAAAGGGTAGCGGGCCGATCACATAGATTTGTCAAAGTACCAAATGTACTTTTGGTGTGCCCATTTGTCAGTGGCCCGCAAAGCCACGGCGGGTCACCTCTGGAGGTGACTGCAAATGCCCTATTTATTTTCTTGCATTTTCTTCAAAAAATAGCAAAAATTCATTCACAAAAGCTCTTGCACAATTTGTGGATGGCCAGGTGTGACCAGCCAAGTACCATATCCCAATTTCTCCAGGCGGCCGCCACCTTGTCCCACCTGAAAAGGTACAGCAGTGTGACGTGAACCATGCCCAAAACCTCAAATAGGCCCTTCCCTTGCTTCCTGCGCTGCCGGTGTGTTCGCCTTAATCAGAGAACTTCGCTCTCCTCCTGCCACACCACTGTCGACAGTCTGTCGTGCTCCGCCCTCGTTGGGTCCAACTGCAGCCTGCCATAGACAGCCCCCCCCGCCTGCATTGTGCACATCCACGGTTGATCCACCCCCGACATTGGATGCGTTATCCAACTTATCCCCCCACGCATTGCCAATGCCCCCTTCGTACTCGCCCGAAAGTGTAGCACAGAAACCTACATGGACAGCGTGGCCACCATATCCACCCATCGCGTGGACAGATCGCTGTGGAGAGTGGGGACTGTACAATTTGCTTCTACCTCCTCATCCACCCGTTCCTAAGGGGAAAGCGGCCTATGGCCCGGTCCGGTTGACAATCTCATATCTCACATTCCTGGAGGGTTGTTCCTCCACACCAAGAGCTGGCTGATGGCCGCAGGATATGCAGGCAGTACACCGAACCTTTCCCCATCCTGGCTGAGCAATGATAGATGTGACGACGAAGGAGCGCCATGCACACCAGCTGCCCTCTGCGAGTCATCCATATGCTGGTGATGGCCAGGGTACACTGGCGACGGATATTCAGGACACCACTGGTGTCCGTCCATGGCTGTGAGGCAGCTCCTTGTATTCCAAAGATTGCACCTTCCTATGTCGTTAAGACATTAAACGAAAAACGCAGCACAGAGTGACGACTGTCACAGCAACACTGCTGCAAGGAAGATAGTGATGGCGAGAAGAGACACCAAAATAACAACGATGAAGGTAACATCCCAGAGAAAATGACATTCTCGAGATGCAGTAGGCGTTGATGTGAAGTAAGGGCAAATGGGAGAAGCTCTCCGTTGGTGACCGCAACGCTCGTCCAGCCGCATCTTCCAGACGTCGTTCGAAGGCACTTCTATCGGAACAGGTATGGAGTCGTTGGCCGCCGTCCCATGACGACAGGTGAAGGCTGACATGGCTTCCACGACGCCGTCCCATGGCCAACAGGTGAAGGCTGATGTGGGCGAAGCACGATGCGGTATGGAGCAACGAACGAGTTAGCGGGTGGATAAGGATGGAGGACACTGCTGCTGTGATAAAAGGGCATGTGGCCGACGTACCCCCAAAGTGATTGGAGGCATTGGCCTCCCCGTGAGAATGCCCCTCACAAGAGACACATCAACCACGGCTATGGCTGTCCATGGATGAAGATACAGTGGACGTGAAAGACATAAATCTATGGATTGCTGCCTATAAGACGCTAACGCCTAATCCAGGCTCCCACGAAGGCGCTGGGGGGCTCACATGAATTTTGTCACTATTGGCATGTTTAGTGGGGTGGCCGCTAGGTCACCTTGACTCACATATTGTACAAAGACTCAACCGGCCATATTTCGTGTATCGTTTAATCAAAAATGTTATCAAGTCCAAAAACTTTTGATCTTGTTTTCGTGATAACAAGGCGCAACTTATACGTTGAGCTTCGCCCTTCACTAACCATTTTGCACCCTAAATCCTATAGTAAATGTCAAATTCTGTTGCGAGTCTCTGCAAACCCGCCGACTTCCAGTAAATAAATCATTTGACTGGATCAGTTATTATCTAGTAGCACACTTTCATTACATACTTTCTATGGGATCCGTATGCACTCTATTTGCAGGATTGTACAATTGGATGCTGCCTCCAGCAAGCAGTTTCAGACTTCAAGAGCTGCGCTAATTCTGACGCAGATGCGCTGTCTTGGTCAAAGCGCCCGCGTTGATGCTTTTTCGACTGCGTGTATACGTGTGGGGATGAAGATAGTGTAGCGCTTTATTTTTGCCTTGGATGAACAAATGACACGTGCCCAACGTGTCAGTTTGGAGGATGAGAAGTATCTTCATTCAAAAGCATTGCCCACTTTGATTCGCCACGACGGGCTCATGGTGATCATAGTGCCTTCGCTGTCCATTATAGGAGAGGGAGGAGCATGTGGTATAGAGGGAGATGGTGCATTGTGTATCTAGTCTCTTTCTACTCCAGGGGTGGTGTTATTGAAAGGAAATTAAGAGGCAGGAGCGTGGTTTCTTTTTGGTATGCCGGATCTTTATACCAATGATGAGTGGAATGGTGAAAGAATGAGAGACACAGGTAATCATAGTACCTTCGCTGTCCAATATCGGAGAGGGAGAAGCCAGTGGAATAGAAGGAGATGGTTCATTGTGTATCTAGTCTCTTTCTAGTCCAGGGGAGGTGTGATTGAAAATTAAGCGGCAGGAGCGTGGTGTCTTTTTGGTCTGCGGGATCTTTTTACCAATATACCAATGATGAGTGGAATGGTGAACGAACGAGAGATAGAAACAGAGTTTGAACAGTGTTGGGAATACTGCAACGTCAACAAAGGATCTGAGAGGTGCGGTCAAGTACGAAAAGAAGGTATGAGTCATCTATGATCAGCGCCAGTAAGGATGGAAGAACTAGCGCCAATGTGGTAATCACGGAACAAAGGTATGTGTAAAGTAGTGAAGACGGTTTCAGTGATACTTCATTTCGCGAGGCGGGTTATATGAAGAAGGAAGGAAGTAAGGTAGCAATACTGAGGTTAGGATTTAAAGTTAGTAAAAGTTTTTGAGAATCAACGTGTGGGTGAGGCGCCAGCGTCAGTATAGGATACACGTCAGGTGAAGCGATAATACATAAAAGTTGGAGGAATCAATGCAAACGTCGGGTTTCATGTTGACCCAGCGCCTGTGATGAGAGAGTGTGGAGAGAGAGCGCGACATTGATGATGAGATCATCGAACATTAAGAGTCAGCGGTTGTACAGCTAGCATCTATGTTGCGAGAACGTGGAGAGAGAGAGTGGCTCATTGTCACAATTTTTACATCGACTGTAAAAGTTTACACCACTGAGGCGATACATACTTTGAGCATCAGTAAAAGGAAGGGGAAGGGAGAACGCAAAGGAGAGAGTGGAGTAGGGAGTGGGGTAGGTAGAAAGAAGGGGGGGAAGGGATCCTAAAAGAGGAGAGAGTGAAACTAAAAAAGTTGAACGGATTAATATGATCTGTCAGGAGTATTGTTTGTTCAGGCAGGGGCATCGTCTGTTCAGTCAGCAGGATTCAGAAGCGCGATTCAATAGGGGAGATACAGGAAGCGGGAGGGTTGTCTTTTGATTCACATCACAAGTGGTGACGAGGAAGAACCGGTTAAAGAAGGGTAGAGGGAGGAGGTGATATTATTGAAGAGGGAGAAGACCAAGTGGAAGGAAGGTGGAGGGAAGAGATCTTACGGAGGTGGGATTGAAATCGGTGGAATCAAACCGACTGAGGTGATCAGTCAGGGGCAATCTGTCCAGCCAAGTGTGATTCGCCGAGCGGCTTAACTGTGGAGAAATAAAGAAGACGAGATACTACAGGAAGAGGAGTGTGGAAAGAAGGGCGGGAAGAATATCAGCGGTGATGTTTATTCCTCACTTCACTCCCGCCCCTTAACCTGCCCATTGTTCTATCGATCTTTCTCTGAAGGGGATCTAATCAGTCATTGGTGAATTAAAATAAATAGTTAATGATCAATCGCTGAAAAATAAGAGAAAAGAGGGAAAAGTAATTGAAGGAGATAAAAGTAAATAATTAATGATCAATCGCTGAAAAAAAAGAGAAAAGAGAAAAAACGATTGAAGGAACTTTAAGGAATTGTTCTAAATAACTGTGCAATAGTGTGTTGTTAAAAAAAAAAAAAAAATTGTACATCGTCAGCGTAGTCATAGGATGATGGATTTAACCTTGATGATTAGAGGGGCTATGCCGCAGATGGCATCACGACAGCTTCATACTCTAGTGAGAACAGTGTTGGCTGAAAGTCAGAAATTGGACATGAATCATATCGGAAAAAAAGAAAATTCGTCTTCATTGGAAGGGGAAGTTCTCACTGCAGAGGAAAGAAGAGAAGGAGGAGATATTGGGAGTATTGAATTTGAAAGAAATAATCAGAAAGAAAAGGTAAATAAGGGAAGGGGACCGTCAATTTTCACTTCTATACCCAACCACATACCTTCTCCACACATTAACAAAGAAGCACAAGGAGGGGTGATGATTCTCAACCTTTTATTTACCACCTGTAATCAAGGACAAACGTTGATAGGGGAAGGGAATGAATCCGGAAATGGGAAAGGTGCAGAGAAGCACTCAAATGAGACTGAGGAAGTCCAGCACACTCTGATGATGGACTGTCAAAACAGTTTTACGACAGGAGGGCAAGGACAGTTGCTTTTGCAGAGTTCCTTTGGGACAAAGGGAGGAGTGGCTACGCAATCAGGGTCACTCCAAAGGTTATCGCAGGGATGGAAAGGAAGAAGGGAGGAGGAACTAAGACGAGGGAAGGAGGTAAGAAAGGAAGGTGAAAGGGGAGGAGTTGTAAGAGGTGGAAAACAGGATGGAAGGGAAGGAAGGGAGAAGGATAGGGAAGGAGGAGAAAGAGTTGGAAAGGGAGAAGGAAGGTTGGAAGAAGGAAAGGGGGGAAAAGAAGAGAAGGCGTACAGGCAAGAGGAATGGCCGGCCCTACCAGGAACAAAGCCGATCACTGAGAGACAGACTTCACAGTCAGCAATAGCTCCTTCGCCGTGGTTGCAGAGTGTCAAGGGGCCTTTCCATTCAAAAGAATTGGAAATTCCGAGACAAATGACTCAAACACAATCACTGAAAATTCCTATGAGGAACTTGACCACGGCAAAAGCTTATTTCCTATCAAGATTTTTAATTCCATCTGAAAGCAGGGTGATAGAAACAGCCGGAAAAAAACTTTAATTAAAACGTACCCAGTTCAGAAACTGGCAGAAAGAGATAATGTGTACTCTACACATGGAAACAACTGGGTCTTCCATGATGACGCTGCTTACAAATCCACAAATGACAAGATTAAGTAGATAATCAAAAGGCTGACAGCCTATAAGGGAAGCTATGAGGCGGTGTGTGAGGATTTTCTTATTCTGCCAGTTTCTGCAACTATGTATATTCTTTTATGTTTGCATACGAATGACAAATGCATGATTGAATCTTGGAGGAAATTGAGATGTGACCGATCAGAGGTACGCATCTATCCGTGGACGCCACCTAAACAGGGACCAGATGAGAAAACAAATCAGATGATGGAGGATTTCTATTGGGTAGAATTTAGACACATACCAATAGAAATCCTGGCGGCGTTTATTCATTATTTCGGAAAAAATCATGAGATTGTGGACTTTATTGACCCTCTTCCCGCATACGCAGCAAGGAGGGATGACCATTTAATGTTGGCTCTTAATCATCCAGCCACGATGCCTTTTCAGATGGATGATGTCATTCCATATAGGGTAGGGGGAAGGGAATATCGTATTCATACAGCACACAAATTACAACCGTGGTGTTTTAGATGCAAAGCATATAGGCACTTAAGTACGGACCCTAACTGTGCACAAATCCAGGAAGAAGAAATAGGGCAAGAGATAGGCTAACTAGAGATCCGTTCAAAGTCAATTTGAAGAGGACTGTTGATGCTGGACACGAAGGGTGGATGTATGTGGAGAACGCTAAGAAGGGGGAAATGAATAAGGGGTGGACTTGAAAAAGGGAGGGAGATCCCAATTGGGAGACCAAACCCCCTGACACTTGGGTTCCCCCTGAAGTTAAGGCAACTACGGCGGTCACACAACCAACAAAGACCATCCACCCGACGCATTCGATACAGTTAGATATCACACAGGCCTCTACATCTGATGCCCAGGAGAAACACATGGGGGGGAAGGGGGTTCCTGGGCAGAGGGAGAGGGGTAGTAGTGTAACAAGTCATCAGCAGTGGGTTCCGGTCAGCAATAAAAAAGTGGAAGCTCTCCCGGGACCGCAGCCGACTGAATATTTGCAGATAAAAGAAAAAGAAGAGAATGCAGGGCATCTTAGTGGGGAAGAGTCTGACTCAGAAAACGAGGAAAAGGGGAAAGAAGATGAGATATCAGAGGAAGGACCGGTTCAGTTAAAAAAGAAAGGAAAAAAAAGAATAATAAAACAGCTAACCAGTCCACACAAGGAAGTAATCCTCATCAATGATAAGGATTCTCCTATGAAGGAGGCCCAAGCTGAGTCAACACAACCTGGGCATCGATCATCGGTCGGGAAAGAGAAAGTAAGAGAACAGACAAGGGATCTGCAGATGGAAGAGGATGGGGTATCTGTAGTAGTAGGGGACGGACCGGAAATAGTATCCTCTGATCCACTTCAAAAGGTTTTTGGCCCTGAACCAATGGATGTAGACTCCTCAGCGGAAGATTTTGAGATGAAAGACACATCCTCTCAACCTCAGCCGGACATCTCAAGGATTCAAAAGATAAAACAGTTAGCTGAGTGGGTGTTGCATAATTTAAAGAAACGTTTTGGAGAAGCTACAGTGGAATTTTGGGATAATTCTTATGTTCAGTTGGTGAATTTATCAACCAGTAGTCACAGTTTGAAAACCGTATTACAGCAGGGGCTGCCTGAGGGTATTCTATGGTCCAAGGTAAGCTTGAGAATTCTAAATATTGTAACTAGTTTGTTCCAACCTCCTTCTTCTCCAATGGAAGGGGAACCTGCACAAGGGGAGAGCGTTTTGATGGGCAAAGGAGGGATGAGGGAAGCTGAAGGAAATGAAGAGGTAGGGGGGGGGGGATCAAAATAAGATTAATGTTCTTGCAACAAGGAGAAAATTACCTGAGGAAGAAAAGGAAGTAAAAGTGGAGGATATGGGGACGGAAAGAGGCTATAAGGAGAATGGAATGGCTAACATAATTTCCTCTCAAGTGGAGTCGTCCCTTTCTCAGGAAGTGTGAAGGAAGGAAAAAAAAGAGCAAGACCCAGGTAAGAGACAAAAGTTCAGATATGTTTTAGAAAAAAAGGGCAAGTTGTTAGGTCTCAGTCTCCAAGGGGGAATCTGGTCATACCTGTTAGGAAGAGAAGCGGGAAATGGAAAATTGGTCTTTCCTCCATAGGCCAAGAGCAATATGGAGGGGTTACTCTAAGAGGCTGGACTACATATATAGAGTACCAAAATTCGAACGACCGCACCTTTAAAAGGGATCTGCATGATTTTTTGGTCAAGCATTTTGACCCAGGTCCACAGGCGACACTCACGGAAATTGGGGAACACGCAAAGATGACAAAAAAAAAATACTTATGTGAGATTTGAGGATAACAAAGAATCAGGTCTTCGTTGGTTTTCCCATACAGCATTGCTGGAACTTCAATATTTGAAAATCAAGGCAAATGCAATATGGTCAGTGGGGGAAATATCAACTTTTCTTTGTTCCTTTTTAAGGAATGGTGTATTAACAGCCTCATCTAGTTTGGAGGCGGGTAACTGGGTACGATTATAGAAATATATCGGTAGGGACCATGAGGATTCAAGATGGATGCACTGCAAACTTTCTATGGCAAAAATCCAGCTTGGTAGCGTGCTTCTCAAAAAACAGAATTGGATCTTAGGTCTCTTAATGTGAATAGCCTGACTACATCAGATGCTGTAAAAAGAAAAGCAATCATGGAGCAATTGAAAGGAGTCGGGGGGAGATCTTGGCCTGATTTAATTTGTATTGAGGACATTCACCTCATGAACACTCCTAAGCATAATAGAGCACACAATCTAGCTTGGCCCTATCAGAAATATCAAGCCTATCCCACAACCAATGTATCGGCGGGGGTTGCTATTTGGGTACCACCAAATTCAAGGATAGAAATAGTGTACTCTAAAGATGACCAAGAGCAGGGTAGATGGCTAGTCACGTTGGTAATGTTGGAAATAGAGTTAATTTGTGTGATCAACATTTATGGTCCTAACACGGCAAATGAGCGTCGAGAATTTTTTCAGGAAATTAGAAACCATATCCCGAGAGGGGTACCCATTATCATGGCAGGTGACTTTAATGCGGCACCAGATCAATGGCTAGATAGATGGAAAATTCTGGATCCATGCCCTATATATATAGAGGAAGATGAACAAATTATCCAACAGCTAAGTGAATCAGAAAATTTATTTGACTCCTATAGGAGGTTATGCCCTCAGGAACGATCCTATACATGAATACAGAATATTGGTTCCCCTTACTAGTCAAGATCAAGGATAGATCTGATTCTCATGTCGGAGGATTTGAAAGGCGCATTGATGGGAGTGAATATTTTTTCGCAAAGTCCATGGCCAGGAATGGACCACAAGATGTGTGCAGTGCTACTCTCTTTCAGAGAGAAACCAGATCAGGGTAGGAGCTTCTACAAAATCAACTCATCTCTCCTCAAGCGAAGGGATTTTAGAAACTATATACAGGATGTTTGGCAATTGTGGCACTCCACTAAGGATAGACATGACTCATATATAGCATGGTTTAATAATGGACTAGTATTCTTGGCTTAAAAGTGTAGTGAATATTCTAAGTTAAGGGTCAAAGAAAGATATAATCAGAGAATGCTTATTCAAGAAAACATTCTTCAATCGAACAACAGGACGTTCTAGAACAATCATCTCAACCAGTAGACATTCTAGACTTCAAGAAACAATTACTTACTTTTGCTGAACATCGTTGACAAGGGCATATGATCAGAGGCAAATTATTTAAACATTTGACAGAAGGACAAATGGACTCATCATTTTTTTCTATGGCACGGGCCAGAGATAGACGTATTTCTTACAAAGACCTACACAAGAACCTTTCACCTCAGCTAGTAGTTTGAAAGTGGCATATGATTTTTTCAAAAATCTTTTCGTATCAAGGGTAGATGCAGCAGTATTTAACTCAAATATTCAGGAATTTTTGGCCCATATGACACAGGAAATAACTCAACAATAAAAGGTCAAACGGAGGAACCCATCACCAAGGAGGAAATTTGGACAGCGCTCTTACAAATGGACGAGGATAAAACCCCGGGTTTCGATGGTTTCCCTAAAGAATTTTGGAAGACAATGTGGCCGCATTTTTCGGAGGACCTAATGGAATTTTATAGGCAGGTCTAGGAATCAGGATGCATGGGAGAAATAATTGGACAAGGGATACTTACCCTATTATACAAAAAAGAAGATAAAACAAATATAAAGAACTTTAGGACAATTACCTTACTTACTGTTGTATACAAGATGTTGGCCAAGGCTATTGCTAACAGGTTCATCCCACTAATGCCGGATATTATTCACCCTTCACAAACAGGGTTCATTAAAGATAGGAATATACATAATAATATCCTACTCATCAATGAGATGATTAAATTATCTCGTCAAAATCATCAGAATGCAGCCTTTGTATTCATAGATTTCGAGAAAGCGTATGATCGTGTGGAATAAAGGTTTTTGGATGCATGTCTGGAAAAAATGAATTTTTGTCCAACAATTCGTAAATGGATTACTATACTGCATTCGAATGCTACCACAAGGGTCCAGGTCAATGGTCTACTTTCACCAGAAATACATCTCAAAAGATCAGTAAGACAAGGAGATTTTTTAGCCCCTTTTCGTTTTGTAATTATAATGGAAGCATTATAAGCTAATCTCAGAGTAAATAAGAACGTTAGAAGACTTCACATTTCAGGAATTCCAGAGGAAGCGATACCAATCTGCTCTATGTTTGTCGATGATCTAACCATAATGATGGAAGCATCGCAGGAAAACATGGGGGAAATAAAAATATTGATGGATAAGTTCTCCCTTCTGTCGGATATGGAAGTTAACTGGGGAAGTAAAACTCAAGGTTGGTGGATTCATTCTCTAGGAGATAGGCCGCCAGAGAATCCTAAGCTAAAGTGGATGGCATTAGAGGCACCTATCAGAGTATTGGGGGTGATTCTCACAACAAAAGAGAAACTAATTTCTAATGATATATGAATTACTTATCTAGCGTTACAGAAAATGAAGCAATGAAAAAACTTACATACTTCCCTTTTCGGCAGGGCTTTGTTTTTTAACAATGTAATTCTTGCGTCAATTTGGTACATGTCTGCCTTATGGGCGTTGAACAAGAAATCCGCTAAGGAACTTCGGGGGCAGCTCACAACCTTCTTATGGCGAGGTAACCACGAGACATCTCATGTAATCCCCAGAGTAGCATGGCAGGTTCTTATACAACCAAAAGCCAAGAGGGGTTTAGGCATTTTGGATCCAATGATCCAATGTTAAGCTTTGGTTCTTCAATGGATTATACGTTTAATTTTTGCTACCGACCTCCCTTGGCAATCTTTGACTATGGAACAAATACACAGATTGGCTCCACAAACCACAAACAATGTAAATCCACTAACTTGGGTGGAGGATAGGTATTGGGCTATTCCCCGACCTAAGGCACACTCTGTTAAAGAGGGGGAGAGAAGAGAGGTTCGGAGAGATCTAGTGTTAGACGGTTTTTGGGTGAATTTATTGAAAATAAGGCGTAAGTTACCTATACCTAACAAATCACTCCCTTCTAGGTACAAGGAAATACTTAAACAACCAATTTTTGGAAACAAGTGGATCTCAGATGCACAAGGTGGGGTGTTCATAAGTTCTACATCCCCGTGGTCCACCTGGGTTAAACATAGTATAATTAGGATCAAAGACTTGTGGAATTCAGAAAACAAGAGTTGGAAATCGGTGGACCAACTAAGAAAGGAAATTATGTATGCACATCATTTAGAGGAGAATCTTAAAATCATCACTTCATCTACCCCTTTGGCCTGGTTTGCCACGCTGAAAAAGGGGTCCGTCTTTTTGGTTCGTGACTGGGTATGTGCGTATCTGACGGAAGGTTCCAGGGTAGTAGGACAAATTTTAGATATCCATATAGATGGGGCCTTAATAAATGTATTTGCACTTTACAGAGAC
The DNA here is from genome assembly GCA_003427395.1 of Chara braunii. Classification (NCBI taxonomy): domain Eukaryota; kingdom Viridiplantae; phylum Streptophyta; class Charophyceae; order Charales; family Characeae; genus Chara; species Chara braunii. The sequence continues at coordinate 990,134 of BFEA01000364.1, read as the reverse complement.
TACACAATGGCACAACACAATCAAGACAAAGTATTGTTCTTTAATTTTGAATCCTTATATAGAGTAAGGGCTTAGTATAGGACGGCTTCCAACGTATGGAAAGTTTTTTGCCCAAATATTCCTATACCCGATCTTCGTTTGGATCCTGCGGAATGGACTTGGCGTGCCAATAGAAAATGCAAGGCGCAGAGGTTGCAATCTCTTTCAGTCAAGGCTTCATATCGATTGTTAAGTCCTAGAACAGATGTTCTAGCGGTCTTACAGGGCTCGACATCTGAATGTTTATATGGATTTGCTTAGTACGGTCAAGTGGTGTCAAGGTTTCAAGGAAAGACCTGCTAAGTTTGCCTCACTACAGTGGCAGATTGCACATAGGTGTCTGCCAACAAACGACTGGTTGATTGATCATTCCACGTTGGAGCAGAGGGGGGTGGCTCTGCCATGGTGTGACATGTGTGTGGATGCGTTTCCCAGCAGAAAGATAAAAGAAACAATTGAGCACATCTTTTTACAATGTCCAAGGGCAAAACTCTTGTGGAGACGATGGGACTATGTATGGAATAGATTTACGGGTATCGATTGGCCATGGGATTGGAGGGCGATTTTATTGGGGCATTGGTACCCTGTTCTCACTTCTTTATCGAATTTTCAGCAGAACCTGTATAGCATAGGTAGGAAATCAATGTTATGGGTACTATGGTAAAAAAAATGTGTTTTCACAATAGAAAATGTTAAGATTGATGGCAGAGAAATGTCGGAACTAGTACAGCAAATGGTGGAAACAGAGGTGAGATACCAATGGGAAAGAACTAGAGAAAGAATCAATATGCTGCAGCAAAAACAGGAAATAAATAAGAAAATACTCAATTTCACTAAGGACTGGCTGGGTGATTCTCAAAGAGGGAAACAGGGAAAGGTGGAATGGTTAGGAGGGGAGCAGGATGGGGAAAACATCAAGAGGGATTATAAGATTATATTCCGTGATTGGTTCGATGTCCAGCCAGGCGCAATATTAAGACCTCCCGAATCTTTTCCGGATCCTTTCCCCCCTTCGGACCTGGCATTGGTGGATTAGCAGTGGTATGGGGGGGGGGGTGGAATAATGGCAGGCAAAATCATTCACTACATTTATTTGGATATGATAGAGGGATCAGTTGCTATTTGGATAGGTCACAGAGGGATGATTTGCTAGTAGAGATTGATTTTTTCTTGCGGCCCTATGGGGCTGAAGAGGTAGCTCTCCTTCAGATTATTGCAGTTCTCTGTATCATGTTCCAGACATATTATGTAAGAGGTAGCTCTCCTTCAGATTATTGCACTTCTCTGTATCGTGTTCCTGATATATTATGAAAGAGGGACGCTGCACCCGGTTTCCAGCAGGTGCAGCTCCCCACCAATAGAATGGAGCCAATGAATTAAAAAAAAAAAATAATAATAATAATAAAAATGTTGGCCTTCAGTGTGCAACGGCCTTTGTAATTATGACATTAAAATCTTTTGTCCACTGTCTTTTGTCAACTGCCTTTTGACAACAGTTTCGGAGCTCGAGCGGAGTCCATGGCGAAGTGCCACTGTTGTTACTCTACCTGTTATGGCATATTTGCTACAGGGCACGATGCAGGGATGACGCCTTGCAAGCGAGGCATGAAGTTGAAGTGCCACAACAATCACATTGCCTCCAACGGAGTCCGACCATTGTTGCAACCCTGTCAGGATCAAGACGAAGGGTTGAGGGGGAGGAGATGGAGATGGAGATGGAAGGGGCAGCGCAGCTCCAACGCGGACTCAACTCACACGTGCTCCAAAAGTGCAGAATGAAGAATCAAGCTGGAAACAGACTGCAATTGGGGTATACCCCAGCGGACTGACTAGACTCGACTGGACAGGCCTGGTACCGACAGTGGTACCGGGCAGGACTCGACTCGACTGAACGAATATACGGCCCGTGGGGTCAGGCCACGGCCTGGTCCCACAAGCCAAACAACCAAAATAGCCTGATATCCCTGACTGTAGGTCAGGGCCGCTAGAGGTATGCTACACGATCCTCGGACCTGTAATGGATCGCAAGAGTCAAAGACACGCTTCTGCAAAAGCAGCAGAACTCTGTACTAGAGAAAGCTGAGAAATCTAGGATGCAGAGCAAGCTCCATGCGGAGTCCATGCGATGCAGGCAAAGCGACATAATGTCAAATGAGAACCAAATATCTAGTATACACATCCTAACTAACAACAGAAAATGAAATGTAGCATGATACAATCCTAGAGTTCTGGAGGCAATTGCCTCAGTGCTGAAAGGAAAAAGAGCAATATGTCCCAAGTAATGTCATGTCGCTAAACCTCTAAGAGTGGGATGGTCTCAGAGGGGGTGAATGCAGCCTAAGAATCAAAACTCCTAAGAGCAGTCACACACGAGGTGGGGTAGGTCATCAGGCTCAGGCTGAGGGAGTGGTAGCAATGCAAAACCAATGACCCTAATAGATAAACCATCAAGGCGGTTAATGCTCGACTAATGGGTGACACCATGCAAGGTCGACCATGAAAGGGGAGTCAGGAAAAGATGGACATATGCCTAACCGAAGGCATGAAATGGTCGGCCCTAGGGTGATGAGGGATGCAGTGGGTGAGGGAAGCATGCACACCTATGTACCCATTTGAACGTGCTCAACGCGCGTTCGCGTTCAAATGGACGCGTTCAAACCACGTTCCGGCGCGTTCAAACTCGTTTAAACGTGCCACGTGGCGTTGGAGGGAAGAAAATTGAACGCGCGCCCCCCACCGGTGTGTGTGTGTGTGTTTGTGTGAGTTTGCGTATGTTTGCGTGTGTTTGTGTCAAATTGTGTGTCTATGAAGTTCGTGTATGTGTGTGAGTGTATTCGCACTCTCAACCTCCCCATGCGTCAGTAGAAGTCCGATGAGACAGCCTGGCACAGTCATGCTTTTCTAGGTTTACCGCGAAAATGAAAAGACACGCACTCGCAAAAAAAAAAAGATTTAATATATTCAATAGATTCAATCATTCAGATTCATTCTATAGATTAAATCTTCATGAGATTCAAGCGATCCATAGATCGACTCTTTATGAGATCCATCTAATCTCACATCCATTCAATCTATAAAATAGAATAGATTGAATCGATACAATCTCTCTCTCTCTCTCTCTCTCTCTCTCTCTCTCTCTCTCTCTCTCTCTCTCTCTCTCTCTCTCTCTCTCTCTCTCTCTCTCTCTCTCTC
>BFEA01000364.1:948586-960277 GCA_003427395.1 Chara braunii | reverse complement strand
TGCGCTGTCCTTCCAGCTCCATCTCCAGCTCCTTCTTCCTCACCCCCTTCGTCTCGAGCTTGACGGGCCGCCATACCGCCGGGCCCGTCACAGTGAGTGTCGCCAAACGGAAAGGGGCTGAACGGTCGACAAATTTGAATACTTTATCTGACTGCCCTTGATCCGATTGCCCACTGTATTCCACGACGAAAAACGTTACAAGGCATTTATCTCATGCTGAAGTCTGCCGTTTGCAGCCCTCTTCGTCACCGTTTGCTGGATGTATACCGTCGTCGTCTAGCTACTGCCCTTCCCCACTTGCCTTTAATGGATGACGTCTTTCGAAGGCTGCCGCCGTTGCTCCTGGTCATCCTTTCGCATGTCCTTGTCGTCTTCTTTCACGTTTACATCCTCGGTAGGGTGCCCGGACGTACAGGTAAGAGGCGGTCTGCGAAGAAGGACGTCGGCATGGACGGGCGGCAGACGAATAGCAGGTCTTCAACAGACCACTCCTGAAGCCACCGCACAGGCCATAGCCCAGCTCGCGGTGCAAGGGCGTACGACCCGTTAGAGTGCATGTGTCATATGTTGTCCTCTACCCTCTGGTCCCTTCATCATCGCTGTTCGGTCGACCTTCACCATCATCGTAGAATTACGGCCCTGTCCTACGTGTTGTCGATGGCCGACCTCTATTGAAGGTTACCACTGCTGCTCCTAGTCACAATTTTGCTTGTCGTGGTCCTCCCGTTCCACGTGTGCTTCCTCTATCGTTGATGGTTGACCTCTATCGAAGGCCTCTAGCAAAGAGAAGACGAGGGATCGACACTGACTGGAGTCGATATCGACATTGGCAACGCATCCCGCGAGCGTTCGTCCACACTGGATGCAATCGCCATCGCCCGAAAGACACGTGGCGACATACGTAGCTTCTCCCAGAAGTACCCCTCTGTCGCATCATCGCATTGCCTGAGATCCACCCACGCCCCCCGTTCCTCCTTTTCATCCACCACCTCGACGTCACTCATGGAAGAACACTGCAACCCATAGCGCAGCAAACCTGAACTGCAGCCTCCGTGATGGCCACAGTATCCAGCCCTTCGACAGGAACTTGATGAAGCGTTTTCCTCTGCCGCGTGCGGATCTGCGCTCTCATTCTGCCCAATGCCCTCTCCTGCTGACAACGAAAGAGCATGGCCATCACGGCCGCTGCCACAGCCGTCTTCTCGATCGTCGTCAACTTCCCACGATCGTCATCGCCGCCGCCCTCCATAGGCACGTGTGCTGCAATGCTCATGAACCACAAAAATACAACAGCCTACCAACTCACCACGACCACGGTAACCTCAGCACCAAGTCTCCGAGGATGTTCCCTGCGTGTGCTCGACTGAACACATAGGCGCGACGGCATGCAGAGGCGATGGCGATGGACCTTCACGGGGGGCTCACAAATTTCTGACGACGTACGAGGACTCCACTGCACCGCTGCAAATGCCCGTTGCCACCGTCTCAGATATGGATGCCACCTGCCCCGCGTCGCCGTCGTGAGTCCAGCACCCAATTTGAAATTTGATTTTCGACCGGCGAGGTCCATTGCTTTTTAAGGGTTTTTTTTTCCGGTCGCCAGCACCTTTCAAAATTTCCCGCCTTCGGCAGCTGGACCACACTGTAGCAAGACGGACATCACCCAATGGACCAAGGCATTTCCCCTCCCGCAGCTGACTATAATATTATTAAAATGACCGCGGATGGCCGACAGGAATCATCCTTGGGAGACCACCCCAAGGATAGGGCGACGGCGGGAGTTTCCTTGAAAACCTCCAAGGAAACTTCCTTCAGTCCCGAGGACGCTCCAAGGAGTGTCTAACGAGCCCCTGAGTCCTCACCCAACAGCGCACGCCGAAGGACTTTCTGCTGGGCAGATCTACCGCCTCCCATCCATGCTCTGTCAGATTGGACACTGCAGGGTATCACCTACCAAATTTGGGGTTAGTGGCAGTATGCCTACCAGAGGGGTATGCCTATGTCACCAGTGTTGAAACAAGTTCGTAGGGGAAGGGGACCGGACGAGAGGCACAGGGACTGGCCCATCGAAGAATCTCTGTCCGGATGCTACGGACGTACCCCTGGCTCGTATGGCCCCCGTGCTGTAGCAGGTATTGCCCCTGCTGGCGGGTGCAGCTCCCGCATGTTCCCTCGTTGGAGGCTTGAGCATGGATGTGGCTGCTACAGGGTTCCCCGTAATACTATAATGAGTATTACTATGATGAGTATTAGGGCCTCACCACACCAGTGTCAAAAACTAGTTTTTCTACATTGGTGAATAGTCACACCAGGTGTCGAGTTCTTTTTTTCCCCGATCTTCTCGATATGTGTCAGTAAAGAGTTATCGACAAGGGCCGCTTCCAACTCGGAACCGCTCGCCTAAAGAGTTATCGACAAGGGCCGCTTCCAACTCGGAACCGCTCGCCTGCGGCGGGCTGAAACTCGGAACCACAAAAGGGAGCTTGTGAAAAAATGTGCGGATTTCTACATCTTTCAGGACGCGGCCTCAACATCTCGTGTCTTCTTCTTCTTGCTTTTTCTTTTTTTCCCCTTCATCCTGGGTCTTCGACATACCGAGTGGCAAAGGCAGCCATTGTGTAGAAACTGTAAATGTCCAAAATGGTCTGAATTTTCACGGTTTCGACATTGGTGTGGCGAGGTCCTTAATGACAATAAAAAAAGACTGAAAGCCTGTCCTCTCCAGATTTGACAGGTAATTTTACTGGTTGGGCTTAAAAAGAATTAGCTTTATATCCAGATTTGACAGGTAATTGAATTGGTTGGGGTTAAAAAAGAATTAATTTAGCCATATAATAATAATAATATATAAAAAAAAGAAACCGGTTCTTTTTCTACACCTGTCAGCCGTTTTTCGACATTGGAGTTTTCGACAAGAGAGCTGCCATGGCCCTATGGAGTGTCGAAAAGTAGGGATGTAGAGGCCGTGGAAAAGGGTGATGGCATGGAAAAGGCTGAGGGCCTCACCCCAACACCCTCAAAATGCGCATCATGAGAATGCACATCTGCCAAGAACATGGCCAGATGCACCCGCCACATTTCTGTCTTTTTAGCATTTGGAAAGCCATGAGGCGAGGCCCTGAGAGCTGGTTAGAAAAGTAGAGATGTCTAAAAAGCCCTGAAAAAGCCCTCCTTTTCGCTACCTTGCAGGCGAGGCGTCGAGTTTCCAGCTGCTGCAGGCAGGCGTTTTCTACCCAAGTTGAATACATTGATCTGACATCTGTCGACTCTTTTTTCGACATTTTCTCTTCTACAGTCTATGCAGACATTGCAGAGTGAGAAAATGTCGACATCCGTTAAAATCGGAAGGATTAGCATGAATTAAAAAAAAAAATGGGAAGAACATTCGTTCTGAAGTTTCACATTTGGTGAGTGGTGGAGCAAGGCCGTAGACAACGAAAGAGGAGAGAAGAGAAAGAATCTGTGTCCTCCCCGGACCTCTCCCCTATTGTGATTCGTCATAGGGGTTTTCAGAAAAGTAAAAAAAGAAAAGAATATCTGTCCAGCTTGTTGAGCCTGCTGCCAGTTTGTCATTGGCTCCGTTTTCTTCGTCCTCTCTTGTTTCTGGAAGTTCCGCATGCAGCCAGCGCATGAGACTTCATGGCACGCGCGCACACACACACACACACACACACACACACACACACACACACTCACACACACACACACACACACACACACACACACACACACACACACACGCACAGCTGTTGATGACCAGGTCCAGCGAAGATGCGGAGTGCTGACGGCATCCTATGAATCTAATAATTTCGTGTGGGAGAAAACAATTCCCTACCCTTGTTCTGCGCCAGCGTGCGTAATTTCAGCGCCAAAAGAAGGAAAAAACGAAAAAAAGGAGGGATTTTGTGCATCTGACTTCAGATTGGTGTACCTGTTCTTCACAGAAGACTCTGTAGAACTTCCTGTTCTGTTATTATTACAATTATTTATTTATTTATTTTTTAGAAAAAAGGAGGTGGCATTTTATATTATAATCTCGAGCTGGAGGCCTGGAATTCCTCCACATCTCACCCGGAATTATCTGAGGCCCTTACCCAGCTTAGGCTCGTGCCCGAAAACGGGTCCAGCGTCCCCAGATCTGCAATCTTCCCAAAAAAAGGTGGAACTGGATCAACAAAGAAACGAAAACAGAAATTCCCAGTACCAAAATGGAGAAGCCGAAAATTCCCACCCAACTACGAAAATTCTGCAAAACGCTTCCCCCTATCAATGTCTCCGTTTTCCTCTCTGAGCCCTATTTAGTTCTTTGAATTGGGGAGAAGAGAGGATATTGTCGCGGTGGAAATCCTCTCAATTTATGGGTGTCACCCTTGCAGAGGGGCCATCCTCATCCTCTGTATCAGTCCAATTTTAACTGCTATTTCGTCAAAACGGACTTTTTTTTTTTTTTGAACGAAATTGAAACCGAGTTTTTTGGCCCCAAAAAAACTCGTCCAACTTTGCTGCTCCTGAGAGTCCGGCGTTCTTAATACACTGGACCCCCTGGATGTATGTGAACTTACCTTGAGACCAGATACATCCAGGCGCCCCCCCCCTGGATGTATCTGTTCTCAAGCTAAGTCCACATACATCCAGGGAGTCCAGCGTCTTAAGGACGCCGGACCCTCAGGAGTGGCAAATTGGAGATTATTGGACATTTTTTTGGCCAAAAAATTCGGTTTCAATTTCGTTAAAAAAATAAAAAATTGTCCATTATGACGAAGTGGCAGCTTTTTGACGGATGTCGTGAAGCACAAGAAGGAATTTCTCTGGGACCACCCGGCTGATGAAAGATCAGCTACAACGTGCTGTAATTCGAATTCGAATCACTGCTGTGGCGTGGATTTTGATTTTGTCATCATGAGTTGAAGTTGTGACCAGGTGTGCAGAAAGGTTCGCGGTTCTTGGCGGTCTGAGACCGAGTAACCAAGGGGCTGCTCCTGGGCCCAGATCATTGAAACCCGGTGGGACGAACCCCGCAAGAAATGAATTTGGACGAAATGGGTAATAACGAGGTCGTCCCCGACCCCAACTTCACCTTCTATGCGATATCTCGCCCTTCCGTCCAGGCAGATGAGAAAAAGAAAGCTAAATCCAAACAGCGCCTAAAAGACGGGGCCAGAGAGGCTGAGGAAGGGAAAAGAGACAGGGGAGAGGGTGTGGACTCGAGCACAACATGCAAGAAAGCGAGACTGGATCTAAACAAGAGTGCAGGCCGGATGGTGACAGGAGACCAAGCCGGCGTCTCGTCCATAGAGCCAGGGAACTTTCCCCCCAGGAAACGAAGCCATGGTTCCCAGGCAGCTAAGCCCGAACTGAGCTTTGCCGCTCGTCACACTGGCCAGAAAGGATAAACAAAACCCTAATTTCAAAGAATTGTCTATCCCACTCATCTGTGTCAACTCAGCCCAGGGTCCCAGTGTCCTGACTCTCAGGAAAGAAGAGACCCTGGAATTACCTTTCTTCGAGTGTTCCGGACCACTTTCGGACAGCCAGATCCAGAGCCGGAGCTCAGATTCCCTGCTACAGGGACTGGGCTCCTGCTCCCTCCTGGCCTCCCCCAAAGCCGGGCGGCACACAGTGGCTCACTCCGGGGGCCACAAGACGCTTCTGCACCTCTGGTTCCTCAGCCTTACAACATTTGAAGGCATGAAGGAACAATGGACAAACTTGAAACTACACTGGCTACCACTGCAGAGCTTCTGCAACCCAGGATCAGACTCCCTGCTAGATATTCTTATTGGGAAAGATGCCTCCGCGCCGGATGTTGCAGACTGGCTCCTTTGGACGGACAGCATGGGCCTGCTGGGTTCGCCCCTTTTCACGTCCCAGCTGTACCAACAAAACGTGCAAATAGAAAACTCCACAGGCTGCATCCAAGTAGACAGCAGTGCGCCACAGGCCAATGGTCTTACCGAATAAGGTGAGACTTGCAACCTGGAACGTACGTGGCCTTGGAGACACTTCCAATCGGTTCAAGAGAGCCAGCATCTCATCATGGATACGCAGCAACAACGTCCAAATAACATGCCTACAAGAAACAAAACTTGGCAGGGAAAAGATCGGCGAGGCTTCCTCCTGGTGGAAGGGGCCTCAGTTCTGGGCCCCGGCGGTAGGTACCAAAGGACGCACAGCGATCCTCATTCACAAGGACCTTGAAATAGAGATCATAGACCACTACCTCGACAACAATGGTAGGTGGGTATGGGTTAAACTCCTCGTTGGTGACGAGGAGTGGGCTATAATGTCGATCTACGCACCAATCGAACTTAAAGAAAGATCCGCCTTCTTTGCCGCCCTCCCATCAATAATCCCAGATGTTGAAAATTTGGTTATAGCCGGGGATTGGAACACAACACTCAACCCGGGCCTGGACTCACCCAAAATTAGCCCTATCAGGGAAGACGCAGTAATGTTGTCCTCCTTTGCCGAATCACAGAGCTTAGTGGATGTGTACAGGGTACTAAACCCAGAGAACCATGGCTTCACATGGAGAGGACCCGGGCCGGCCCGCCACGCCCCCATCCCAGAAAGAAGATTGAATTTCTTCTACAGGAGAGGGTGTCTATGGGACCTCTGCCTGTGGTGCGAACCATTGGTGGTGGCAGGCATATCTGACCACTACCCAGTATGCATGGACATCACCGCTAAGGAAATATTCGACGAACATCGCCCACCATTTAGATTGAACACAAACATACTCAAGGACAAGGGCATAGGCACTTGGATCACCAATCAGATGTCAATGTGGCTCCAAGCGCAAGACCTGTTCAGTAATAAATTCACTTGGGCGGAAGTTGGGCTGGGCATTGTCCAGGTCGCCCTCATAACCTTCTCCCGCATGAAAGCTGCCAACAGAACATGGAAGGAAGAGTCCCTCCGAAAAAGCATTGAACAAGCAGAAAAAAGCATGGGGAAAGACCCTTTCACAGACTTCTTCTGGTTCGAGAAAAGAGGCCGCATGCTTAAGGAGCTGGAAACAATCGAAGTTAAAAAGCAGCAAGAGTGGCTGGACTGGCTGAAGCTAAGAGGAATACTAGGGTACGACAGAATGACGAAAATCTGTTTCCGCTCCCTCATCCTCAAGCAAGCCAAACCAAGGGTATTGTTGCTGGAACACCGGTTCGAACCGCAGGCCCAAGTTAGCCACAGACACAGATCGCATGTGCACATACGCCCTAGCTTACACAGACAAGGACCTCTCTTTAGGCTCCCCCTTCTGGGATAAGCTCCAGGTCACGCTACACGGCCAAACCGCAGCTCTTCTAGATGCACCGGTGACCCCCGAAGAGATCCTCATCGCGGCCAAGAGCATGGCCCAAGGGAAGTGCCCTGGCCTGGATGGTATGCCCATCGAGCTTTTCCTAGGCAGCTGGAACGCCTTCGCCCCCCTCTTCACGGAGGTCTACAACATCGCACTACAAACAGGCTCCTTACCCAAAAGCCGGACTAAGGGGGTCATCTCCCTTTTATATAAAAAAGGGGATAAGAAAGAAGTGCAGAACTACCGCCCGATTTCCGTCCTCAACGTGACATATAAGCTGCTGGCCAAAACGCTAGCCATCAGACTACCGGACTCCCTCCCCAAGCTGATAGGCCGGGAACAGGGGGCTTTCGTAAAAGGACGTTCCATATTTGACAACATCCTGTCAACAATGCAAGCCCTGGAAATAGTAGGCAAGGAACAAAGACAAGTCGCAATCCTACTCCTGGACATGGAGAAAGCCTATGACAGGGTAGGCTGGCCCTTTGTTTTCATGTCCCTTAAAAAAATGGGGTTTAAAACCGGCTTCTGCAGCTGGATTAGGGCCCTGTATACGGAGGCCTCGTCGGTAGTTATGCTAAATGGCAAGCTATCTGAAGAGTTCCCTCTCACTCGCTCCCTAAGACAAGGATGCCCCCGGGCTCCCCTTATCTTCGTTATCCAATTAGAAGTTCTGCTCGCCAATATCCGATTTAATGACAACCTAAAAGGCCTCCAACTCGCCCCCACAACCCAGTGGAAGGGAGGGGCGATTGCGGACGACCTCACAGTGGCTTGTGCCAACGAACCACAGGCCCTAGCGGAGCTTCGCAGCACCCTGGATACATACTGCAACCTGTCGGAAGCAGCCATAAATTGGGAAAAATCGGTGTTTTTCCTACCACCCGCCTACACCATAGCAACCGACTGGGGCCTGAAAAGGGTCCCGGCGGACACATCAGACCGATTTCTCGGGGTACAGGTCTCACTTACCGAATGCTCCGAAGCACAAGACTCCATCTTGGGGGAACGGGTGGCAGCCCGCATTTCAGGGTGGGTCAGGAACCACCAACTATCCCTGTTCGGCAGGGCTTTGGTGCTCTCCATGGCAGCCCTCTCCCTTCTTTGGTTCCCACTAGCGGTACACCTATTGGGAGACACCGCGTACAAAAGCATAAAGAGAGCGGCCTCCCGCTACATCTGGAAACCAACAGCAACAGAACAACAGGGATTCATCGTCAAGGTAGCCTGGGACAGCATCACCTGCCCCAGAGACCAGGGGGGCCTGGGCATCCTGGACCCCAGACAGCAGAACTTGGCCCTCCTAGCCAGATGGCCTATCAAGGCCTTCTTCTCCCTAGAGGACAGCTGGTGGAAGAAATTCGCCGAATACATCCTTGGGAAAGAGTGGTCCCTATCAGAACCCACACACGTATGGTGGTGCTTAGTGATTAAATCATATTGCAACCGCCGTCCATCCTCAAAGGTATGGAGAAACATTCTGCACGCTTGGAACAAGCTGTTCCCCGATACCTCTCGCCCCCCCACCACCAGGATTGAAATCTTAAACCAGATATTATTCGAAAACGCCCTGATCCTGGACCAGGGAGGAGCCCCATTCCCAGCGGATGGTTCCCCCGGTACGTTTGGCAGAGCGTGGGTAGAAAGGGGGATCATCCTCGTCAAAGACCTGTGGGACGAAAGTAGATCCAACTGGTCATCGGACAAGGACATACAAGCCAAGCTCCCGCGACTGAGAAACACACTGGGCAACCTGCAGAAAATCAAGGATGCCCTCCCCTCTCACTGGATCCAACAACTGAAAGCAGATACTGTATACGCACAGGGTACCTGGCTGGAACACCCCGACGAAGTAGGGGTAGTCATGAGGGTGTAGGACCACGTCCCGCCCACAGACATAAAAGTGCAGAATTGGTGTCTGGCGAATATACACAAACAACACGGTCCCCTCATAATGGATGAGGAACAGGTCATCCCCTCCTCGAGGGAACTGGTGGAGGTCGGAGTTCGGGAAACCCAACTTCCTGGATCCGAGATCCATTCCCTCCTCCCAGGGAGACCGGAGCCAGGTAAGATGGAGCCCCTCCTCTTGGGGTGGCACTTCGATGAACCCCATTCCCCTTTTTTTCCCATCTGCCAATACAATACCAAGCAAGGCGCCAACTACAAAGGCAAAAATCTACCAAAAAGCCCATTGTCACAGCCATGGGAAGATGGTCATTGTCGCACCCCCAAACGGTGCAAGAAGCTGAGCTATTTAAACTTTCGGCCATTCTCAAGAAACTCCCGTCACAAAGGCTAAGCTCCCTCATGTGGACACAATCAATGCAAGTTATACCGACCTCAATGTGGCTAATCTCCAAAGGAATGGGGGTAGAAGCCACGTGCGCAAGATGCAATTGGGGTTGGGAGTCCCTCTCCCACGTCTGGGTGGACTGCCCCCTCTCTGACCAAATCTGGGAATGGTGGAAAGAGCAATGGAAGTTATGCTTCGGGCCTTCCTTCGACTGGTCCGATCGTTGGGTTATGACAGGCATCCCTCCACCTGGCCAATCTTACGACTCAGTAGGTTACGTGGCCTTGACCTGCCGAGGGGTGATCATGGAAGCAATATGGTCAGCTCGCAATGCCCAAATCTTCAAGAAAACACAGATACACCTCAAACAAATAATAGCCACCATCAAAGCCAACATCAGGCTTATGATTGTAGCTGACTGGGTTCGCTCCCGCAGGGTCGCCAACCACAGCTTTCAGAGGTTCAGAAAGACATGGGCCAGGGACAACCGTTTTGCTTCGGTTAACAACGACAGAAAACTGAGTTTCGCCACGTGGCTCACCCAGTCTCACTGAGGGTTAACCCCTCAACACCGCTAGGACAATAACACCCACTATCTAGGCCACCCTCGATAAACCGAGGAGCAGTCTAACCCGCCTTAGGGTCCCCGCCTTGGGGTCGACCCAATAGACCCGGACGTACCAGGTCGTAGGACCCCGCACCTTTATATTTATTTTTGCTTGGATTAAGCTAAGCTGGCTGAGGCTGCCGGGTTTCAGTAAGATTGGAAGGCAGGCTAGCTGATAGGTGTTACGTCACAGAACACAGGGAGCAGATTCGGATTGGTTACTGGTTTAAGCTAAACTGGCTGAGGCTGCCAGTTGTTATGAAATTTTTGGTTTTTCTGTATGATTGTTCTTTTGACTCCCTACATTTATTTTTACCTTTGCGTGGAATAAGCTAAACTGGCTGAGGCTGCCAGGTTTCAGTAGGATTGGAAGGCAGACTAGCTGACAAGATAAGTGATATGACATAGAACGCAGTGAGCAGATTACGTTTTGGTCTGGTTTATGCCAAGCTGGCTGAGGCTGCCAGGAGTTATAGCGCTTCGGAATTTCTTTTAAAGTATTAGATTGGATATTGAAGTTAGATTCGACTGTTGAGCGGTATAAGCGAAGCTGGCTAAGGCTGCCAGATTTCAGGGTTCCCCGGGTAGACTGTGAGGGCCCCGGCCTCGTTTATTGATTATTGAGCAATAAAAGCCTTGGGCACTGGGCCCGTTTAAACAAAACAAAAAACAACAACAACAACAACAACCCGGTGGGACTCCGTTCAGCAGTCTCAGGGCCTTTCTTCAGGCTAGAACGTTTTTGGCAGAGCTGTGAATTTGATTACAGTCAGCCTGTCAGGTCCTCGTCGGGTTCGGATTCCGATCCGGGGAAAGCGCTAATGCCAGTACCAGAACGCAACAAGGCAAGTGGGAAACAAGTGGGAAAGTACGTGGTGCTGCTGCAGAGAACATGATCACAAACAGAAGATTTCCGTACGTGGCCCAGCTATTGATGCCGAGCCGGAAAATGCCCTGCCAGGGGCGAGGTCCCATTAGCAGTCGGATAGGAGTGTGGCCGATCCAGTGTGACACTGAGTGGCAGCGGCCAGACACATTCATTACGAATTTCTGGGCTGAGAAAACAGAGACCTCCCACTGGAAATCACGGCAGAGTGCTTCCCAGCCATCGGATCACAAATGATCTGATGGTGATGGTGCAAAGACACTGAACAAAGTCGCCACATTTTTTTGGAATAAAATAGACTTCTGTCAGCACTGATCCTGACACCCTCCATATACTCCGTGATTGAAGGAGGGCTCCACCCAATGAGATAATTGCACAACAGCAAGTAAAATGCTGAAAATCTTCCATCCCGTGGGCTAAGGCGGACCCCAACCTCGTTTGGGGTTGGCCACACCCCCAACCGATTGAAAAGATTCTGGCGGGAAGCTGTCTTTGCACGGGCATGCCCAGTGTTAAGGAGAGGGGGAGGGGAACGAAGTTCTCCTTACTTTTTCGGGTAATACATGTAAAATACTGACCGTGGGATCACCAGTACTGCA
>BFEA01000364.1:929681-943029 GCA_003427395.1 Chara braunii | reverse complement strand
CTCTCTCTCTCTCTCTCTCTCTCTCTCTCTCTCTCTCTCTCTCTCTCTCTTTGATGGATAAGTAGGTTCAACCTCAAAAGTCATGCTTATTTTTTTGTCGACTTGTGTATGAGAATGGCAGAGAAGGGGAGAGAAGAGCACAAATATCAGAGAAGGGAGCATAGGAGGAAGAGCAGAGTACAGCAGAACTGCGCTGCCAAATGGGAGAAAAGCGATAGCACGAATTTAGCAGCTCTGCTGTTATCTGCTCTTTCCGCCATGCTCCCTCCAAGTTGGTAAAACATTAGGAAGTTACTTTCGCCGAATTGGCGAAGCGCCCGTGACGCATCTTTTGGCTGTGGGATTGTGAGAGGGATTGGATTAAGAAGGGGTTTTCCCACAGGACAGCCGCATAGCATGACAGATAGAGAGACCTGTTAGTTAACAGGCCATGAGCTCGAATCTGGGTTCAACACCGAGCGCATGTAGCATTACCAACTTAACCCCAAAAATGCCCGCGAACAATGAAAAGAGACGCACCGCCTCATCATCATTATCATCATTATCTCCATCATGATGATAACGATCACCATCATCGCAATGACTATGATGAAGAAAACGAAGAATACACAGAACTCAAACGTATCAGATCTAGTACGTGACGCTCAAGTAATCACGGGTCTCAGAGGACCCAACTACATTGTGAGGAAATAAACAAAGTTCTAATGCAGATACCGGGCCAGGCAGGCCTCGCTCCATGATTCTCCAGGTCCATAAAAGACAAAAAACATGGCGATGTATCTTTCCATGTTCTAGCGGAAGATTCATTCTCATTTTGCACATTTGGTGCGTACTGGGGCGAGGCCCACTGTCCGACAATCCACGCACGTACACAAAACTCCCCGCCAATAGATTCGTTTTTTCCCTTTCCATTTCTGTTTCTTAACACAGCTGCGAAGCTGCCGTGTCGTATGGAGGGGTTCCTTCTTTGTTTCTTTTTTTTGGGGGGAGGGGGGAAAGAGAGGGGTTGAGAAGAGGTGCTTTCATGCAGTCGAGCCACATAGCATGACAGAGAGAAACCTGCTATTCATCAGGTCATAAGCTCGAACGCGGGTTCACCACCGGCCCATGTACCAGGCCACAAAACAAAAGGGGTGGCATCATCATCATCGCTTGTGTCTTCGTCGTCGTCATCATCATCATCATCATCAGCAGCAGCAGCAGCAGCAGCAGCAACACCTGTGTCGTTATCATCATCATCATCATCATCATCATCATCATCATCATCACCACCACCACCACCACCACTACCACCATCATTCATCATCATCATCAGCGCCTGTGTCGTGGTCATCATCATCATCATCATCATCACTACCATCATCTTCATCATCATCATCACCACCGCCATCATCATCATTATGATGTCTAAAACAAGAAAAGGTCGTTGACGAGGAAATCGGGTGCCATCATCATCATCAACACACACACACACACTCTCACGCACGCGCCCGCGCACGCGCGTCGGAGAACCTCTCTGTCTCTCTCACGCGCGCGCGCGCACGAGAGAGAGAGAGAGAGAGAGAGAGAGAGAGAGAGAGAGACGTGGGGTCGGGCTGCGACCCTTGATGTGCCAAACTGGGAGCAGCAGTCCGTTCCAAGGGGACAACGGCCCAGGGGCCCGAGGGGTAGACGCTGGACCACGGGCCACTTTTCTTAACACTAATTCAGTCACCAAAACGTGGATTCGAACGTCGAACGAATCAGCGGGTGGACACGTTGGAAGGTACGGTGGCCCTGCCCAAAACGGATTTCATCTCGTCTTGTTTACCGTACGACATCTCCTACTGCCCTTCCTGACAGCACGTTCCTTTCCCTTTGGGCCGCCGCCAAAATCGTAAAAGTCCCGCTATTGTCGGCCAAGTGGGATCCGAAATCACTTTTCCGTTCCTCAAGGGGCGGGCCCGCCCAAAGGGGTTCTTTTTGGTTCTCCCCGAAAAGAAGAGAAGTCGGATTCGCCCCTAAAAGCCCCGCGAAAGATGGAAGCGCAGCGCACGGAACGTGAGAGAAAAATGCGACCCCACATGCCCTACTTCTGCGGAACTTCACCTAGGGGAGCTGCACTATCTCGTGGCGCCTCGTCGTGGCGCCTCGAGGATCCCATGGCCTGCGCATCAGGGGAAAAAAAAAAACAGAGGCAGATCCCACTTCTTATAAGCAGGGCACTTTTAGGTAGAATTCAGGATCCAACTGCTTTGCATGGAACTCCGATCCCATCCAGGAATGTCGGGGAAGTGGAAACATTGTCGTACGTGGAGGCGCCAGCGTGATTGCAGGGGCGGTAGTTCTACGGATTTTTTAAAGAGGCCCATCCCGTACCCAGCACTGTGAGAGAAGGAGCCCTTGTTTTTTTCTTCCTTTTTTTCCCCCCTGATTTGTAGACCGTTGGATCCTCGAGGCGTCACAAGATAGTGCCTCTCCGTTCGGAAAAGTTCCGCAGATATAGGGCATGTAAGGTCGCATTTTTCTTTCCCATTCCGCTGCGCCTCCACCTTTTGCGCCTTACGAAAACGGAAATTAGTGGGATCAACCCTAAAGGAAGCAAAAAACAAGGGCTCCTTCTTTCACAGTCCAGGGCACGGGGTAGGCCTCTTTCGAAAATCGGTAGAACTACCACCCCTGCAATCACGCTGGCGCCTCCACGTACAACAATGTTTCCAATTCCCCGACATTCCTGGACGGGATCCGAGTTCCATGGAAAGAAGTGGGATCCCGAATTCTGCCTAAAAGTGCCCTGCTTATAAGAAGTGGGATCTGCCCCTAACAACTGGGCCAGGGCCTCTGCTGGGGCCTTCCATGTGGCTGAGTAGACTGCTTTCTTTTTCTTTTTTTCGGGGACCATTTCTCTATTTATGCGTGTCATCCTTTTGCAGGGGCCATGCTAGTCTTCTCTGTATCGATCCAATTTTAACGGATGTCCCGAAGGACAAAGACTTCGGACCATTTCTCTATTTATGCCTGTCATCCTTGTGCAGGGGCCATGCTAATCTTCTCTGTATCGTTCCAATTCTAACGGATGTCCCCAAGGACTGACTGCTTTTCATAGGTCCCTGACCAGAGGGGTAACTTCTGAAGAGTCGCAAAAACTAGTTATAATTGCACTATGGGGAAAGATTCACTTTGCAATTGCACTCTGAACACCCTAACTGGCCAGAGAGCTGGGTTCTATACATTGCCGGAAATGCAATTTGAAACTGTATCTTGGCCCACAGTGCAATTATACCTCGTTTTTGTAACTCCCGCCAAGTTTCCCCCTTTCTTAAATTGTGCTGCCGTCCTCTTTCTCCTTTCATGCATGCCAGAACCACCATAGTCCCCTTTCGTTTCTTGCTTTTTTCAAAAACAAATTGGACCATTAGCCCTGGGGGTTCTTGTCAGACCTCCCAAGGCATGGGCACTCAAAGGGAACTTACGAAACCTGCAGCCTGCAGCCTGGCTGAGGTGCACGCCTTAGCGCTGTTACATTAAGAATGGAAATGTTAAACACGTATTCTGTTTTTGGGGAACTCAACCAGACAGTGCCTTTCCCATATGTCCCGGGGGCGGTGGCGAGCTTCCCCCGCTGGCTTACTGCGTTACCTGTCGCATCTTCGATTTCAAGCGGGGAAAGGTACTGGTGGCTCAAAGGGAGGTTAGCATCCTGCAGCCTGAGGGAGGTGGACCCCTAGGAGGCCGTTGCATTGACCATAGAAACAAGACTCTGCAAGAGGCAAGGTCTCACTAGCAACGAATCTTCCTTCAGAATCCTTACTCGATGTACATACAAGGGGTCAACAACCAGAAACACAGAATCGGGGTTGTAAGCTTCCCACTATTTTTCAGAGATGCGGCTCCACTGCAACTTTTGGGGGCGGGCCGCTGGGGGTTGTCGCGTTTCGGGCCTCTGAAAGTTGTGGTATATGGGAAACACACTGGTGGTACAAGTTTTCAAGAGTCCTAAAGAGTCCGATCTTGTCCGCGAAATTGGGAGGAGCAGAGTTTTGATGATTCGATACTGTATCCCCGTTGCAACCGGCACTGTTCTGGGACAAGAGGCCTTTGAACATGGGTGCATGGGAGGAGAGCAGTCTGCACCCAATGAAATGGCTGGAGCACTTATGACAGGTGCCAGAAAGACCTCCCTTCGAGTTCTACGACACTGTCAGGGGGGGAGGCACTGTACCTGTTCTGGAAGACAATTTTTTTGTGCCACATTGGTGGCCGTCCAATGAATAACCACCAAAAGAGCCATACGCTTTGTTGTCACCGTTGATAATGTAGGCCCCGAGTTTTTGTTTTTTTTGTTTCTTGTTGTTTTCCAAACAGCGAGTCGGATCTATTTGTGAGGAGCAGCACATGCTGGGAACCGGGCCCAGCGTCCCTTATAGAATGGTGGAAAATGTCGGGGCCAGGGACCTCACAGTCTACCCGGATGGAAGTTCAAGGAACAGGTTATTGATTACTGGGAGCATTGGCTTATGAAGAAAAGTACAGCTGGAAAACGAGTCCAGCGTCCCCTGAATACTGCTACAAGGCCTTCAGATTCTAAACTGCATATATACCAAGTTCTCTCCGTGGGGAACAGGATTGAGGACTGAATCCAGGGGGTGTCTACCTGGGGCAAGCAGCAATTCTAATCTAGGATTCTGAGGAGCATCTATACATCAACTGGGACTACACCGGTCATGCCATGTTTTTTTTTTTTTTTTTTTTTCCTTCTTTTGCATGCCGCATTCCCCCCCGGTTCATAAAATCTTGGCTGTGGCCAATCTGGGGTGTGGGCGAGACATCTCGGCCGTGGCCCACCCATGGGGCTGTTTTTTCTTTTTTCAGCAGCGCGGCACACGACTGGAAAAAAAAAGGCCATCGAAGAAGCTCGGTCCTGATGCTACCGGCTGACCCCTTGTCTGTATCACCCACCTGCTGTAGAAGGTATCACACCTGCTGGTGGGTGCAGCTCCCGCATGTTCCCTTGTTGGAGGCTTGAGCACGGATGTGGCTGCTACGGGGTTCCCCGTAATACTATTATCACAATAAAAAAAGGCCCGAGAGGCCGTCCTGTCTGATAGTCTTTCACACTGTATCACGTGTCGAACTTCGAAGTGAACCCCGACCGCCGGGAATCCTTCTGGCCCCTGGTATTCCACAGAGGGCACTCACCTGCTACTAGCTTAGGTGAGAAGGAAGAAGGACGCACCATCCCTCCCTTTAATGCTTTTTGTCTCTCTGTTTCGGCTTCATTTGGACCAGGGCTACTTAACTGTTTTCCCTATTGAACCTGGGACCTGAGAACGGACTCAAGTCTGGCTTGGGAACCTTTAGAGGAGTAGTGCCTCATCACATCCTTGGAGCTTCACGCGACCACTGTTAACAGCCACTCGCTAACGTGTGCTTGTATTCTTAGGGCCTCGTTCCACTACTCGCCATCCGCCATGCATGGCGGACGCGACTTGGTTCCACTGCATCGCCAATAGCCACGAAATGGAGGCTGTCAGAATTTGGATGTGAAATCACTTGGCGATGTGCCGCCAAGGCTTTCCATTTCCCCTGCCTGCAACGGCCCTTCGTGGATGCTCTACTCCTCACCCCTCTGCGAAATGCTTTGTGTGGCCATTGCCCCTGACACAGCCATCCTGACAGTCGACCTGCCTTGTCCCCTAGTGTTGGCAAGTTTTAGCTGCACCTGGAGTGATTTACAGTCCGAGTACATGGTGAGGAGAAGGCGGCCACCGTTCCATTAGCTCGCCATCCGCCACAGTCCGGGGAGCAGGCCGGGACAGCAACCACAGGGCACGTGGCGGCGGCGATGTAATGGAACCAAGATCCGTTTTCCGCCAGAAATATGCAGTTTTCGGCCTCGCCAAATCTTGCCACTGTTTGTGGCGGATGGCGAGTAGTGGAAAGAGGCTCTTAAAGAGATGAAACGACACTTTCAACAAACCATCCTACACAGTGTCCCGTCGGCCACAGCAAACGACTGACTAAGGGCCTCGCCACACCACTCTTGAAACCCGGTTTTCAAGGGTCGGAGCTGTCGCCACACAGCCACTTGAGAGTTGTGGCCCGAAAACTCTTTCGAGAGTTGTCCGAACCTCATTTCGAGAGTAGCTCTCGAAACTCCTAAACGCCCAGCCTGCAGTTTTCAAGCGTCCTCCCAAGGGCACTCGAAGGACTCTCGATTTTTGAGAGCTGTCAGGCCGTTATCCTGAGACCATTCGGAAAAAAACAAAGCTGTACGACTGTTGTTTTGCATTCTTTGTCCAACACCATCGCCCTTTCGAGAGTGGTGTGGCGAAGGCGCCTCAACTCTCGAAAACCCGACTCTCGAAAAAGTCTGACAGCTCTTGAAAAATTTCCCCGTTTCGAGAGTGGTGTGGCGAGGCCCTGAGGGCATACTCACACTTGTCGCAAATATCACAGATTCTGTGATAGTTCGGGGTCACAATGTGAGGTAGATGTAGAAAAGTAGATGTAGAAAAACACAGCAGCTTCGTTAGATCATTCATCAAAAAGCGACATCAACAATCAAAACAGGACAGGTGACAAAGAGATGACCCAGACTAGTCGGGGGAGAAGAAGAAGTTAGAATATAGGACAAGAGAAAGAGATAACGAAGAAAACATAATATGCAGATGTAGAAAAAAAAACAAACCCGAACGCGACGTAAGATACATCAATGAAGCATGGCGGTAGGACCCGACTAGTTTCGGTTCGTCCGCCAACCAACCTCGTTAGGGGTCTTGTCGTCGTGCAAGTGTAGCGTGAAACTCGACGACTGCGTATATATGTGCGCTGGACGATGAAAAGTAGACCCTAAAGGAAACTACAAGTTACGGCTAAAGTTCCGTAGTCCCACAAAGGGACCTAGTCCAAAGCCCAACTCTTCACGTCAAGGCCTACCGAAACAACCCCACAATCTCAACTAGAAAGGAAATCCACAACTTTGAGCCATCGTCACGAAGGTAGAAAAAATAACAGGCCAGGTAAGGACTGAAAAAACTAGGCAAACTGCTACAAGTTTTGAACCCATCGTCGAACCGAGAAAACACTAAAGTCCAAGTAGCCAGGTCCCGCAAGTCAGCCGATCGAGACTCCCAGCCAAACAAATCGAAACTCAAACGACAATGCTCTAATCGAAAAGAGAGAGCCAATGGTCACAAGTTCGAGACCCACAATTTTGAAAGGTCAAAGACAGTATACCATTCTGATACAAAAGCAAAAAGTACGAAAAATACAAAAAAACGCAGCTACCGCGCTGCGAAGTCAACCAGATCAAGTAGCTTTTGCACGAAGCCTCGAAGAACACCTGTCCCATTTTGTCAAGCTCATCAACCAATGATCCCAACATCACGAATGCTTCCTCGAAAAGTTCACAAGAGCTGAATCAAAAAAACAGTCGGGGTAGCCCCTCATCCATAGTTCATGCTTCAGGGTCAGCAAAACACCAATTTCCGTGTCTGGTACAAAAGAGAAGGTTCGAGCACGATGAAGAAAGGAGATGATGACAACCATTTTCTGTTGTCGGCTAGAGTAGGAACTATAATCGTGAATTGATTGGAAAACCAAGCCATGCTCAAGAATACCACGTTGGTTTTTATGCGTGGCAAAATAGACCACCTTGTCAGAAAAAACCTTGACCACGCACCCAATATAATCCCAGCAACTTCCAACATTAGTTTGCTCCAGAACCAGATTAGAGTCATAGCATCCACGGAAGCGAGAGATGATAGATTGTGCCCGATCCCGGCCAGATGGTGAAGAAGAAGTAAATTTAACAAAGATCAAGACGTCATCAACGACGCGAAAACCGTAGACCAACTTCCGATCAATGCCCAAGGAAGATAGAAAACAGAACTCGTTGTATGCACAAAGCAAACACGCAAACGCGGGGCTGGTCGTTTTTCCCATTGGAATGCCCACCATTTGTTTCAACAGCAGTCCAGCAGCAACAACGTAGGTGTGATCCAGCTCATAGGAAACAAACCGAACAACTTCATTAAATTTAACAAGAACCCAACCATTTTCTCCCCGTCCTTTCGTTAATCTAGCACGCTTACCTTGCGAACGAACCAGGATGCCAGAGTATGCTTCACCATACCAGTAGTCAGTTACCCATCGTACAACAGTCAAAATAGAAGGATATTGTGGGTTAGAAAACATTTCCTTAATATCAAAAGATGCACCCATTAGCCGCTCGCCAGTCCTCATATTCTTGTTGATCGATACGATGCGCGAGACAAAGTAAGAGGTACGTTTCAAATTGAAGTGAAAACCGTCAGGTAACTGCCACATCATCTTGTTTAGTGTGTAGGCCATCTTACGACTGCATGCAACACCTCCTTCAGCAAAAGTAGGGTAGATAGGTCGCCACCAAGTAACATCCTTGTGCTTGGGTATGCAATAAGCATCGCCAAGATCCCCACGTTTGCCCCAATTAGCGATACAACAGCCATTTCGTCAAAACGGACATATTATATTTTTTGAACGAAATCAAAACTGACTTTTTTTGCCAAAATCTGGTCGGAATTTTTTTATCATGGGGGTCCGGCGTTCCCAAACGCCGGACCCCCCTGGTCTATGGTTGAGACCAGATACAATTTTTTATTATTATTATTATTATTATTATTATTATTTTTTGTATCTGGTCTTAACCATAGACCAGGGGGGTCCGGCGTTTTGGACCCCCAAGAGCAAAAAATTCTGATCGGATTTTGGCAAAAAAAATCAGTTTTGATTTCGTTCAAAAAATATAATATGTCCGTTTTGACGAAATGGCTGTTATACGGTCAAACTTGACAACTTTGAAATCGTTACGACAGTCTACTACAACACTTGCCTTAACCGCATCAACACGAAGAAAGGCAGGATTCTGTGTAAACAACTTGCTCATACCGTTATTGTAAACACTGGGGCAGCAAACAAAGGTATCGCCCGGATTGTGATCGACAAGACAGCGAACCAAGCCTTTAATGTGGACAAGAAGAGCCAGGATCGAATCGACCATACAAGGTAAAGAGGAAGGTCCCAAGAGAGACGAGGAGGAAGACAAAGAAAAAGAAGAAGAAGAAGAAGAAGAAGAAGCAGAAGAAGAAGAAGCAGAAGAAGAAGAAGAAGAAGAAGAATTCGAAGAAGAAGACGAAGAAGAAGAAGAAGAAGAAGAAGAGTAGGAAGAAGAAGAGTAAGATATCGGAAGATATACAGCGTGACAGTGATTTGTTACCAAGCAGAGGGTGTCGTGCTGGGAAACAGAGTTGCGGGATGGAAAGGAACGATTTAACCAGCTGCAGTCGAAGATCACCAATGATTGAATACTGTGAAGGTTTGATGATATTGCGAGAATTTGACAACCACTCAGGAAAGAAATCGACCTCGCTCAGACGGAAGGCAACATGCTCACAACTACGTGGAAAGGACTGATCAAGGGAGGTACAGAAGCAAACATGGGAGGGAGTACGGGAGAACGAGCGAAAATTATGCAGGAAACTACCGATGGTACGATTCTTCCGCCAAACGATTCGTAACCTCCGAATAAGCACAAGTTTCCAGACCTCATCGATATCAAGTTGCCGAATAAGCTCAACAAAAATTCTCCGAAATTTCCGTTTTGCAAAGCGCATCATCATATGTAATCTTCACGACCACGCGTCGGCGAATAGGAAGGTCAAACCGAGAAGAAATAGCCTTAGACAGAATAAGTCGAAGCCGAAAACGCGTATGTTTCTCCTGGAAGAGCCGAATAGGAGAGAAAGAAAGTATCAATTGTTCGAGGTTCCAAGTCATCAGTCGTCGCCGTGAAGAGGGATTACTGAGAAGATTAACAAGTAGGGGTTTGAAAGAAAGCGCTCGACAAATATAGGACACGATAGATCGAAAGATAACAACTGAACCATCTTTGAACAAATTGCGGGGATGACGAAGTAGATCTTGTCCACAGCCACAAGAAACAATAGAATTCCCAAAAGATCGTTTGAGCACCTTCCAATTATCAGTGAACAAAGATCCACCGTGACATGTAACAGCAATACTATCAACACTATTTTTAACAATTGAGTTGAGAATATCAAGTAAGCTGACAGAGGAAAGTCCGGTTGATGAATGAAAAGTCAACGGAGCGGAAAGTAGAGTCGAAGAAGAAGAGGAATCAGAGGAAGAAGAAGAAGAAGAAGAAGAAAAAGAAAAAGAAGAAGAAGAAGAAGAAAAAGAAGAAAAAAAAGAAGAAGAAGAAGAAGAAGAAGAAGAAGAAGAAGAAGAAGAAGAAGAAGAAGAGGAAGAAGAAGAAGAAGAGGAAAAAAAAGGAAGAAAAGAAGCGAGAGATTTCACCGCATGAGGGATCAGAGAGGGAGCCTCACCACTCCGCACATAAGATTTCCTACGCTCGCGTTTCCCTGGTCGTCGTCTTCGAGGTTTACGTACACGTCCTCGTGAATTGAGAGAGGCACCAGACCTTCGTATGAAAACAGATTCCACTTTCAATAAATCAGCAGAAGAACAAAAACATACCGGAATAGTTACATAGTGTTCAATGCCACTGCGTCAAAGCCACCCATACAAGCGCTCATTGCGAGTTCCCTTTGAAATAAGATTAGGATTACACGTCCGGTAAACATGCTCATTCCATCCTGTGTGAATGTCCCGACCGGTGCTACCAATATACACGTGCCTGCACCAAGGAGATACTAGGAGGTATACTAAAGGTCCTTCATCACGGTCACAATCGGAGCGCCAAGCATCCAAAATACATTGTCTAAATTTAGAAGCCCACGGGATACAACGAGATAAAATCAACGCAATCACCACCACCTGCAAGAAAGAGTTCAATTCCTGGCAACGGAGTAAAGAGACAGAAGAGGAACGCAAACGGCAGCATCGTCGCAGGACCGCCCAAAGTATAGCCGCATCCGGGAGAGATTCTAGAAAGCAGTTGAATCTCCCCCGGCCTCCTTAGATGAACCATTTCCAGCCAAGTCATCGAAAACCTCAATTGAATCTATAGTTGCAGGAGGAAGAACCTGCAAAACACGTTGAGCCACAATCTCATCGATGCTCTGTCCTATGGTGACATGTTTAATACCTTCTTCAACACAAATTACCATCAACTTGTCATTGGTTTGCGACATTGATTTTCGCGTTTCCTTAATAAAAGCTTCTCGATCATTAAAACGAATCGGAGTCTGTGTAACACTCTTCTTCTTTCCTTTGCCCGAACCTGCAACGACCTCATCTAATCGTTCCCTGAGATTAGATCTCGGAATATGACCCGTTCTGCCAGCTTCCATCTCAACAATCTTCTGCTTCGCAAACTCTTGTTCTTGCTCTGCCTCCCTCCTCCCATTGAGTTCCAACAATCGAAGCTCCTTGAGTTTGTCAACCTCCATCTGGTGCAGCTCTTTAAGTTCTTTATAGTCAACTCGTGCCGCCGGAGTCTTGGTGGGCGTGAACCGAGGCAGCATCGTTGCCTGGGCACTGGGGGTGGACAAAGCCACACAACCCCGCTTGGAACCAGGTCGAATTGCTTCCTGTCGCCATGCCTCGGCTTCAATTTTTGCCTCGTCTCGAGCTTGCCGAAGGATCTCCATTTCCTTCTCGATTTTCTCCAAGCGTCTTTTAGCAGTTGCAGCCTCCTCAAGCTGAACCTTCATCCTCTCCTGCTCCGCCATTACTTTGGCGAGCACATTGTCACCGGTCTGAGCCTTCACTATCGGTACGGTGACACGAGACACCTCCGACTTGTGCAACACCTCAATCTCGTCCAGCCTTTTGCCGAATAGTGCTAAGCAAACGGTATCCAATCTCTTTTTCATGTTGTCCATCATTGACTTGTTCAATTCTTCTCTCTCCAACTTATCCTTTGCTCTTCTCTCTTCGTCCTCCTTCTCTTTCTTGATTTGATACGATCTTCCTCGGCTTGCTTGTTCTTTTTCCGTTCGATCTCTGCGTCGTGTCTGACCTTGATGACAGCCACGGTACTCTCAAGATACTCTAGCCGCTCTCTTGCCTGATGCCAGCCGTTGCCCTTGGCATAATTCGAAGTATTCAGGTATCCACCTACCACATGTGGAACAATTGCAGACGAGGACGCAATAGCGCTAGCAGGAGTAGTTAGAATTGGAGTAGATACAAAAACAAGAGCAGAACTGGAATGATTTTGACGGGGGGGGTGAGGACACCACGGAAGGAAATGGTTAGGATCGCCATAGTTATAGCAAGTACAAACAATAGATGATGAGGGAAAGTTAGACGCCATCGTGAAAGACGAAAGAAAAAGTACCTAACAATATGTCGAAGCCACATAATCACGTAGTTTAATTCCTACGGAGGTTACTTCGTGAATCGAAGTAGATGTAGAAAAACACAGCAACTTTGAAAGATCATTCATAAAAAAACGACGTCAATAATCAAAACAGGACAGGTGACAAAAAGATGACCCGGGCTAGTCGGGGGAGAAGAAGAAGTTAGATCATTCATCAAAAAGTAACGTCAACAATCAAAACAAAGACCTGAGCCACTGCGTGACAATGTGAGGGCCTGCTAGCAAATGACAAAAATGTGTACGCAAAATCTCCAGCCTGCCCGGCCGGGGGGTACGCAATTTGCGAGCACCTCAAGAGGTGTGCACAAATGCAGTTTGGGGTAACTATGGCGCAGTCACGAAAGCAGTTGGTAATTGCATTTGAAATTGCGATTTAGCAATTTAGTCAGGGCCTGAGCTCCAATTGCAATTGAAACTCGGGCTGCGCAGTTCAGTCAGGGCCCTCGTCTATCCACGAACAGCAGATTAAAAAAAAAAACAAA
This sequence comes from Chara braunii, assembly GCA_003427395.1. Classification (NCBI taxonomy): domain Eukaryota; kingdom Viridiplantae; phylum Streptophyta; class Charophyceae; order Charales; family Characeae; genus Chara; species Chara braunii. The sequence continues at coordinate 930,219 of BFEA01000364.1, read as the reverse complement.
AAAAAAACATCCCTTATGTTGTGATTGCGGTCCTATACAGGATGCTGCAGTGTTTGTCTGGAACTGAATGAAGCGAGGCAGTTAGCTGCCTCGCGTGGAATCCGCCCTGCGTGGCTGGAAGGGCGCTACAAGGACCTCACACAAGAAACAAAAAAGGAAACGGCCTGTTTCATGTTCCTCACTTCCTGGCCAGATACATTCCTCAAAGCACTGGTGAGGTGAGGGCCTTCCCGACGTAGGTGGATTCGAAGTTCCTCGTTTCTTTACTTTTTTATTTCTTCTTTTTTCTTTTTCTGTTTTTGGCCTCCATCCCTGCCCCGAGCCCCCCACTTCTTCGAAGTAGGCTACTCTTGAAACTATTTCGCTTTTGCCTGTGAAGACTAGTACCTGCGAATCTCGGTTGTGGCTGAGACATCTCGACCGTGGCTAATCTGGGGTGTGGCCGAGACATCTCGATCATGGCCAGATTGGGGTGTGGCCGAGACATCTCGGTCGTGGCCCAACCATGGGGCTGTCTTTTTTTTTTTTTTTTTTTTTT
>BFEA01000364.1:880805-920452 GCA_003427395.1 Chara braunii | reverse complement strand
CACACACACACACACACACACACACACACACACACACACACACACACATACACACACACACACACACACACATACGCATCCCCAGGCAAGTGTGAATGCAGGTTGACATCCACGTACACACATTCACTATACGTCGTACTTTGCTTTCTTCTCCCTGCCTCTTTTCGAACGTCGTATTCTGCATTCCTTTTTTTTCTTGCCTGCTTTTATTTTTCTACCGCATATTCCCTCACTTGCTTCGCTCAAATCACGCTCTCTTTCTTGAGACTCCTCTTCCGACTCTTTTGCTTCTTCTTTGTCAGATGTTTCTTCGTTCTCACCTGAGTGGTCCACCAAGTTCATCACACTCTGACTCTTGTTCGCCTCCTCTTCATTCTGATTTTCCTCCTCCCTCTACCTGTTTGCCCTGCTTGGAACCTTTTCATGCTCTGCCCCACTGACACCCTCCACGTGAGCTCTCCTTTCTCTCATTGTTGACTCCGAAACTATTTGCATTGTCGGGCGCATCGGTCCCGCACCGCACGGGGGCAGCGCGGGACCCTCTCGGCTGCGTCACGCAGGAGTTGGCTTTCACAACCCTTCGTCGCAATATACGTGGAGCTTCCGCAAGCCGCTCCGGCCGGGTGCGCCAGCCATACCTCTCGCGAGCCCCTACGACAGGATTGGGACTACGCGAGGCACGACTTACCTACACCTTACGGGAGCTGTCACCTCCCTTCGGTGGGCGTATCCCCGCCGAGCTACCAGTCCACAGTACGAAAGCTAATCAGTTGCAATCGCAGAGGTGGACCAGCCGAGGGCGTTTCTCGAACGCTGTAGCATAGGGGGTACGCGCGATAATACGCCTCTATCGGACCCGCATGCGAACCGACATCTTGGGGGGGCTGAGGTCCCAAGCGCGACTCATCGTCGGTCGACTAGGACGCATCCCACACACCACGCGCACTCCACTTTACGAACACACCTACACACAAAACAACATATATACGAAACGACACAATACCAACAACGCGACAATGCTCCTAGCCCCTCGGTAGCCAACCCATAACTTTCCAGTGCGGAAATCGGATAGGCGTCGCGCGCTGAACTTAGTATAAAACCGCGCGGACGCAGGGCATACTCATATCGACTTGCAATGCAGGCGTACACAAGCAGTCGCAACGATGACGTACTATGTAGTGCCCATAATCAAGCGGTCCCTCGAGGATCCGAGTACCACTTATGACACTCGAGCGTCAGACTTGAAGTGTCGTGGGGGTCTAACCCTTCACGACATTGCACGGCTGAAGGAAATAGTCGTGCAGCCACCGCTGCACCTTAGACTCTCTGCCTGAGTGTCTCGGTAGGCAAATCCAATAGGCTCTGCGCGAGGGAAAACCCCTCCCCTGCAGAGCCTAGGGCTTGGGATGTCTTGGTCAAGGATCTCGAATCCCGGAGCAGGACCAAACGTCCGACCAAGAAAATCATCAAAAAGCAAGAGACAAGAATAAAAGGAGAGACCTCCCCCTAAGTCCCTCAGTCTCAACTTATGAGTGGGGCTCTAATGTGGGGCTCTTCAACCCATGCAAACATTCATCCCAAGTATACCCATGTATACATATATAAGGGTTAAGTATGTGACGATCACTTTTCACGGTGTCACTAGGTTTCTCAAAATAATATGTATATGTGTGATCGTAGGCAACGAGATTCAGAATCTGCTTCACAGCAGATACCTGCCATCACATCAACGAACCAAATCAACAGCCCACACACTACACGAAGTCAACTCCAACCACCTTCGACACTCATACCCCTCGCTTTAGCCATGCAAGCCCCAAACCTCCTTTCCAACCAACCTTAATTAGATACTCAACACCTTTGTTAAATGGCAATTCAATAAAAGTGTGGGTGAAACCTTAATAAAACCACGAAATCACCAGGGCTAAAGCCTTTTAGGTTGAGTGTAGAGGGATAGTTGAAATTGAGTCGTAGACCGACGAATCGGCAACCGACCTGTTATCCGTGATAACAGTAAGTGATTTTCAAGGGATCAAGCTGGATCTAGCCCTGAACTTGGATCAAATGATCAAAGGACCTGAGACATATGGCAGACCAATCCCCAAGCTAAGATCATAAGTGTATGGAGAATATAACTCCATAATACATCCTCACTCAAAAATCTCTCTTATAAGCTAAACTTAAGTCTATTTTTAAACCAAATGCTTAAACTAAAGGTAGACTAACTACGGAATCTCCCCTTATTCTGGGTGGATTGCCTGAATCGCCACCTATAAAAATATAGTCCATCGCCTTTAAACTAAGAAAATTTCGGCAGCGCTTCCAGTAGGAAAAACGCCTTTTCAGAATTTATATAAGTCTAAATATGAGAAATATAAATAATTTCTAACTTTGGAAAGCTAAATTTTGTTCAACTCCCTGAAATAGTAGAAATTTGGGCAGCACCCTTTTTAGAAAAGAAGACTTTTCATATTTTTACCAAGTCAGATATACAGCAGGAAAATCAAATTTTGTCTAACTCTGGAAAGTCAAATTCTGTCTAACTCTCTGATTTAGTAGAAATTTGGGCAGCACTCCCTTTAGAAAGGGAGACTTCCCCGATTTATACTCAGTCAGATATGAACTCGATCAACAGCTCGTACTCAACCTTAGACTGAAATTAACTTATTCCTTAATTTTGTAGAAATTTTGGCATCACTCCTTCTAGAAAAGTGTTATTCCGAAATCTATACAAGGCTAGGTTCAGAATTTGAAAGTAATTTTCACCTCCCAAAGTTCAATTTTGTCTAACTCCTTGATTTAGCAAGAATTTGAACAGCACTCCCTTTAGAAAAGGAGACTTCCCAGATTTTAATTAAGTCAGATAAGAGAAAGGACAAAGTTGAACTTTCGACAAGCCAAAATTTAACTATCTCCTTGGATTTGTAGAAATTTCGGCAGCGCTTCCCGTAGAGAAAGTAGCTTGCCAAGATTTATACAAAGCCAAGTATAAGAAAATGTATCAGAAAATGCAAGAATTGACCTATGTAAAGAAAGTTATTACAGAAAATGCAAGAATTGATACTAACTCCTATGACTCTAGCACGTGGCGAGCAACGAAAGCAACTACCTACCAACCTGAAACTCAGACTAAGTAGTGGCCTCACTCAGTCACATGCAAGCCAAACCACAAAGGTAAGTACTCTCACCTGCCCCAAGTTCATTCCTTATAGATAGTTTATGAATCTTTTAAGTCCTTGAACCCTTATTCCCCTCTTACATAAGACATAGAGCTGGACCATTCGCCATGGAAACAATGCCCAACTTGCCTTTAAAATATACATGAACAGGTTGCACAACTACTTCTCTCTTCTTTTGGGCGTATGACTAGGACATTCGCCATGGAAACAATGCTTAGCCGCCCTGAGCCGTTTAATATCCAAGGTTTAGTATTTCTCTGACTTTGTTTTCAAAAAAAAGGAAAGCAAATATGGGCAGGGGATTGAACCATTCGCCATGGAAACAATGTTCAGCTTGCCCAAAACTATTTCCATTTAGACTTCGTATTTTTTCCTTTCTGTTCTTAATGATATGGCTTAACGCTGGATCATTCACCATGGAAACAATGCCCAGCTGTCAGTTCACATGCAAATGTAGATATTTTTACTTTACACTCAGCTTAACTTATGTGTGTGGTTTTCAGGCTAAACCATTCACCATGGAAACAATGCTGAGCCTTAGACCAGAAATCCTCTCTCAGAATAAACAAGAACTTAAAATCCTTCAATCAGGCAAACCCCCAGAGTTAACTAGAGCAAACAGGTCATTCACCATGTAAACAATGCCTGGTTTCCCAGAAAACAACTAAATAAACACAGCAACCAGGCCATTCATCTCGGAAACAATGCCTGGTCCTTCAGAAAAGAGTCAAACAAAACACAGCCCTGAGCCATTCACCATGAAAACAATGCTCAGGCTTTGGTTTACCCTTCCAAACGCATGCAAGATTACCTTCCTCCCACCTTCCCCCCAATTTATCCCTTCGTCTGCTTTCAACCAAAATAAAGAAGAAACTTAGACTTCACTTTCACACGTTCCTTCCATTCAGTCTGATTTGGGTCCTGAAGAGAAAGCAAAAGCCATAGGGACAACCTCATGCATACAACAGTCATACTGCAGGGGGACAAACAGACATGGGTGGTAGTAGGTTGTACAGACGGAAATAGTTTACCTGACGATTCCCTGCCTCCAGGACTCCTCCTGAGTCCCGACAGAGCTCCCGCAATCGGTGGGCAAACTCCCCACAGAGTCTTGCTGCGGTCCTATGGGTTGCAATCCCGCCTGCCGCCTTCCTCTCAAATCAGGACTAGACTTAGACTTAGAAGGGCAGAAAGAGATGAATTTGAGACTCTCGAGATCCAAGGATGGTACACTTAGACTCGCGTGAGAGGGTCTTGTTGCCTTCAACGCCTGAGGGCCCTGCAATGATGGCCAACCTGCATCAGCTTGGTCAAGCCCTGAAGTCAATTAATCGTCGATCCTCTGAAGGTCCCTCAATCTGCAATTACCTTCAATCTTGCAGCCCAATCATTCCTCCGAATCCCAGCACCTTCCCTAGTCTCTTCGCGGCCACCCAACAGTCGGCCACAATCCAATATATATATATATCAATAGTGCCCAATCGGCAGTCCCTCGTGGCTTCTGGCTGTACGCAGCTGTCCGCAGTAATCAACAGGTATTAATCAGTTGTATACAGTGGTAGTCATCAGATAACAGCAGCACGCCAAAATTTCCAGGTGACGAGAATGTTGATGCCTGCAACAGCCTGTCCACTGCCAAATAACCCAGCAACCAAACAGCGGTAGTAACAGTCCGTATCCTACTCAATAGAGCCACCGTCACACATAATCAAAACACCAGCAGTTCATAGTAGCCACCACAGTCCGCAGTAGCATGCAGCAGCTAGAAACTCAACGAGGGGGCGGCTCCACCGGACGCTCAGTGTCTGTAGCAGTCACATTCTCTCCACATAGCTCCGACTAATAGCCCASCTATGACTAATAGCCCATCCTACAACTCATCCCTCATTGCAGATCCTGCCTTCCACAGTTATTTTTTCTCCACCCTGTGCAACAGGCTGAATAAGACTGTGGAACACAGGCTAAGTTGGACTGCGAAACTCAGATCGAGTTGACTGTAGAACACAGTCGAACCCACTCCTCACTGAAAACAGTCACTCAGTCGACTGTCGCAGACARCTGTCGCGGCCAGCAGATAGGCSTCCAATCAAGCTCGGYTRCACCACGCAAGCTCCTTTGGAGGCAGCGAGCAAGATCAAGTWAATCGCCTGCCCGGACAGGACCGGGTGCATCCGTCAGGTGTGTGYGGGTAYGTGCATACGAACTTCAGTCGTTACGCCCGTTTACCTCCGAACTGCCCGGCCGCTTCCGCCCCAAACTCGCTGAATCTTCTGCTAGAACTCGAACAGGTACACTACCCTTTCACCCATGTTCGCAGAGAGGTAAAACGAGACTCCTCGACAGCCAAGACAGCCGAACGCATCACTCATCAAGTAAGGAAAGAATCARAAAGGGGGGGGGGRAAKAGAGAAAAGAAGACGAAASAAATAAAAGCAGAAAGTGGGGGCGAATCTTTTACTAGAAAACGGGCAGATTCATCCTCTTTTTCCACAGCCTTCTCCCCCCATAGTATCGCGCAGCCCCAYTTCCTACTAACTCTCTATCCACTWACCCAATGCTAGAACTCGCACTACTACGKKATTCGCCCGGGGTAAGAACCCCAGAATCGAATCTTTTCTCACCTCTTTCCGCTCAGGAATGAGTGAATCGCATTCGTTTCCTTCCTCACTCCGCCATAACTCCACGCACCTTCACTCTCACCAACTCGTTCTATACTAACCCATCTGCCATTCTAACTCTATCATCCATCTCGCCTTGTCAAATAACCCCTATCTACCATCTTCTCYGGGCCGATTTCATTATKAATCGGTCGAGAAAGCTTCCTCTTCCCTCRCTGTTCACCATCTCCCTCGTCTTCCACTTCCGAAYKCACCTGGACGCGGAGAGCACCCAGATTCTTTTCTTTATTTTTTTCTTTTACTTCTTCAGTGCCCGTCGCCACTTCTGCRCAGTGCCCRCTGCTCCGCCTAATCAGTACCCGTTCTCCTCGCCTGCATGCACGGKGCGCAATAAACTACCCGTATTCATCCCGTTATTTCCTTTGCCCAGTCGCCCGACTTCACGCTGCCATGACGCCACCTACATCAGCGCCGCACCTTCCCGTCCTAGCACCGTTCGCCCGACTGCTCCCCTGTTCCYYYGATCGCCTCCCACCTCCCTACATTCGATGTCTGCTTCTGCAGCTCCGCCTTGCTACTGCACAGCGTCGCCCTCTATCCCGTATGTACCCTATACCCCTTTACGTCGATATTCAGTTCCGCTCCCCTGGCCTTTCCTGCGCTTCCAATCTGCGCTGCCCGGATGTGTGTGTTGGTCAATACCGGCAGCCGGTCAGTGATCACCTTCGAAGTCCGCCATAGTTATCCCTCCCGCTGCTGCCTTTTCTGAATGAACCCGACGCAAAAACGCGCCCCGGTTCATTCCACTWGCTAGTTCCTCCCCCTCACTCCACTGCCTTAGCGTCCACGGCTCCTCTGCTGCCACCRGCCTCGTSTGCTGCGCCCGCTAACTCGTCTCTCCGCCTTACCTCTACGTACCCCGGTGCTCATCCCTTCTGCCATGCACCGCCCTGGTCATTTCCCCGTCATGCTCCGCTGTCGGATGCACCCGGTGCATAACGCCGCYCGGGTTCAGCCCCCGCTGGCCGTACTACCGCACTTGGCCTCGGGCCTGCCGRCTCCCTGTCCTACTTCTTYCTCGCCCTGCCTGATATCGGCGCCTGCTGCCTCTTTCCGCTCACTGCCCGTCCCGAATGCTGCRCAGCGCTGCCCGTCATTCCCCTGCTTCTCAACACACCGCGTGGTCCAACAGCCGGTCGGCCTGGCGAATCTTCGGAGGGGATCGGCTGCTAGACGGGTCGCGGAGTCTTCGCCCCTAAGCCCAGGCCCGATGAACGATTTGCACTTCAGTATCACTGCGAGCCTCAGCCAGAGTTCCCTCTGGCCTCATCCTTACTGGCTCCAGCCTTTCGGAGGGAAACTTCGGAGAGGACCAGGTACGAGGCGGTTAGATTAGTCTTTCACCCCTATACGCAGCTGGTCACTGCTCGGCAGGCCGTCACCACAACCCCCTCAGTGTTGTTCGAAACCCAGCACCCCTTCGGGCTTCCACTGGCCAGACTCCCCTTCAAACAGCAGGCCACGGTACTAAAGGCTCGGCCTGCCGTAAGGCCCGAGCATGGGCCTTAGGAGACTGGGTCTAGTACGGACCTTGGTGGTAGCAGCAAATTTTCCCTGTCGCCGTCCGGCGGCCCGCTCGGGGCGTATCGACGTTCTCCCAGTGGGAAGCGAGGGAAGCCACGACCACGGACCCCACGGGCTACGGCCCCCGCAGGCCCTTAAAACAATCATTGCCCCGTGCTCCGCCCACGGCACCACGTCCTAATAGGGCGCGGCCGCAGTGCAGCCACGAAAACAATTTGTAATTGCACAACAGGCAATCCCGCGAATACAACACACCCCCACATGATTCCATCGCAAAAAATATTCATAAATCCTGGTTTAATCAAAATGAAATAATATTTAATATCACCTAAGCAAAACGACCGAGGTCCGAGCCGACTCTTACGATCAACAACAGAAAAGAATCACGAACGCCTTAAACTTGGGCGCTCACACACTCGCTATTGTGGTCAACCACCTAGTCAACGCAATAACAAACGCAGCCGCGCTTAGCGCGGTATACTTAAACTTTAAACCAAACATTTTTCTGTTATTTGCAAAAACCTGGGCGGATACCCTTGTTAGGGTATTCGCACGTACAGCCTATCGGACCATATTAAGCGACGTCCCCGTCGCTTCGCCAAATCAGAAAGCTATAAATCCATCCACATTCCAAATCCTGACGAAACAGGAGCCAATCCGATTAGCCGACAAACACAGGGTAGAGGCCTCCATCAAACCATGCCTTCATAACTATATGCTGCCAGGTTTCTAACCTGGGCCTCACACCGTCCAGACATTAGGAAACTGGCAGCATAAGTTCCAAAGACCTTCCCAATCGTCCTCTCCCCGGTCCTAGACAACCTTCGGCTTCTCGTTGGGTGTCCCTAGTCCTGGCAAAAACTAGGGACGCGGGCCTTAACCGAGACCTTTGAAGGCACTCTCGCCTTCCTTCTCAAAATCTCTCGCAATCGAATACATATAAGTATATATATAAACTTAATATCCACTCCGCTCTTTCTGCAGTCTAGTACAGAAAGGCCAGGTCTCCATCTTGGTCCACCATAGCCTGGTTGATCGGACCAGGACTACGGCCTACCGCATTGTTATTTAACGGCAGTACCCTCGTTGGTTACGCAACGATAAGGTTTCTCCTGATAGGTACTCAATCAGGACCTCCTAAAATCTCAACCTTCACTATCCCACAGAGTAATTTCCCTGGGGCGGGTAACTCCCCTTAAACTCTTAAACCGTGGTCCTGCAACCAGGTTGCGCTGGTTAGCAGCCATCCAATGGGGTTACGCCCTAGAGGTACTAACTTTTTTTCAGTTAGCTTGGCCTTTCTTCAATATGTCTCAGAATTAGCACCAGTGGTTAAACGGGTGCGTCAACACAAAATCACAGGCCTACTGCGCGATACGCAGGGGTCCGAAGGCATTTACCAGCCCTCCTTCAATTGGCATGACCTCCTTCGCACGCTTACAAGCAAAATCACCGCTAAATCCACCAGGCCGTGATCCCTGACTTGATTAGAGCCAGCAGCCACCCACCCTGAGACATCTTTCGCCCTGTAATCATTGCGACTTTCTCAAATATTTCAAACAAAAAGTGGCCCCTTTCCGTCAGACTTTATCACCCATCGAACAACTTGTCATGCCATAAATCAATTTACTCACTTCTGAGGATGAGTCTTTCAACCAAAAAACCACTCCCCATTTCCAACAATCCAAAAGGGACTTTCTTCACAAACAAAACACCCCCTCTTCCAAAAATCGCGAGGGGTCTCGCCATAAAACAATACATTCCCTCTTCCAGAAATCACGAGGGTCTCATCATAAACCAAACACCCCCTCTCTCAAAGTCACGAGGGGTTTCGTTACATCACAAAACATCACGAAACATCCCCTCCCTTTTTTAAAATCTAAGGGGGTCCCATCATAAAACAGAACATCACTGAGAGACCATCTTATGGGTCCTCATCACAACTTAGATAACTTTCACAGACGGACTGCGCTTCCTCCCCTTATACTCTGCCTTATCAGCTGCCGTGGGCAGGTCGCACAAGTATACCGAGGAGTAGACAGTTTTACTTACAATCATATTCACATACCCAAGATACATAAAAGATTTTTCACACATTGTCCACACAAACTCATCATACATCAGAGTATAACCACACATGTGAGAAAGACAAGTGATCGTCACATATAAGAATGTTCCCTGAAGGAAACCTCATCATAATATACACTAAGGGAATACAATATCTCATATAAAAAGTGTCTCCAAATCATAGCTTGCTCAACTCAAGCCACACCAAACCCACACTGACAACAACCTTTATAATACATGTCAGATCTGTCTCTCAAAGGCCAGGGCGTAGGCCACCTAAATATGTACATGCCTCATCTAAACCACCCTGACCCTCAAAACCCCAACTCAGTAGAAACACTAGAGTTCAGATCTAGATTAACAGTAATCATCAAAATGTCTTCTAAGTCTAAGAGAGTATCACACAGAACCTAAGTTGATGCCTCACAAAATGCTCGCTCGCTTATATAGACAAAGCCGGCCCTACCTCCTCAACTCCTCCTGGTTTTGCCTATATAACTGAGCCCTAGGTCCCATCTGCGGACTTCTCTACTATCCTACCCTGTCTATCATACATTTTACCCCCTACCACTCAGATCTTCCCTGCTGCCTTATCCTCAAGAAACTCGAGACAGTCCAAAGCATGATGCGCGCTCCTCTTGCAGTAGAAACATAGTTGATCAACCTTCCTCTTGAACTTCTTCTTCCTGGGCTGAGGAGGTGGTAATGAAGGATATCCTGCCAAGGTACTAATAACCCCCTGCTGCTCTGCTTGAGGAGCTGCAGTACCAACGACTTCCTGCCGCTCTGTCCCCGGAACTGGTCCACCAGACCCAGATCCAGTAGCCCAAAATCCTAGTCTGCCTCTCAAATCCTCTGTCGCTGGAACGTACTCGTGTGTGTCCAACCTCTGAGGCCTCCTCTCGAGTGCCGCCCCTGGCACTGCCGTGGGCTGCTCCTCAATCTTCTCTGGTCCATACTCAGGTGTGCCTATCCACTGGAGTCTGCCCTCGATGACACCCTCCTCCTCAATCCCCATCTCTCTCTCAAGAGGCTCCTCTATCCTCTGCTCAGGTGAAAACAAACTCACCTCCTCCTGCATAGTATGCACCGCCTCAAGGAACACGCCCATGGATCTCTCTGCCGAGCCCTGAGCCGGCTCACTGCTAGATGGTGGCAGTCCCTCCTCTACTGCCAAAGGTACGACTGGGCCTGCCGCCGCCACCGGCAGCGTCGCGAGCTTAGTAGGGGCTCTAAACTCGAACGCCTCTCTCTCTCCCTGTCTCTGGGCTCTCGCCTCCTCTGGCTCCAGGATAACTCTCCCCATAGGCGGCTCCTGGCGAGGCTCTATCGCAGATGGCTGTCCTGGCAATCCCTGTCCTGGCTGCCTCTACTCTCCCTGCCGGCTGCTCTCTAGTCTGTCCACCTTTCCTTGGGTTCGCTGCCTCAGGCTCTCAATGATAGCTGCCTGGCTGGCCACCAAAGCCCTAAGTTCCTGAATTTCCACCTCCATAGCCTCCAGACGTATTCCATGGCTGGCTTCCTTCATTTGCTTCCCCGCCAGATCGCCATCCAATAACAAGTGCCGATCAAAAGTGGTCTTGGCCAGGAACTTGATTTTACGATCTAACCTTTCTTTCGCCTTCCTGGCCACCCCAAACCCGGCTCTGACTGGCGATGGAAGCTCCTCTCCTCTCTGCTCCCAGAAGTCTCTCCACATTTCAGGAATTTCCGGGGCCTTGGATGGCGCGCTAGGCGGCTGACCCGGGAGTGCTCCTGCTGCCTCCGATCTCTGCCTCTCCTGCTGCTGCTCCGGGAGCTCCCCCGCTGCCTCCAACCTCTGCCTCTCCTGCCATATCTCATCTATCCGCCTGGTTCGTCTCGTCGTCTGTTCTTCAGCCGTCTCTCCAGCTGGCACCCTTTCCCTCGTGCGGAGGTCGAACCTCTTTGGGATTTCTGCTTCCATCTTCTTCTCGGGCTGACATGACTCCTGGCGTGGCTCTGCAGGTGCTGGCTCCTCCAGGTCTGGGCACTCGAGGGAATGAGCTGCTAGGTGCCTATCAATCAGGATCAAAGCTTCTCTCCTTACAGCTGCCCTCTCTCTCCTCCTTTCTGCCCTCCCTTCTGGCGAAGGAGCCTTTTCTGACGAAGGCAAAGGGGTCTCCTCTCTCTGTAACCCCTCATTTGCCTGCCGGGTGCTCCCTAGTGCATCCCCGAGTCTCAAACCCACTGCTGGCGTCTGTGAGGGCGTGTCCTCTCCAACCTCTATCACTTCCTTCCCTGCACGTCTCCCCTCATCGCCCAGCCCTCTCTCTCGCTGAGTACCCCGGACCTCTTCCTGTGGTACCTCCTCTCGTGGCACCTTCTTTGCCCCTCCATGCCCCTTACCCTGAAGCGACGCCCTCCACCGAGAAATATCTAAATGCATCTCCAATTCCCTCAAGGGCCCCTCTGACGCTGGTGGCTCCCCCTGTGTGTGTGCTGGCGACCTCCTCAATCCACCCTCAGTAAAACGATGGAACTCCACTGGCCCCAACCCACACTCAGGGTATGCCCCTCGCTCCTCATCCTCTGGCTCCTGCTCTCTCCTGGCTAGAGCCTTCCGTCCTCCTCGAGATGGTCTCGCCTCCCTGGGCTCAGGGTCCCTCGGCCTCTGACTCCTCTGCCGCCTCTCGACTCTGGGCTGAGGGAGCTCTGGCCGTCGAAAGGCYTCTCTCAAATGTGCCCTGCAGCTTTCCCAATCTCGTGCCATGTCCCTGATCTGCATAGCCAGTGGCCTTTCTGCCTTCCTGGTCCAGAGTGGTAGTGTCTGCATTCAATCATCTCTCTGCATGCCCTGCTCTTGCATGAACATCTCAAACGCGGGGATGAAGTCCGACGCATTTTCAATCTCCAGGCGGAACGGACTGCCATCAGGTCCCACAGGCGAGGGTCGCAACTCCTCCATTCTCGTCGCCTCCCTACGAATCCTGGCAATGGGCTCTTCGAACCTACCTGCTCCCCTCAATCTCTCAATCGCCTGAGTGACGGTCCAACCCATACGCCTCGCATGCTCCCAGAAACTGTCCAGGAATAGCTCGATGTCCCCATCATTGTAGACTGGAGTACTCTCTCGTTGGCGAGGCCCATGCCGCTCGTATCCTCCTGATGCGCCCAACGGCCTCTGAGGCGGCCGTGTCCCCTTCCCTCCTCTTGGCATGACTGTCTTCGTAAAGTCAGACCTGCACAACAGGCGAAGGAGACAACAGACACACGTTGGAGTAAGCAAGCAGGTGATAATCAGAGCAAGCTCAGACCAGACCACACTTATGCAGCATGCATCCTTCCTAACCTACACACCCTGTTACTTCTTATTCTAGGGGCGGTCAGGTCATCTCTCTTACCTCTTCTCTCGCCACGAATTTCTTCAGTCGCGTTCCAGATACCCAATCCTTCCACTCAGTCCCATTTAACTCCTCGATCTGGTATGCTCCGAAGTCTCCGACCCGTACAATTCGGTAGGGACCTAACCATCTCTTATCGAGCTTCCTGGACCACTGCTTCTCCAGCGACGTATCGTAGAGAAGCACGACATCCCTGACTGCCAAGGATACTTTCCTCACTCGCGCAGACTAATCCCATCGGGCCTTATCATCCATACGGCTTCTCGCCACCTGATCAGATTCCTCCTGGATCCTTTCTTCTATCGCCCCGACCTGCCGCGCCCGAATATCGAGCAACTCTTCAAATGACAGGTTGACTTCCAGATCCCAGCGCCTCCACGTCTTAAGAAAGCTTTCGATAGGGAAGGTGGCATGCCTTCCGTACCAAAGCGTCGCAGGTGCGTACTTGGTGGATCTCTTTACTGTAATGTTCTCGACAAAGAAAGCCGCCCTTAGGTATCTTGGCCATTGATTAGGCCTACCTTCGGTCCATTTGGCCAGGAGGTTCGTAATGGTACTATGTCCTCTCTCTACGGGAGCATTTGCCTGGGTGTGCGTGGCCGTGGTGTAGTTGGCTGCCACACCATATCTTGCTAACAGTTCTTGCACCTCGTGGCAGGTAAACTCTGATTCCCTGTCCATTACGAATTCCTTGACGAAAGGATAACGCTGGTAGTACTCCTCGATGCAGCTCACCAGGACTGATCCGGTCTTTGTGTGATTAGCTCGCCCGTCTATGAACCCAGACAGGTTATCGCGCGCATCGAGGATATAGTTATAGCCCTGATCCCCAAGTGACATAAAAAGCAGATCGAGATGCACTACGGCCCCTACCTCTCGCTTTAACCTTGGATGCAGCGCCTCTCCCTGCCTTAAACGGGATCTCTCCTGGCAGGGTACGCAAGATCGATAGAATTTTCCGACCATGTCCATCATTCCATCCCAGTAGTACAACTCACTTATCTTGGCATACGTGGCTTATACCCCTCGATGCCCTCCTGCAATGCCATCGTGTAGTGTTGCTACGACGTCGATCTGACGATTCCCACCGCAGACGACCCTCCTGGGATTCCCCACTTCCCTTCTCACGAAAAGGTGACTGTCTCGCACTAAGTAGCGTTGCAACATCCTTTGAGCCCTATCGCTCGCATCTCTTAGCCGCATTTCACATGACAGAAGAAGCCCCAGCTCTTGGTAGATCCCGTCGTACTCCTCTGCACGAAAAACCTCCTTAATTTCCCCTTCTTCGAACTCGTCGTCCTGACTCTCGGGTATTTCGTCCACATTCCCTGCCGGGTTCAACGAGCTTGACTTGTCTAGGTTTTTTTGCAATAACGTATTGACGAGAAGATACATTCCTCCCATCAGGTCCTCATGCCGTTCTACCTGGCCAGATCCTTCCTCAATCGTCCTCATATCCTCCACCAGGCTATGCGAGTTGGCCAACGCTAATTCCATCATCCACTGAACATCCTTACCGCCCCAGGGATCCTCTTCTTTAAAGGGCTTAAGGACTAACCTATTTTCTCCTTTCATACCCCTTCGACGCTTGCCAGATAGGATAGCCTACACAGCTAGGCACTCGCGGCGACCATTTGTTGATATGAAGACGAACAACTTCTTCCTGATCTAGAAATCCATCAACTTGGGGCGTATTCTCCACCGCCTCCCCTTCCTGCTTATCCAAGTTGATCCGACTCAGCTCGTCCGCCCGGTTCTTACTACCAGGAATCCGTTCCTATTCGAAATTGAACATCCAGATGTATGTCAGCCATCTGACAATCGTCGGATCCGATGGAACGTAATTCCTTAGAGAGTAGGCCAGGGCGGTCGGATCCACTCTAAAAATAAACCTCCTGCCAAAGATATAATTCCGGAAGATTCGCAGACAATGGAGGACAGCAAGGGTCTCCCTCTTGAACTGAGAGTAGTTCCTCTCCGTCGTACAGAGAGTCCGGCTGTCAAATCGCAAGGGTCTTTCCTTCCTTTCCATGTCTGCCTGAATTAAAACTCCCCCTAAGGTAGTCGGTCCCGCATCCGTCTCGACAATGAAGGGTCGCGTCTCTGTGGCGTCATAATCTGGCGCTCCTAACACCAACCCTCCTTCTCGAAATTCCTCCTTCATTTTTGCTACCACCTCTTCTTGTTCCTCACCCCATACCCATTCCTGATCCTGACGGACTAACTTCCTCAGGTGTCCAGTCTTAGCGGCAAAGTTCTTGACGAAGACCCTCCAAAATCCACACGTACCAAGGAAGCTTCTGACATCAGTTATTGAGTGGAACGGAACTGGCCACTCAGTAATCTTGTTCGTCTTCTTCACATCCGGCCTTCGACCCTTCTCATTACAGACTATCCCAAAGATAGTCGCTTCCCTCATGCAGTGTCTGGATTTGGCCCCGCTTGCCGTGAGGTTATGCTCTTCGAGCAGGCTCATGACCTTTTCGAGATCCTGAATGTGCTTCCAGACAAAGCGCCTTACCCATGGTGAGACTTCGTCGCTCTCTTTCGTCGCCGGCCCCTTCACTGCCAAATCGTCAATGTATGGCTGTGTGATATGGGGGCTGACTGACTGCATGGCCCGAATCATGGCCCGTTGGACCATTGCTACTGCGTTGGTCCACCCTTGTTGGGCCACGTTCATGTGGACTAATTCTCGCGGCGTGCGCATAACTGTCACCGGCCTATCCGACGGGTAGACTAGGAACTGATCGTATCCTGAGTAAAGGTCTATAAGCGAAATTATAGGCTTTCCAACACAGGATTCCGACAGCGCGTCTGCATTCGGCAGTCCTCCAGCATCTCGCACGGTCACTGCGTTCAATCTCTGCGAATCCTGCACCCACCGCAACGTCCCGTTAGGCTTAATAAAGCAGAACCACGGGGACGCATACGGTCCACTTGAATAGTCGGCGACGTGAGTACGTATCTTGCCGTCGAGATAATCCACCACCTTCCTCTCCTCGTCAGGATTGGGATACCGCGCCCCTCTCATGTTCTAAGGCTCGTGTGGCATGGTGTGGATGCGGATCATAGGTATCTTATCTACATCCAGCCTGCCACGCTCCTCGTCACTAAATGCGTAGGCGCGATGCTTCCTCTTCATTAATTCCACCATCAGCGTTCGCTCCTGAGGCAGCAGGAAATCAGACTCCCCTATGATCAACTCCTTCTCGTTCCCTTCGTTGATACGATATGGCCCTGCTAAACCACTTTCCCTCATTTGTCGAATCAACCCTCGTTCCCTCTCGTCATATGCTTCCTCGTCCTCTGAAACGAGGACGGGTACCGGGCGACATTTTTTATTTACCGTCTTGTACCGCCTTTGGGAACCCTGCTTGAGCCTTCCCCTAAAAAAGGCCGACTCACGGATTGTGTTTGCACTGATGCGGGGTTCCCTCCACTGCCTGGGAGCCGATATACCTGTTCCAACCTTCCTGCCTCAGGGCATTCCAGAACTTGTTCCCTCAAGGCCTGGATGGCATCCGGATCTGTCATCTCATGCGCGGCCACCAGGTCCATGGCCTTCCCAACATCTGACAGGCTGAGGGAAAATGCTTCCACCCTCTCTCCTACTTCGGACTCTGCCCAGAGCCTTCTGCGCTCCCCTTCCGACTCCTCGATTTTGCATGATCCTGGATTGGGCCGGTTCCTTATACTCCTTGGCCCGTTATTCTGGCAAGTAATTATTTCATAATTTTCGCAGGCAGGATCGCATAAGAGGAGGATCAACGTCCCATCATGTTTGTTGAACATCACGGTCTCTGTCCTGCTTAGGAATGACCTCCCCAGGAGGATTCCATGGTCCACGTTTGACATTATGAAGAAACATGCCCTGACCTTCACCTTTCCAACCTCGACGAGCACATTCGAGGCTGTCCAGCAAAACATGGCCTTACAGCTGGCTCTATGCAGAATACCACAGTCAGAACGGTCTATATCCAGCCCGAATCTGATCGCGTCCGCCTCCTGAATAATGTTCATCTCTGCCCCGATGTCCACCATTGCTGCGCACTTGGAACCCTTTACCATCAAATCCACCGTACCGCAGGCTATGCACTTCCAGTTCATCTTCGTACCTGACTCTGCCCACTCTGCCTCCTTGGGCAGGATCGTACCTAGATGGACATTGGGCACCAGGCGCCGTGATAACCTCCCCTTCAGTTCATCGCGGAGTCGCGGGGCTGACGCTAGGATTTCCTTCAGGGTCATGAGGTCATTATGCCCTTCCAGCAGCCAGTCAATCACCTTCTCTACGTCAAATCCTTCTTCCAACCGGACCGCGTATTTCTTCTTTTTGGGCAGTCCGTCCTGTATGACCGGTTCGGCCTCTCCCCTGATCCCCTTTTTCCTTGCCCGCTGCTCCGCTCTCTGATCGTCTTCTCTGCGCAGCCTCTCATCCTCTTCCTCTTCGTCATCGTCGTCCTCT
The DNA here is from genome assembly GCA_003427395.1 of Chara braunii. Taxonomy (NCBI): domain Eukaryota; kingdom Viridiplantae; phylum Streptophyta; class Charophyceae; order Charales; family Characeae; genus Chara; species Chara braunii. Next base: position 903,174 of record BFEA01000364.1, on the reverse strand, counting down.
ACTTCCACAACCTCTTTCCTTCTCCCTGGTTCGTGTTCCCCCCTTGGAGGCTCTTGGCCGGTACTGGCCTTGGCTTGATTCCTCGTTCGCGCTGCCTGTGCCAGCCGGGCTTGCGGAGTGAGGGGTCTCCCCCTCATTCCTGGTTGAGGGCACGACCCCACCACATTTACTCCGGGTCGCCCAGGCGCTGACTCCGGGCCGGAGTCATAGAGGAATGCTGTGGGGATGTTAGACCTCCATCCTTTCACTTCTTTACAGAGGCCCACCAACTTCTCTTGGTACCTCCCCATCTTATCCAGCAAGTCCTTCATCTTCTCAAATAAGACGGACGGAGGCTCCGTTCTTTCCTCCTCTTCCTCGTCATCTGACTCGATGATTATGGCCTCTTCCGTCTCACTTCCTCCTCGTAGCCCTTGAGTTACTTCCTCATCACTTCCCACTTCTTCCACCCCAAACGGTGGTTCCTCCTTTTCCTGCCATAGCCTGAACATGGCAGGGGGCGGTGGTCCCGCTGCCGCTCTTCGTTGGGCTTCAGCCCTCACTCCTCCAAGCCTTCTGTCAATGGCCTCCCCAAATTGATCGTAGATATCCCCATCCATAGTAGAGGAAATCAGCCCGCTTCTCTCGTCTTCCCGTCTTATATTACAGAACCTTATAGTGTGGCCTTGCTGGTCACAATGTTGACAAATGGCCGTCCTCCAGTCAAAGCGGGGTCTTCCATACCCCTGACTTCCTTGATCCCCCTGGCCTTGATACCCCTTGCCTTGATAGCCCTGGCCTTGGTACCCCTGGCCCTGACTCCCTTGGCCTTGGTACCCCTGGCCTTAACTCCCTTGGCCTTGGTACCCCTGGCCTTGACTCCCTTGGCCTTGGTACCCCTGGCCTTGACTCCCTTGGCCTTGGTACCCCTGGCCTTGACTCCCTTGGCCTTGGTACCCCTGGCCTTGGCCATTCCATTGCCTTCCTCTTCCGCCGCCATTCCTGCCTCGCCCCTTTCCTCCACCCCTCCCTCCACTGCCTTGATTGCCCAGCCCCTAGTTCCCACCCCCTACAACACTGCCCTGTGAACTGGGATCAGGTGATGGTGGCGGGGCCACAGGTTGGGCCTGGGCCGCGGGGTAGATGGGTGGTGGCATACTCGTTTGCGGTCCGGCTACTGGCGGCGTACTTCCCCATGACACAATTGCGTTGATCACCGGCCAGAGCCACTGTCCATAGAAAGGCGCTCTGCCTTGCGAGGGGCCCGTACTAGATGATGGAGCCGCCACATTTAAAGGGGCTGCTGCCTGGGTTTGAGGCGCCTGCGCTTTTCCTGATCCCTGTCCGCCCTGCGCCAAATTACGCACTTTGCGCTGGACCTTCGTCAGGTGTTGCGGCAYTGGCTCTTCCTCTTCCCAGAGCTCCTCCTGGCCAGCCTCCTCTATCACTGGCTCTTTTCCTTTTACTTTGACAGCCGTCACCACCCTTCTTTGCACCACTGGCTCTGTCGCATACCCTAGCTGTGCCAATACGTCTGTAACAATCCTTGTTACTCCCGGGGTCCCAGAAGCGGTCGCATCTCTTTCCTTTCTCCTCTGTCTTTGCAGGCGTACCTGACGTTGTTCCACCTGGTCCAAGAACCCAACTTCCACCCCTCTGTCAATGGTGGCCCAGGTGAGCTTAGTGCTACCTCCTCCATGTCTCATCAATTCGACGGTCTCCGATGCTGTGAATAACCCCAGGAAGATGGCGCACTGTGCTTCCTCCGAAATCCCATGGACCTTCCCCGCCCTCTTCTTAAATTCTTGAACAAAGGCCCCTATAGTCGTAAAATCCTCTTTGTTCATCGCTTCAAGGTCCGTGGTAGTCAACAACCCGTCTCCCAGGCGGTATTTCCTCTGCATCCCCTCCTTGAACCTCTCCCAGCTACCTTGAGCCGCATCTATGACTTTCTTCACCTCCTGATGGTAGCTGTGGAGACATACTGAAGGATGCGTTGAAACTTTACAACATCCGGCCGCCCGACCAAAGCTTGTTCCACCCGCTCTAGCCATTCTGAGACTCTCTCCCCACAGAAATGGAAAGTATCGACCTTTGGGATGTTGCTCGGGTTCCTTTCATGTCGGTCGATGGCCGCGATGAGGTCATCGAGTGTCAGACCCTTCTTGGGAACAACGGATGCGTCGCCAGTCTCAGGCATCTTGACAACCTTTTCTTTTTAAGTTCCCTGGCAAAAGAAAACAAGTACATCCCCTTATTCAACATTATACCTTGACTGGTCTATTCCATTCGTCCTACCTAACCCTTAGTACTTACTTTACCCACTGTTAACACGATMGTCCCTCATACTTCCTCTACTTGGGTAGGTAAATTTCCTCACCTACACTTAGTCATTCATATATTCCTTCATTACCTTTTCATCACTCCTTTATGCTTTTTCTTATTTACTTCTCATACCCGGATGTCGTTCCACCAGGGACAACGGTAGGCTTTCCGTTCTCCGCGGCAACGGCGCCACCTGTCGGGCGCATCGGTCCGGCACCGCACGCGGGCAGCGCGGGACCCTCCCGGCCGCGTCACGCAGGAGTTGGCTTTCACAACCCTTCGTCGCAATATACGTGGAGCTTTCGCAAGCCGCTCCGGCCGGGTGCGCCAGCCATACCTCTCGTGAGCCCCTACGACAGGATTGGGACTACGCGAGGCACGACTTACCTACACCTTACGGGAGCTGTCACCTCCCTTCGATGGGCGTATCCCCGCCGAGCTACCAGTCCACAGTACGAAAGCTAATCAGTTGCAATCGCAGAGGTGGACCAGCCGAGGGCGTTTCTCGATCGCTGTAGCATAGGGGGTACGCGCGGTAATACGCCTCTATCGGACCCGCACGCGAACCGACATCTTGGGGGGGCTGAGGTCCCAAGCGCGACTCATCGTCGGTCGACTAGGACGCATCCCACACACCACGCGCACTCCACTTTACGAATACACCTACACACAAAACAACATATACACGAAACGACACAATACCAACAATGCCACAATGCTCCTAGCCCCTCGGTAGCCAACTCATAACTTTCCAGTGCGGAAATCGGATAGGCGTCGCGCGCTGAACAAAGTATAAAACCGCGCGGAGACAGGGCATACTCATATCGACTTGCAATGCAGGCGTACACAAGCAGTTGCAACGATGGCGTAGCCCATAATCAAGCGGTCCCTCGTGGATCCGAGTACCGCTTATGACACTCGAGCGTCAGACTTGAAGTGTCGTGGGGGCCTAACCCTTCACGACATTGCACGACTGAAGGAAATAGTCGTGCAGCCGCCGCTGCACCTTAGGCTCTCTGCCTGAGTGTCTCGGTAGGCAAATCCAATAGGCTCTGCGCGAGGGAAAACCCCTCCCCTGCAGAGCCTAGGGCTTGGGATGTCCTGGTCAAGGACCTCGAATCCCGGCCCAGGACCAAACGTCCGACTAAGAAAATCATCAAAAAGCAAGAGACAAGAATAAAAGGAGAGACCTCCCCCTAAGCCCCTCAGTCGCAGCTTCTGAGTAGGGCTCTAATGTGGGGCTTTTCAACCCATGCAAACATTCATCCCAAGTACACCCATGTATACATATATAAGGGTTAAGTATATGACGATCACTTTTCACGGTCTCACTAGGGTTTCTCACAATAATATGTATATGTGTGATCGTAGGCAACGAGATTCAGAATCTACTTCACAGCATATACCTCCCATCACATCAACGAACCAAATCAACAACCCACATACTACATGAAGTCAACCTCAACCACCTTGGACACTCATACCCCTCGCTTTAGCCATGCAAGCCCCAAACCTCCTTTCCAACCAACCTTAATTAAATACTCAGCACCTTTGTTAAATGACCAATCAATAAAAGTGTGGGTGAAACCTTAATAAAACCACGAAATCACCAGGGCTAAAACCTTTTAGGTTGAGTGTAGAGGGATAGTTGAAATTGAGTCGTAGACCGACGAATCGGCAACCGACCTGTTATCCGTGATAACAGTAAGTGATTTTCAAGGGATCAAGCTGGATCTAGCCCTGAACTTGGATCAAATGATCAAAGGACCTGAGACATATGGCAGACCAATCCCCAAGCTAAGATCATAMGTGTATGGAGAATATAACTCCATAATACATCCTCACTCAAAAATCTCTCTTATAAGCTAAACTTAAGTCTATTTTTAAACSAAATGCTTAAACTAAAGGTAGACCAACTACGGAATCTCCCCTTATTCTGGGTGGATTGCCTGAATCGCCACCTRTMAAAATATAGTCYATCGCCTTTAAACTAAGAAAATTTCGGCAGCGCTTCCCGTAGGAAAAACGCCTTTCCAGAATTTATATAAGTCTAAATATGAGAAATATAAATAATTTCTAACTTTGGAAAGCTAAATTTTGTYCAACTCCCTGAAWTAGTARAAATTTGGGCAGCACCCYYTTTAGAAAAGRAGACTTTTCAKATTTTTACYAAGTCAGATATACAGCAGGAAAATCAAATTATGTCTAACTCTGGAAAGTCAAATTCTGTCTAACTCTCTGATTTAGTAGAAATTTGGGCAGCACTCCCTTTAGAAAGGGAGACTTCCCCGATTTATACTCAGTCAGATATGAACTCGATCAACAGCTCGTACTCAACCTTAGACTGAAATTAACTTATTCCTTAATTTTGTAGAAATTTTGGCATCACTCCTTCTAGAAAAGTGTTATTCCGAAATCTATACAAGGCTAGGTTCAGAATTTGAAAGTAATTTTCACCTCCCAAAGTTCAATTTTGTCTAACTCCTTGATTTAGCAAGAATTTGAACAGCACTCCCTTTAGAAAAGGAGACTTCCCAGATTTTAATTAAGTCAGATAAGAGAAAGGACAAAGTTGAACTTTCGACAAGCCAAAATTTAACTATCTCCTTGGATTTGTAGAAATTTCGGCAGCGCTTCCCGTAGAGAAAGTAGCTTGCCAAGATTTATACAAAGCCAAGTATAAGAAAATGTATCAGAAAATGCAAGAATTGACCTATGTAAAGAAAGTTATTACAGAAAATGCAAGAATTGATACTAACTCCTATGACTCTAGCACGTGGCGAGCAACGAAAGCAACTACCTACCAACCTGAAACTCAGACTAAGTAGTGGCCTCACTCAGTCACATGCAAGCCAAACCACAAAGGTAAGTACTCTCACCTGCCCCAAGTTCATTCCTTATAGATAGTTTATGAATCTTTTAAGTCCTTGAACCCTTATTCCCCTCTTACATAAGACATAGAGCTGGACCATTCGCCATGGAAACAATGCCCAACTTGCCTTTAAAATATACATGAACAGGTTGCACAACTACTTCTCTCTTCTTTTGGGCGTATGACTAGGACATTCGCCATGGAAACAATGCTTAGCCGCCCTGAGCCGTTTAATATCCAAGGTTTAGTATTTCTCTGACTTTGTTTTCAAAAAAAAGGAAAGCAAATATGGGCAGGGGATTGAACCATTCGCCATGGAAACAATGTTCAGCTTGCCCAAAACTATTTCCATTTAGACTTCGTATTTTTTCCTTTCTGTTCTTAATGATATGGCTTAACGCTGGATCATTCACCATGGAAACAATGCCCAGCTGTCAGTTCACATGCAAATGTAGATATTTTTACTTTACACTCAGCTTAACTTATGTGTGTGGTTTTCAGGCTAAACCATTCACCATGGAAACAATGCTGAGCCTTAGACCAGAAATCCTCTCTCAGAATAAACAAGAACTTAAAATCCTTCAATCAGGCAAACCCCCAGAGTTAACTAGAGCAAACAGGTCATTCACCATGTAAACAATGCCTGGTTTCCCAGAAAACAACTAAATAAACACAGCAACCAGGCCATTCATCTCGGAAACAATGCCTGGTCCTTCAGAAAAGAGTCAAACAAAACACAGCCCTGAGCCATTCACCATGAAAACAATGCTCAGGCTTTGGTTTACCCTTCCAAACGCATGCAAGATTACCTTCCTCCCACCTTCCCCCCAGTTTATCCCTCCGTCTGCTTTCAACCAAAATAAAGAAGAAACTTAGACTTCACTTTCACACGTTCCTTCCATTCAGTCTGATTTGGGTCCTGAAGAGAAAGCAAAAGCCATAGGGACAACCTCATGCATACAACAGTCACACTGCAGGGGGACAAACAGACATGGGTGGTAGTAGGTTGTACAGACGGAAATGGTTTACCTGACGATTCCCTGCCTCCAGGACTCCTCCTGAGTCCCGACAGAGCTCCCGCAATCGGTAGGCAAACTCCCCACAGAGTCTTGCTGCGGTCCTATGGGTTGCAATCCCGCCTGACGCCTTCCTCTCAAATCAGGACTAGACTTAGATTTAGAAGGGCAGAAAGAGATGGATTTAAGACTCTCGAGATCCAAGGATGGTACACTGAGACTCGCGTGAGAGGGTCTTGTTGCCTTCAACGCCTGAGGGCCCTGCAATGATGGCCAACCTGCATCAGCTTGGTGAAGCCCTGAAGTCAATTAATCGTCGATCCTCTGAAGGTCCCTCAATCTGCAATTACCTTCAATCTTGCAGCCGAATCATTCCTCCGAATCCCAGCACCTTCCCTAGTCTCTTCGCGGCCACCCAACAGTCGGCCACAATCCAATATATATATATCAATAGTGCCCAATCGGCAGTCCCTCGTGGCTTCTGGCTGTACGCAGCTGTCCGCAGTAATCAGCAGGTATTAATCATTTGTATACAGTGGTAGTCATCAGATAACAGCAGAACGCCAAAATTTCCAGGTGACGAGAATGTTGATGCCTGCAACAGCCTGTCCACTGCCAAATAACCCAGCAACCAAACAGCGGTAGTAACAGTCCATGTCCTACTCAATAGAGCCACCGTCACACATAGTCAAGACACCAGCAGTTCATAGTAGCCACCACAGTCCGCAGCAGCATGCAGCAGCTAGAAACTCAACGAGGGGGCGGCTCCACCGGACGCTCAGTGTCTGTAGCAGTCACATTCTCTCCACATAGCTCCGACTAATAGCCCASCTATGACTAATAGCCCATCCTACAACTCATCCCTCATTGCAGATCCTGCCTTCCACAGTTATTTTTTCTCCACCCTGTGCAACAGGCTGAATAAGACTGTGGAACACAGGCTAAGTTGGACTGCGAAACTCAGATCGAGTTGACTGTAGAACACAGTCGAACCCACTCCTCACTGAAAACAGTCACTCAGTCGACTGTCGCAGACARCTGTCGCGGCCAGCAGATAGGCSTCCAATCAAGCTCGGYTRCACCACGCAAGCTCCTTTGGAGGCAGCGAGCAAGATCAAGTWAATCGCCTGCCCGGACAGGACCGGGTGCATCCGTCAGGTGTGTGYGGGTAYGTGCATACGAACTTCAGTCGTTACGCCCGTTTACCTCCGAACTGCCCGGCCGCTTCCGCCCCAAACTCGCTGAATCTTCTGCTAGAACTCGAACAGGTACACTACCCTTTCACCCATGTTCGCAGAGAGGTAAAACGAGACTCCTCGACAGCCAAGACAGCCGAACGCATCACTCATCAAGTAAGGAAAGAATCAAAAAGGGGGGGGGGAAAGAGAGAAAAGAAGACGAAAGAAATAAAAGCAGAAAGTGGGGGAGAATCTTTTACTAGAAAACGGGCAGATTCATCCCCTTTTTCCACAGCCTTCTCCCCCCATAGTATCGCGCAGCCCCACTTCCTACTAACTCTCTATCCACTAACCCAATGCTAGAACTCGCACTACTACGGTATTCGCCCGGGGTAAGAACCCCAGAATCGAATCTTTTCCCACCTCTTTCCGCTCAGGAATGAGTGAATCGCATTCGTTTCCTTCCTCACTCCGCCATAACTCCACGCACCTTCACTCTCACCAACTCGTTCTATACTAACCCATCTGCCATTYTAACTCTATCATCCATCTCGCCTTRTCAAATAACCCCTATCTACCATCTTCTCYGGGCCGATTTCATTATKAATCGGTCGAGAAAGCTTCCTCTTCCCTCRCTGTTCACCATCTCCCTCGTCTTCCACTTCCGAAYKCACCTGGACGCGGAGAGCACCCAGATTCTTTTCTTTATTTTTTTCTTTTACTTCTTCAGTGCCCGTCGCCACTTCTGCRCAGTGCCCRCTGCTCCGCCTAATCAGTACCCGTTCTCCTCGCCTGCATGCACGGKGCGCAATAAACTACCCGTATTCATCCCGTTATTTCCTTTGCCCAGTCGCCCGACTTCACGCTGCCATGACGCCACCTACATCAGCGCCGCACCTTCCCGTCCTAGCACCGTTCGCCCGACTGCTCCCCTGTTCCYYYGATCGCCTCCCACCTCCCTACATTCGATGTCTGCTTCTGCAGCTCCGCCTTGCTACTGCACAGCGTCGCCCTCTATCCCGTATGTACCCTATACCCCTTTACGTCGATATTCAGTTCCGCTCCCCTGGCCTTTCCTGCGCTTCCAATCTGCGCTGCCCGGATGTGTGTGTTGGTCAATACCGGCAGCCGGTCAGTGATCACCTTCGAAGTCCGCCATAGTTATCCCTCCCGCTGCTGCCTTTTCTGAATGAACCCGACGCAAAAACGCGCCCCGGTTCATTCCACTWGCTAGTTCCTCCCCCTCACTCCACTGCCTTAGCGTCCACGGCTCCTCTGCTGCCACCRGCCTCGTSTGCTGCGCCCGCTAACTCGTCTCTCCGCCTTACCTCTACGTACCCCGGTGCTCATCCCTTCTGCCATGCACCGCCCTGGTCATTTCCCCGTCATGCTCCGCTGTCGGATGCACCCGGTGCATAACGCCGCYCGGGTTCAGCCCCCGCTGGCCGTACTACCGCACTTGGCCTCGGGCCTGCCGRCTCCCTGTCCTACTTCTTYCTCGCCCTGCCTGATATCGGCGCCTGCTGCCTCTTTCCGCTCACTGCCCGTCCCGAATGCTGCRCAGCGCTGCCCGTCATTCCCCTGCTTCTCAACACACCGCGTGGTCCAACAGCCGGTCGGCCTGGCGAATCTTCGGAGGGGATCGGCTGCTAGACGGGTCGCGGAGTCTTCGCCCCTAAGCCCAGGCCCGATGAACGATTTGCACTTCAGTATCACTGCAAGCCTCAGCCAGAGTTCCCTCTGGCCTCACCCTTACTGGCTCCAGCCATGTGGAGGGAAACTTCGGAGAGGACCAGGTACTAGGTGGTTAGATTAGTCTTTCACCCCTATACGCAGCTGGTCACTGCTCGGCAGGCCGTCACCACAACCCCCTCAGTGTTGTTCGAAGCCCACCACCCCTTCGGGCTTCCACTGGCCAGACTCCCCTTCAAACAGCTGGCCACGGTACTAAAGGCTCGGCCTGCCGTAAGGCCCGAGCATGGGCCTTAGCGGACAGGGTCCAGTACGGACCTTGGTGGTAGCAGCAAATTTTCCCTGTCGCCGTCCGGTGGCCTGCTCGGAGCGTATCCACGTTCTCCCAAGGGGAAGCGAGGGAACCCACGACCACGGACCCCACGGGCTACGGCCCCCGCAGGCCCTTAAAACAATCATTGCCCCGTGTTCCGCCCACGGCACCACGTCCTAATGCAAAATAGGGTGCGACCGTAGTGCAGCCACGAAAACAATTTGTAATTGCACAACAGGCAATCCCGCGAATACAACACACCCCCACATGATTCCATTGCAAAAAATATTCATAAATCGTGGTTTAATCAAAAATGAAATAATATTTAATATCACCTAAGCAAAACGACCGAGGTCCGAGCCGACTCTTACGATCAACAACAGAAAAGAATCAGGGGCGCCTTAAACCTGCGCGCTCACACACTCGATATTGTGGTCAACCACCTAGTCAACGCAATAACAAACGCAGCCGCGCTTAGCGAGGTATACTTAAACTTTATACCAAACAATTTTCTGTTATTTGCAAAAACCTGGGCGGATACCCTTGTTAGGGTATTCGCACCGACAACGTTCCTGGACTTATGCATTCCATAAGCACTGGTCCTTCCCCCCCATCTTTCTGATGTGCACTTTGCTCCCTTATGTCTTCGTCGGTGCCTTGCGCCTCTGCAGTGATGACAGTCGTATCGTGTGTTCCTTACGACTGTTTGGAATGCGAATCGGCCTTCCCTGCCTCCGCCTTCACTACCTCATGTGCCTGGAGTTTTGGCCCTTCTTCGTCTGATGCTTTTTGTCGCTCGTCCTCTTCAATCTTTTCGTCCTTCCTGTCATCGCCAACAACTTCCCTGCCTGCTGTTGGTGTTGTCTCACTTCTGACTCCCACTACACTGATGCCTTCTGACGGTCTAAGTGTTGGTTGCGGTGTGCTCGATCGCCGCTCACTGAACTCATCTCCCATTGCGTTTTGCATCCTGAGATGCCCTTCCTTGTCTGCCACACTCTCGCCACCACCTCCTGCTGCTGCTGAATCGATCTTCTTCCTTGCACCTGTGTGTCCCTCAAGGCCTTGACTGCATCCCACAAGTATGTCGCTGACGTATATACAGTTTGTTGCACGGTAGTCCACAGACCATATGACAGCTTTATAGGATGGACTCAATTTTTTATCGTAGAACGCAGCGTTATACTCGAGAAGGTGATTTTCACGCAGGAACTCGAATAACGAGTTCACTTTGTCTGATATTTTGTGGTCTGGGGCCTCTCTGTTCGCCTGCTTCACGCGGGTAGACAAGTTGTCCTTTGCGATTTCATAAAACCTGCTCCTGAGGACTCTTTTCCTGAACACCCATTTCCCACCCATTCGGATAGCCAAATGCCATCTGCCATCAATCACACAAGGCTCGAAAAGACCTGGATGCCATATGATGTGATGCCCCTAGTCGTGTTCATATGACTCTTTGAACTTGGTTTCTAGAAAGTGAGGTCCTCCTTTCATCTCCTTCCTGTCATATGATATATTATCACCCGGTGCAAGTTGTTTGGGGACGTCGTCCGGGATGTGAAAGAGGGGATCATCCTCTATGTCCATCCCATCTTTGGCGTCCACTGATTCCTTGTCTGCACGTGCAACATTTTGAGTCTCGTCGATCGCCGCTCCTTCTATGTCATTGCAAATTCTCCTCACCAGCGAAACGAATCCTAGGGTAGTTCCTTCATGCCGCACTTGGATGTGCTGCCTTCCATTGCACCACCTGTTTTCGGCGTTGTTCCACACATCATATTATCGGGCTTGGTATTCGCAATAGTGCTGCCAACATCTTCCTCCATCGCTTGTTTACCACCCATAGTGGACAGCGGAGACGTTTCGTCTCTCACTCCATTTTGATGTGCATCCGACAATGGCAGGTCAATCTCCTCACCCTCTGCCTCCTCCTCACTGTCCATAATGTCAAACTGCTCTTCAACGTCCATTACCTCGCAGTAAACCTTGGCATCAATTTTGGCTCGCTTCCTTTCAAACCATAGGTGTTCACATCGGCCCAGAAATATCTCAATTGCACCGCGTTTGGCGTTGTGATATCCTTTGTAGATGCTGGATCGCTATCACCTTACGGTGCAGATAATCTGCATCTGTTGGTGTTGCGAGTGCATTGCAGATTCTGAAAAGATAGCTCCACAGAGAGTCCCTCTTCTTGCCGAGTTTCAGGAACATGTCTCGGTCTGCACGATGTTGAGGTTTCGGACGTTCACAGTGACACCTGTTATCCGGATTGTGAACGTAGAGATCGATAAACAAAGTGGAGTACTCCATCAGGTTTGAGGAACCATCACATGCGACGACATGGCGTCTTGAGCGCAGCAAGTCCCACGTTGTTCCTGCCTGAACGTTGCCCAGTAACAGAACACCTTCTCCTTCCCTCGAAAACCAAGTGCACAAGTCTTTCATCTTTGCACGTTCCCTCTACCATATCCCGTACACAGGTTCGCTATTGCTTCGCACGCGGATTGCCTCTTTTGTACATCGTACAAATAACTCCTTCACGTAATGCGTGTCGAAGAGAGTGTTCGCACGAGGCTTTGCGACCGTGACCTTTTTCAAGTCGTTGTCTGTATCGTGCAGCACAATGGTCATGGAGTCGCGCCCTCTCAACGAAAGGTTGCCAACTTGGGCGCAGGATGATGCTGCTTCGCTATAACGACGCCAACGCCCTAGAAGAACTCTCACACCATTCCACCTGAAGATGTTCCTCATCACCGTTTCCTCGACTTTCAATGCGCTGAATATGATTAGCGCCCAATGCGACCCGCACAACACCGTCATCATTTGGCGGAGCTCGTGAAACCTTTGCTCGCTTCATGCGTCGAGATTCTTCAACGGAGCCAAGTCCAATACTGCAAGGTGACAACTCAGCTTTCTCACAACACGAGTCAAATCTTCTGCCGGGTGCAGTGCATCCATAGGTGTGATGCAGACAGGAAGATACGTCGTGTGATCTTTGCGTTTGTCCCACATTATGTGTTGAGCATTTGAGCTGATCCGTCTCAGCTCGTCCCTCAATTGCTCAACTGCGCCAAGAATCTCATGCACGAAAAACTTGAGAAAGTACGGACACTCCATATATATTGCAGTCGTCACCTTGTACCCCCCGACATTTTCTTTTCCTAGTTTTGCCTCATCCACGCCGCCCAATCGTTTCGGGACATCGATAGTCTTCTCTGCTACGATATTGGACTTGGTTTCTTCCCATTTCTCTGTCGTCAACCCTCGTGGTGCAAACCGCCTCATTATGGTCTCGTAGCCAATGAAGAACTTGTCATTACACTTTCACTCCAACCTTTGCTCTATCTTGAAGAGGACATAGTTAAACATGCGAACCATATATTTCTCCATTTTCACCTCCACGTACAGGTCTTGCATGTTCATCAGTTTTTTCACAAATGCCCTTCCGCTCGTGACGACAACGTGTCCCGCAAGTATTTTCTCGAGGTTCATCTCCTTCTCCCTTGATGTGAAATCACCAAACACCTTCCATGTGCTCGCGGGGGGATCATTGATGCAAACATAGAAACCCGGTGAGCTCTTGTTGGAATGGACATAGTGCACCAACACTTTTTTGCCTTTGACCGTCTTCGTTGCAGGGCATGGTCCTGTTGCCTCACCTGCTTTCCCTTCCCGATCCACTGGTCTCACGTCGTCCTGCCCTGGCAGTTCGCCTTTTTACCATTTGTCAAAGAACTTCTTAACCAGATTCCACACAACCCTGCCGCTCGCAGCAAGACACATGTAGGGCCTCAAAAGGTTTGACCAATTCCTCACAAATCTTTTTCCCAACGACTGGTTCTAGAGCGAGGTGTCAGGAGTCATCTGTATAGCTTTCCGTACAAACTCCTGATATTGGTCACGCTGTGTTGTCCTCTCTTCCACCATTTTTTGTTTGATGCCAATCACCTTTTGGCTCTTTCATACTCTGCCAGAGTCCTCTTATAGCAGTCACAGCCATTCGAAACGACGACTGGATAGCACGTGTCTCCCTGGTGTTGTCAAACGTGGAGATGTACGCATACCCCTCCAAATGGTCGTCGTCAAAATAGACAACCCGCGCCTTCCAAGAATGCGCGTCCCACTTGTGTGCAGCAGACGATTTTGCAGCGACCAGCCTATTTGCTGCCTCCGCTGTATGTTGGCCGGCCACTATGTACCAATGGTAGGAGACAACCTTGTCATCATCCCAGTCCTCCGGCTTCACATGTTCCCGCCGCTTCCAGCCATCCTTCTCCACTTCAACGATAGGAGCAAAAATCTAGGTGTTTCTATCCCACTCCTTCTGCTTTTCGGGGTGTTCCATTGCGTCCCTGATAGAGGTGACCAACATCTCGTTCAACGGCCTGTGGTTGTATTGCACGCCTTCCGAAGGGTTGGGCAGTATTTTGACTACATCAACGAAAACTCGGGTAGGCCGATCTATCGCATTGTCGTCCTCGTCGTATTCCAGGAAAAAACATTTCGTGGTGTCGATAGTGTCGTTGGTCAACTCTCCAAGCTTTGACGCCGTATGTCTCGGGTCGACCCCCGCCGCTTCGTCCATAGAGTCCGCCACTTCCTTTCTCTCATCGACCGTTGCTTTCTTTTTCGGCCTCTGGGAAGATCGAGTGCGTTCACGCTTTTCCTTTGCTGGTTTAGCGGATTGCGTCTCTAAGGATCCCTTGTAAGCCTCCTTTGAGGCCTGTAGGCTGATGAGCTTAGCTTGTCTCCGCTTCTCTTCCTCTGCTTTCCCACATCTTATTTTCCTCTTGTGCATGCACATAGACCTATGTGTGCCATGCAGCACATCGTCATCTTCTGCCGGACCATCATGACTAGTGTCACGGGAAGACTGTTCCCGCCTTTTCTGCGACCCTCTATTCCCGTCGTCGTCGTCGTCCGCCCCACCCTCATCTCCTTCGTTCCCCCCTTCGTAATTGTCTTCCCGTTCTGCGGCGTCCTCGTCACTTGCATCCTCATTTTCTTCTTCTTCACTCCCATCGCCTTCGTGCCCACCATCCTCTTGGCCTTCATTACCATCACCTCCGGCGAAGCCATCCTCCAAGCTTCCCTCTTCATCGTGTGCACCGTCGCGGAACCGCTGTTCGTCTTCGTCCCCTTCCGTGTCTTTCGCAGCATTGCCATCGGGCCACCGCCCACCGTCTGAGTTGAAGAAGCGCAAGTCCTTCTCTGTGTTTTCGTCGTCATCCTTATGGTCAGTGGCCCCACCAGGCGGAGTCAAAGAAATGCGTGCCGCATATTCTACATGTGATGGTGCCTGCGTCGCAGACACACCCTTCGGTTGGAGCAGAGAAGCTGACTTGCTCACGCTCTTGGCCTGTGTCGATGCGGCCCCACTTTTGCTCATACGGGCGGATGTTTTCGGCTCCCCACAACTCTTGCCCACCGCCTTTGGCGAGCTCACAGAGACGGTAGTTCGCAAAAAGCCTTGGCCCATCGCCTGGAGTTTGTGACGTCGCACCATGTCTGCGAAGTCTTCAAGATCACAGTCGACGGACAGAAAGGGATTTGACAACTGCAGGTTGTTGTCAATCGTCACGATATGGTTCGACACCTTATAGCAATTAACGCGTTTGAGGAACTCGAACGGTCTGAGCACCACCATCTGCGACGCATCCTTCTTCTTGGACTTGTCGAACGGAGGCATTGATGCAGCGCGGATGCCGTAACCTTGGAACTTGTCGACTTGGAGAGACACGAGCTTGTTGTTGCCAGGCACCTCGTGACCATCGCTGTCGAAACACGTCGTCAAATGGAATCTCATGTACTCCTCGTCAGGCATGTTCTTATCAAACGAGTACGTCTTGATACCCCCGCATAGGTAGTAACTGTCACTCTCATCCCGCAAGAAAATGCATGGCCTGCAACAGGGGACCTTCATACCGAGGTGCCAATCGATTGCCCAATACTTCTCTTGGAACGTGACCGCTCTTCTGACAACCTTCGGCGTAGAGACCCCTAACGAGCAAGCAGCTGCATAACACCGCATTCGACACCGACGTAATACACGGAAACAAATGTTAGTTGAAGATTCATCTAAGCATCCCAACCTCCGCAGACACTGTGTAACCTCGACGACGTGGCGGTAGGCCTTTTGTAACCGTTGTCCGTAATATATGAGTAACCTCTACCTGTAATATCTGTGTAACCTCTGCCTGTAATCTCGGTACAACCTCTGCCTGTAATCTCGGTACAACCTCTGCCTGTAATCTCTTCCACTGTCTAACCTCTGCATGTAATCGCTGTGTAAGCTCTGCCTGTAATCTCTCTGAATGTGCAACCTCAACGACGAGGCGGCAGGCCTTGCATAACCTGTGCTTGTAATCTCTCTCACAGTATCCAGAGAAGAAGAGGAAGAGGAAGGCAAGGAAGAAGGAAGGAGAGGGGTCTGGTGACGCCGGACCCTCCGGTGGTCTGGCGCCTCGACGACGCCGGACCATCGGAGGGTCTGTATAAGCTCTGCCAGCAATCTCTCGTAGTGTGTAACCTCGACGACGTGGCGCCAGGCCCTGTGTAACGGCTGCCAGTAATATCCGAGTAACCGCTGGCATTATCTGAGCAACCTCTGCCTGTAATCTCTCCCACTGTCTAACCTCAGCCTGTAATCTCTCTCACTGTGTAACCTCGACGACGAGGCGGCAGGCCCTGTGTGACCCTTGCCAGTAATCTCGGTATAACATCTGCTTATAATCTCGCACTGTGCAACGTGTGTTTGTATTCTCTCTCACAGTATCCGAAGAATAAGAGGAAGAGGAAGGAAAGGAAGAAGGAAGGAGGGGGGTCTGGTGGCTCCGGGCCCTCCGATGGTCTGGCGCCTCGACGACGCCGGACCATCGGACGGTCTACAAAACCTCTGCCAGCAATCTCACGTACTGTGTGACCTCGATGACGTGTGTAACATCGACGAGGAGGCGGCAGACCCTGTGTAACCTGTGCTTGTAATCTCTCTCACAGTATCCAGAGAAGAAGAGGAAGAGGAAGGCAAGGAAGAAGGAGGGAGGAGGGTGTGGTGACGCCGAGCCCTCTGATGGTCTGGCGCCTCGACGACGCCGGACCATCGGAGGGTCTGTATAACCTCTGCCAGCAATCTCTCGTAGTGTTAATCTCGATGACGTGGCACCAGGCCCTATGTAACCGCTACCAGTAATATCCGAATAACCGCTGGCAGTATTATCTGAGCAATGTGTAACCTCGACGACGAGGCGGCAGGCCCTGTGTAACCTCTGCCTGTAATCTTGGTATAACCTCTGCCTGTAGTCTCTCCCACTGTCTAACCTCTGCCCGTAATCTCTCTCACTGTGTAACCTCTGCCACCAATCTCTCGCACTGTGAAACCTCTGCCAACAAACGTTAGGTGAAGATTCATCTAAGCATCCCAACCTGCGCAGACACTGTGTAACCTCGACGACATGGTGGCAGGCCCTGTGTAACCTGTGCTTGTAATCTCTCTCACAGTGTCCAGAGAAGAAGAGGAAGAGGAAGGCAAGGAAGAAGGAGGGAGGAGGGAGGAGGGTCTGCAAAACCTCTGCAAGCAATCTCACGCGTTGTGTGACCTCGACGACGAGGCGGGAGGCCCTGTGTGACCTTTGTCTCTCGGTATAACATCTGCCTGTAGTCTCTCCCACTGTCCAACCTCTGCCAACAATCTCTTGCATTGTGCAACGTGTGCTTGTATTCTCTCTCACAGTATCCGGGGAAGAAGAGGAAGAGGAAGGAAAGGAAGAAGGAAGGAGGAGGGTCTGGTGACTCCGGGCCCTCCGATGGTCTGGCGCCTCGACGACGCCGGACCATCGGAGGGTCTGCAAAACCTATGCCAGCAATCTCATGCACTGTGTGACCTCGACGATGCATGTAACCTCTGCCTGTAATCTTGGTATAACCTCTGCCTGTAATCTGTCCCATTGCCTAACCTTTGCCTGTAATCTCTCTCACTTTGCAACCTCGGCGACGAGGCGGCAGACCCTTTGCAACCTGTGTCTGTAATCTCTCTCACAGTATCGGGAGAAGAAGAGGGAGAGGAAGGACAGAAGAAGGAGGGAGGATGGTCTGGCGCCTTGAGGACGCCGGACCATGGGATGGTCTGATGCCTCGAGGACGTCGGACCATCGGAGGCTCTGTGTAACCTCTGCCTGTGATCACTGTGCAACCTCTGCCTGTGATCACAGGGATGGTCTGGCGCCTCTATGACGGCGGACCATGGGGCGGTCTGCCGCCTCCGGAACGCCGGACCATCGGATGGTCTGGCGCCTCCAAGACGCCGGACCATCGGAGGCTCTGTGTAACGTCTGCCTGTAATCACCATGCAACCTTGGCGACGCCTCGAGAGCAACGGACCATGGGATGGTCTGGCGCCTCCAAGACGCCGGACCATCAGAAACAGTGTGTAACCTCTGCCTGTGTTCACAGTGCAACCTCGGCGACGCCACGGGAACAACGGACCACGAGAACAACCTCGCCGAGGTAGCACAGTGAACACACGCATACGTTACACAGAGCCTCCGATGGTCCGGTGTCTTGGCGGCACTGTGCAACCTCTGCCTGTGTTCACTTTGCAACCTCGGCGTGTGTTCACTGTGCAACCTCGGCGACCTCGGCCTGTGTTCACTCTGCAACCTCTGCAACCTCTGACGGACCATCGGAAGCACTGTGCAACCTCCGCCTGTGTTCACTGTGCAACCTCGGCGACGCCTCGAGAACAATGAACCATGGGATGGTCTGGCGCCTCTAGGACCCCGGACCATGGGATGGTCTCGCGCCTCTAGGACGCTGGACCATGGGATGGTCTGGCGCCTCGAGGACTCCGGACCTTTAGAGGCTTTGTGTAACGTCTGCCTGTGATCACCGTGCAACCTCGGCGACGCCTCGAGAACAACGGACCATGGGATGGTCTGGCGCCTCCAAGACGCCGGACCATCAGAAACACTGTGTGACCTCTGCCTGTGTTCACTGTGCAACCTCGGCGACACCACAAGAACAACGGACCACGAGAACAACCTCGCCGAGGTAGCACAGTGAACACAGACAGACGTTACACAGAGCCTCCGATGGTCCGGCGTCCTCGAGGCGCCAGACCATGGGATGGTCCGACGCCTCCAAGACGCCGGACCGTCGGAGGCTCTGTGCAACCTCTGCCTGTGATCACTGTGCAACCTCGGCGACGCCTTGAGAACAACAAACCATAGGATGGTCTGGCGCCTCTAGGACGCCGGACCATGGGATGGTCTGGCGCCTCGAGGACGTCGGACCATCGCAGGCTCTGTGTAACGTCTGCCTGTGTTCACCGTGCAACCTCGGCGACGCCTCGAGAACAACCGACCATGGGATGGTCTGCCGCCTCTGGGACGCCGGACCATCGGATGGTCCGGCGCCTCCAAGATGCTGGACCATCGGAAACACTGTGTAACCTTTGCCTGTGTTCACTGTGCAACCTCGGCGACGCCTCGACAACAACGGACCACGAGAACAACCTCGCCGAGGTAGCACAGTGAACACAGGCAGACGGTACATAGAGCCTCTGGTGGTCCGGTGTTCTCGAGGCGCCAGACCATGGGATGGTCCGACGCCTCCAGGACGCCCGCCCATCAGAGGCTCTGTGCAACCTCTGCCTGTGGTCGTTGTGCAAGCTCTGCGACGTCTCGAGGAAAACGGTCCATGGGATGGTCTGGCGCCTCGAGGACGCCGGACCATGGGATGGTTTGGCCCCTTGAGGACGCCGGACCATGGGATGATCTGGCGCCTCCAGGACGCCGGACCATCGGAGGCTGTGTGCAACCACTGCCTGTGATCGCTGTGCAACCTCTGCGACGCCTCGAGAAAAATGGACCATCGGAGGCTACGTGTAACGTCTGCCTCTGATCACTGTGTAAGCGCCGCGATGCCTCGAGAACAACGGACCATGGGATGGTCTAGCGCCTGGAGGACGCCGGACCATCAGAGTAAAAATATACACATTGTCATGTAGAGGCTCTGTGTAGCCGCTGTCGGACCTTTGAAGTGCGAATATAGATATGCAGAAATGGGACACCGAGGAGAAACAACGGGCGCATACCTTACCTTTCGATGCCATCTCCACATACAGGATGGGGTGTTGTTGAGTAGAACTGTCGTGCTGGTGTCCTGAAACGGATATGTCATGATGCCTGTTGTCGGGGGATGCAGTTACACAACCGGGTGGCGTTATGCAGTAGCCTTCATCGACGCTTCGTCTTCGTCAACGCTCCGCCTTTCACAACGCGAAACAAGGGACAATACATCGTGTCACTGACACACAGTGCGATTCAATGTCTTGTCATGGAAATCAGACCGCATCATACATATGACCATCAAGATCCGATAAAATAATCAATCAATCTGCCAAAAAAATAAACGAAAACTGAAGTGTCCAACCGATTGGATCTTGCTTTCGAGATGCAATGGAGTCGAGTAATTCGGTTGGATCTTGATATCAAGATCCGATCCATCCGGTCATATCGATTCTATCCTCCTCCTCCTCCTCCTCCTCCGCCTCTTCCTCCTTCTCCTCCTTCTCCTCGCCGGCCTCGCCTCTTTCCTCCCTCCATCTCTCTCACTCACTCTCTCTTTCTCTCTCTCTCCCTCTCTCTCTCTCTCTCTCTCTCTCTCTCTCTCTCTCTCTCTCTCTCTCTCTCTCTCTCTCTCTCTCCCCCTTAATATCTCCTACTGAAACCGGAGACTCCGAGTCGATCAATCGATCAATCAATCAACCAATCAATCGATAAATCATTCATTCATTCATTTATTCAGAAACAAAATTAACGAAAACAGAAGTATCCAATCGAATCGACCGGACTGGATTTTGATTTCGACTGCATCGAATCGATTAATTCGATCGGATCTTCATATCATCTCATCCGAATACCATATCTCGTACTAAAATGGAAGTGCAGCAGAGACTCCGGGTCGATCAATCAATTAGTCAATCAATCAATGAAACAGTCAATCAATCAATCGATAAAAAAATGAACGAACACAGAAGTATCAAACGAAACAATCAATCAATCGATAAAAAAATGAACGAACACAAAAGTATCAAACGAAACAATCAATCAATCATTCATTAAAAAAAATAAACAACCAATCAAACAAACAACCAATCAAACAATCAATCAATCAAACAATCAATCAATCGCTCATTAAAAAAATAAACGAAAACATAAGTATCAAATCGAATCGATCGGATTGGATTTTTCTTTCGGTCGAATCGATTTGATCGGATAGATCGGATCTTGATATCAAGATCCGATTGAAACCATCGATTCAATTCAATCGGAATCAAAATCCATTCCGATTAAATCGATTGGATGTTTTTTTATCGTTGATTGATTGATTGATTGATTGAATGGAAAAAAAAAAAGTCGGACAATCAATCAATCAATCAATCAATCAATACATAAAATATACGAAAACAGATGTATCCAATTAATCAATAAAAAAAATAAAAAAACATTTGACTGTATTTGATTAAAAAAACTATAAAAAAAATCATTCAAGCTCGAACACACACACACACACACACACACACACACACACACACACACACACACACACACACACACACACACACACACACACACACACACACCATGGCCTGCCGCGATGGCACAAAATGGCCTGTCGCGATGGTGGTAGCTGAGGCGAAGGCCGCTGGCATTGAATGACCCTCCTCCTCATCCTCCTCCTCCTCCTCCTCCTCGGCCCTTACCTCTTCCTCCTCCTCCTCCTCCTCCTCCTCGCCGGCCTCGCCCCTTTCCTCTCTCTCTCTCTCTCTCTCTCTCTCTCTCTCTCTCTCTCTCTCTCTCTCTCTCTCCACCCTCCCCCTACCTCTACGAATACCATATCTCCTACTAAAATGGAAGTGCAGCAGAGACTCCGGGTCGATCAAACAATGAGTCAATCAATCAACCAAACAAACAACCAATCAAACAATCAATCAATCAATCATTCATTAAAAAAATAAACGAAAACAGAAGTATCAAATCGAATCGATCGGATTGGATTTTGATTTCGGTCGAGTCGATTCCCTCGGATCCATCGAATCTTGATATCAAGATCCAATCGAAACCTCGATAGGTTCCATCCAATCAATCTTGATATCAAGATCCGATCTTGATCATATCAAAATCCAATCCAATCGAATGAATGAATGAATGAATGAATGAATGAATGAATGAATGAATCAATCAATCAATGAATACAAAAAATACACGAAAACAGAAGTATCCAATCAATCAATAAAAAAAAAAACGAAAACATTTGATTGTGTTTGATTAAAAAAACAGAAAAAAAATTCAAACAAACACACACACACACACACAATGGACTGCCGCGATGACAAAGAATGACCTGACGCGTTTAGGCGGTAGCTGAGGCGAAGGCCGCTCGCATTGAATGGCCCTCGGCGATGGTGGTACCTGAGGCGGTGGTGGTAACTGAGTCGCCAGAGACATCAATCACCGCCTCCTCGTCCTTTTCCTCCTCCTCCTCCTCCTCCTCCTCCTTCTCCTCCTCCTCGGCCCTTACCTCTTCCTCCTCCCTCTCCTCCTCCTCGGCCCTTACCTTCTCTCTCTCTCTCTCTCTCTCTCTCTCTCTCTCTCTCTCTCTCTCTCTCTCTCCACCCTCCCCCTACCTCTACGAATACCATATGTCCTACTAAAATGGAAGTATCAAATCGAATTGATGGGATTGGATTTTGATTTAGGTCGCGTCGATTCGATCGGATCCATCGGATCTTGATATCAAGATCCAATCGAAACCTCGATAGGTTCCATCCAATCGATCTTGATATCAAGATCCGATCTTCATATCAAGATCCGATCTTGATATCAAAATCCAATCCAATCGAATGAATGAATGAATGAATGAATCAATCAATCAATCAATGAATACAAAAAATTCACGAAAACAGAAGTATCCAACCAATCAATAAAAAAAAAAA
>BFEA01000364.1:831193-843440 GCA_003427395.1 Chara braunii | reverse complement strand
CCCGCCGGTGGTCGGGCAGCGGGGCGGCGGGGTTCGCCCAGCGGGGTTCGGGGTTTGCCCAGCGGGGGTCGGGGTTCGCCCAGCGGGGGTCGGGGTTCGCCCAGCGGGGGTCGGGGCGCGGGGGAAATGTGAAAACACTCCGAGGACAAATCCTCGGGCTCCGAGGATTTCCCAGCCAAATCATCCTCGGGTTCAAGGGACCTCGCGAGGTCCTTTGGAGCCCGAGGATCCGCAATTATCGGGGTGTCGATGGCGCATCACGAAGGGACAACGGAGGTTGAAAGTGGTCCAGAGGTGGTCCAGAAGGCGGAAGACGGACATCGCGAGGCGTGGGTGTCCAAAACGTCAAGTAACGGCCTCGTCGTTTTACCGTTGGCGGTGATCGTCGCGGGACGGCCCTGTCGGTTCGTCGGGTGTCCCGGCGTGCCGTTCCTGCGTGCTCCACAACGGTCGAAAATACGTATTTTGTAAGCGCCCTCCTGCAGCCAGCTGCGAGTGTGCATCAAGGTGGCACAGTGGACGGACGACGCCCAAACGATGAGTGGTCAGCAACGGAGGTCGTTGGTCGAAAGGTTTGGGATGATCATCGGCGACAATCGCGTGAAGCGAGCACGGCCGGCATAACGAGAGGGGTGGCGAAGATTAACGTGGGGGCGGACGATATACTCGACGATGAAGATAGTGCAGTGGCGGAGGATTGCGAGGCGGACGATGGGGCCGATAACGACGACGAGCAGATGGAGATTCGTCCAGTAGGGAGAAAGCAGGGAGGGTCGAGGGTCGCGAAAAAGTTGTCGGAAACGCGCACCGGGCGGAGGGGGAAGAAGGGTATGGAAGATGCGTCGGCTGGAGAGGGATCGAAAAGCCAGGATTTTGGGACCGTGGAGCACATGATTGCTCTCATGCGGGCAAAAAGAGACCAGGATTCGCATCTTGCCGGCCTCGCGCACACCACGAGAAGGATGAAGACGAAGACATGGAAGTGGGATAACATGGAGAAGAGGCTGGTGCACATGGGGGTCACAAGTAGAAAGGCCGTCGATTGCGGGAAGAAATGGGACAACCTATACCAGCAATTCAAAATCGTGCACAAGTTTATAGGAGAATCGGGGAAGCCAAATTTCTTCACACTGACGCCATGGGAGAGGAAGGAGCGGGGGTTCGATTTCCGGATGGATGAGCGTGTGTATTCGGAGATGGCGGCGATGACCAGGAGCGATCACACCATACACCCCACCAATCTCACCGACACCGGTGCGACTGGAGGTGTTCAAATGCCCGGCCCACGCGGAGGTCGGAATGAATCCGGCGGTAGTGAGGGGGGCGGGGATGGACAAGACCACGATCAGGGGTCCACGAGGGATTCTATTAGTGGCGGTGGTGTTGGCGGGGGCAACAAACGGAACAATGTGAGACAGCAAACCTTCGACACGATTGCAGACGTGATGAAGGAGCACGGGAGTCTGATTGCGACAACCGTGGACAGCGCGAGCAAGAGACAGTGCTCAATTCTGACTAGGCAGTGCGACATTCTGGAGTGAGAGGTTGAAGTGCAGAAGGAACACTACATTAAGGCCGACCAGGCGAACTTCATGATGTGCAACGCACTTATGGAGATTATTAAAGCGATCCGCGAGCGATCGTGACGTCTCCCCGCCACGCGTGCCATTATTGTCCTACGTGCTGCAGTGACGAGATGGGCAGGTTGTGTACAGACGGCTGGTTGTTTTTTGGCCGCACGATTATTTTTTTTTTAAGTATGCATTTATTTGATGATTTCATTGTAAAATGGGTATGATTGCTATCATGCCCCGCGGTGCGTCCTTCGGTGGTCCAATACGTCGTCCGATTATAGAATATTACGACTGCTATAGTGAGGCGTCGCTGGCACGCATGGATGGCGATCTCCGGGGGTTTCGGAGAAGGGTGTGATTTTCGGGCGGAAGGGGTCGTTGGGTTGAGGGGCTTTTTCGACCTCCGCCAGGGTCCTTTTGCGCGCCCACTTTCGATGTTGGCCATGTGAGGGATGACATGCGCCTGCGGAGGAAAATGGACCATGGGCGAGCGGCGAAGGGGAGGGCTGTAGTGGATGGGGACTCATGTCCATGGTGTACTTTCACATTGCAGTACATAGAAAAGGACATTCCGCCCGCCATTCCGTACCGCAGTGCTTCCTTAGCCACGACTCCTTCTCGCACTGTCTGCCTACCTGCTCATCGTCGCGCGCCTGCAACTCCGCTTCGCCGCTCCACGCTCCCACTTCGTGCTGCGCGGACAATGCCCCTTCATGCGCATCAAACAAGTGGTCCTACGTCCCCGTCGCCCATGTGCTGTCCACGTGCTCCTTCGTCGACGTCATCCTTCGTGGACGTGCTCCTCCGCCAACGTGTTTCGTCGTCCGCGATCTCCATTTCGATCGCCATCGTCGTCGCGGCTCCACGACCACTGCCCTGTCATCTGCATCATCCATGTCGTCTTTCGTCCACGTGGCAGCACTGGACCGCCACGCATCCTTCTTCCGCTCGCTCTTTCGTCGAATGCAGCCTTCGTTTACGGGGTCGTTGTTTCTGATTTGCGGACCAGATGCTCCCAAGGGGCGCCTCAGCGAAGGGCAGGAAAGATGGCGGGGTGGGCGACGGTGGGGAAACCCAAAGAGGCAGAGGCCACATACTGAAGTCGAAAAGGCAGCGCATCGATGACGCGAGCTCCTCACAAACTGATGCTTTCCTCGCAGACGAAGTGGCTATGGTGGACACGCAAGGGACGGCAGGGGTCGCGAGGTTGGGTTTCGGGCGGGATGGTTTATCGAGGGAGCAGCTGCAAGCACTGAAACATAGTGTTGTTGGTGGTGCTGCCGGGACGGTGCCAAGGACCCCAGACACGGCAGGGGTTGTCATCACGGGCGCGCGGGTCGCGGGACAACTTTCGGCGGCGGCAGGCCAAGGTCAGCCACGTCAGCCACTCCCCCTGCAACACGTGGGCGCATCAGGGGGAGGGCACACGGCGAGTGCGCAAAAGGGCGACGCGACAGCGAGTGCCAGTCAGACGGTGGCGGCAGATCACACAGCTAAAGGCGGAGTCGCCGAAGGTGTGGAAAATAGGAGGGTCGACGACGTTGGCCGTGACGATGGCCGAAGAGACGGAAAGCGGGAGGGCAATGACGGCGACGACCGTCCACTTGTGTCGAGGGGGAAGGGAGCGGCGAAGGAGGACGAGCTGGAAGAGAAGGCCAAGTTGTGGGTTGATTGCGACGCTTTCTAGGGTCAGGGTCCTGGGAAACCTCTGAGGGAGGCGGTAGGCGAATGCACTGACTACTTCGTCGCCATCGCCAACGGAGACGCAGGAGCTGAGCCACCTTCAATGCTCATCATGCCGCCGAATGACGTGTCGCGCTTCAAGATCGACGACCCGGCCCAGTGTGAACCGGTTCTCCGCAGAGCGCGCAGCGTGGAAAGAGTAGTGCTGCGCACCATCCACGGTTGGATCTTCAAATCGCAGTCGAGGTCGACTGGCTTTGCTCGTGCAGAGTCGTACATCACCGTCGACTTCCACACGGACCTCACACGAGCAGTTTGGCAGGCCTTGGAATGGTCGAGAGTGGTATCCCCTGCACTCGTCTACCACACGCTGGCGATGAAGATGGACGTACCTCTGTGGTTCGCGGGGGTGAGGATTGAGGACCTCCCGGAAGACGACGACATGGTGGCGCGGCAAGAGGCGACAGTTCTTCGGCTCGCGGAGTGCTGGACAGATGCACTCTGGTGCGGACAGTGGGCGGATGGCGGGCGCGTAAAATTGGAGAGGTTGTCCAGGCTGGCGGACTGTCTGCGAGCGTTGTTGTGCGCGGTCATGTGGATCATGCGCATGTGAGGTGACTACGACCGATCGCATTACGAGGCATGGTTGTACGCGTCCATGGTCGCGAAACCGACGATGATAGCGGCGGGGTCGTACATCTTCAACTGGCGCCGACACGTGGTGGATTCCGCCAACCTCATCCTCGATCATCTAGGGAAGGCCCACGTCACGCTGGGAGATTACCCAGAATGCATTCCGGAATGGTGTGATTGCGGGTTGGTGTTCGGGCACAACGCGGCCCTGAAGAACGCGGCGGAGGCCGCAAAACACGGGTGATCGGCAGCGAGCCTGCGGCGGATGATGATGGAGATGATGGAAAGTGACACGTCATCTCGAGCAGATGGCTGCGGGTTGGTGCGCATCGTCGGCGCTTCGTCAACGGTCGTGACGACAGGAGGACGTGTGCGCCTTCAAATGGACACGGTAGCGCACAGGCGGGACGGGTGTTGCCAGGTGTTGGGGGTGGGGGGTGTGGCGAATAGGTGAGGTGGCAGGTCTTGCGCAGTGGTCTGTCAAGGTGGAGCTGCGGAAACATCTCTCACCGCATCGAACGATAAGGGTGGCGAAGACTGCGCGGTCCAGCGGCATGGCGACGTTGGCAGATGGCTCCGTATTGCGTGTGTTGTGAGCGGCTCCTGTTTTTTTTTTTCATGTCGTCTCTTAGGAATTGGAGCACACTTTCTGGTCATGTTCCACAAAAGGGTTTGTTAATCATGGGGGTGACACGTGGCAGCACTGCGCAAACGGCAGGATAAGTTCGTCCTTCGTGTTTCGTGGTTGGAGGGTGGATAGTGAGGAGGGAGGGTGGATAGGTAGGAGAAAAGTCGGTCGCCGCCACAACTTTTTATGTACTTGAACGGATTTTATGCAATCATTTCTATTTATGTGTGAACGTCGTGTGACTGTATGCTTCTTATTAGTCAGCCACTACTGCTTTTCTTCTGTTGTATGCGGGTTTATCATGCACGATAATCGTTAATGATCATCTGAATCGCGTCTACAGCTTCTATTCTCATGCTCTTGTTATTGCTCATCGCCATGTAGTCCACAACTTCTGTTCATGTTGAAGACCATAGATAAAGGGGAAGAAAAAAGAAAACGAAAACAAACAATGCACCAACCCATCGAAAAAATTACAAGAGGGTTCTCAACCATTTGCCAAAATATGAACCCATCACGAGAAAAGTGTTTTTTGATTACATTTCATTCCATGGACGTGGTCGTCATCAGTTCAACATCGAAGCTTCACCAACAGCATCAAAAAAACGCCGAGTACTGCAGACAACATGCATCACAAACGCTACATGTGGTGGATAGAAAACACGTGTCATCAAAAGACGGACAGCAGCCTGACGCACGACGGCGACCTCACACAAATTAAAAAAAAAATACAAATATCTTACAATTTCAAGCAAAACAGCGATCCAAAGTACATGCGCAACAGAGGGGTGTCGACCTGCTCCGTGCCGCCACCCACCAAGCACCGGAAAACCCCCCCCCCCCCCCCCCCCCCCCTCACATTTCCCATCCCCATGCCCATGGATTTGCGCGGGGAACACCGCCACGGCAAGGACGACATCAATGAACAACGAAAAAAACAACAACGACGTCACTGCCGATCACCGACGACAATTGAGCCGCTTCACTGTCGATCACCCACGACCTGGAGAAGCACACTACCGTCGACTACAACAACAAACACCTACAAACGAGCCGCCCGCCACTGCAAACCCTGCGAGCTAACTGCGCGCATTCGTGAATGACGCAAGTGGTGCGACTCGACGACGGACGCACACGGCTTCTGTTTGTGTACGCGAGGCAGAGTGGCGCGACACGCACGATCAGATGTGTTTCATTCGCTCCGCTAGGGCATTGCGGAGCGCGTGTGCGGCGTGCGTCGATGTCAGCATTGTCACTGGCTGCAGTGGACGATGAATCCCCAGGTCCACTCGCCACCTCACCCCGTTCTCGTTGACCTCCCACAAGAAGTTCTCATCGAACTCGATTCCAGCATCTAGCAGGATGTTGTGGATAATGCAGACGGTCGTGAACTGCTGCGGTAGAGTGTCCAAGTTCGTCTTGTGCGACCGCAGGAAGAGCCTCCACATCCCCTTCAACCTCATGAACGCCCTCTCCACAGCACCTCTAGCGAACTTGTTTTGTTGTCGAACCTTTCCTCGTCCGGGTGCTGATTGATTCCTCCGTACGACACCACTATCCATTCTGAAGGAGGATACCTGTTGTCGCCCAAGATGTATCCGTTCGTCCTCACCCCTCCTGGCAGCGTTACAGGCGGCCCACGAAAAAGCGTTCCCTCTTTCGCGCGCCTCGACAGACTTGACAGCTGGATCACCCGAATGTCGTGGCAGCTGCCCGGGTAGCCAACAAAGACGTCAAGCACACGCAGATCCAGGTCCACCACCACCTGTGCAACGACGGAGAAATGGTGCTTGCGGTCGAAGTAGTTCTCGCTCGGAGCGTTCGCCGGTTTGTCCACGTAGATGTGTGTGCAGTCAACTGCTCCATGGCAGTTGGGAAAGCCCTTGTCCTGAAACGCCCATAGCACCACGTGTTTGCGCACCCCCGTCGGCCACGATATCTTGTCCCCGTAGACCCTCAACAACGCGGCTGTCACATCGCGCACGGCTCGAACTCCGGATGCTCTGCCCATGCCGAACGATGATGTGCTGTTGTCGTACGACTCTCCTGTTGCCCACCTATACAGCGCGTACGCGACGATCTGCTCCGGCTGAAGCGGCTCCCTGTAAAACGTGACCTGTCATTGCAAATGAGGCGCACAGGCTTCGGTGATCTCCATCAACACTCTCCTCGACATGCGGAGCTTTTCCCGGAAGTAGTCATCCGTCGCGTCATCGCACACCCGCAAATCCTCCCAAGTCCCGGCAGTTCTCCGCCTCATCCACCAACGTGGCGTCGCCCTGGGAAGCACACCGGAGCCAATTGCAGCGCACAGCTGAACCACGGCCTCCGAAGTCGTGATGCAGTCCGGGGCATCCAACACCCTCTGCAGCAGAAGCCTGTGTTGCCGCCTGGAAAGCGCTGCCTTCATGCGGCCCGCCGCCCTCTCCGCTTCGAATTGACGGACTACGGCAACGGCAGCCGCCGCGACAGCTGTCCTCTCCGTCGGCAACAGCACAGCACGGCCACCCCCAGAGCATCCCTCCATTCGCGCACGTCCACGAGGAAGAGCAACGTCCACCGCGACCCACCTGTGTATACCAACGTCCACGACGACGATCGAAGACGCCTACAACGAGGTGTGGAAGACAGGTGTGATGACAAAATTTACACCGCGATGGGAGCGTTCGTCCTCCGCCCCTGAACCATGGAAGCGCCGCTCGCATGCACGTGGCGAGCGCAACTGCTGACACGCCGCTTCGTTTTGCCTGCGACGAACACACTACACACGGTGGCGGCGCGGTGCCGCTGAAGTACGAAACACGACGTCAAGCCTGCGCGCTCGTCCCCCAGTCGACGTGCTCTTCCGCCTGTGCGCCGCCACACCGTCATTCCGCGCGGAGAAAATTCGAATTTCGAATTTCGAACGGGGCCGTTCCCGCGTTCGCAATTTTATTTTCCACGGCCCGTGACGTATTGTCACCGTCCGGCTGGTGGACCTGCGCGCCTCGCACACGGACATTCCGAATCGGAGGTCGGACAACACCCTCGCGGCCGTCTATAATCTCATGAAACTGGCCGCGGGACGGCCCCGAGGATGCATCCTCGGGGCTACTCTCCGAGGACAGGTGGAACGACGCCTCCAAAAATAAAAAAATACTCCGAGGATTCATCCTCGGAGCTCAAGGACGCTCCGAGGAGTGTCGAACGACGCCCTTAGGCAATTTGAATCTGGGGTCTTTTAAAACAAAACACATACACACAGCGGTTGATGACCAAGTTGTCCAACGAAGATGCGGAATTGGAATGCTGACGGCATCCTATGAATCCAATAATTACGGTTGGGAGAAAACAAATCCCTGCCCCTGTTCTGCGCGAGCGTGCATAATTTCAGCTACAAGAGAAGGAAACAACGAAAAAAGCGAGGGATTTTCAGCATTTTGACTTCAGATTGGTATATGTGTGCTCCACAGAAGACTCCGTAGAACTTCCTTTTCTTTTATTATGATTAGTTTTTTTTCCTTTTTCTTTTTCAAGAAAATAAGGAGGTGACATTTTCTATTATAATCTCGAGCCGGCCAGGAATTCCTCAACATCTTGCCCGGAAAATATTGAGGCCCTAACCCAGCTTAGGCTTGTGCCCGAAAACGGGTACAGTGTCCCCAGATCTGCAATTTTCCCAAAAAAGGGTGAAACTGGATCAATAAAGGAACAAACAAAAATTCCCAGTACCAAAGCGGAAAAGCCGAAAAGTCCTACCGAGCTACGAAAAGACTGCAAAAAGCTTTCCCCAATCAATGTCTCTGTTTTCCTCTCTGAGCCGTATTTAGTTCCTTGAATTGGGAAGAAGAGATGAATATTATGGGGGTGGAATTCCTCTCAATTTATGGGTGTCACCCTTGCACAGGGGCCATCCTCATCCTGTGTATCACTTGAGTTTTGACTGCCATTTAGTCAAAATGGATATATATATATATTTTGAACGAAATTGAGACCGAGTTTTTTGGCCCAAAAACTCGTTCAAATTTGCTGCTCCTGAGAGTAGGGCGTTCTTAAAACACTGGACCCCCTGGATGTATGTGGACTTCGCTGGAGACCAGGTACATCCAGGTGGCCCCATCTGTATGTATCTGGTTGCAAGCTAAGTCCATGTACATCCAGGTGGTACAGAGTCTTAAGAACGCCGGACCCTCAGGAGCGGCAAATTAAAACGAGTTTTTGCCCAAAAAATTTGGTTTCAATTTCGTTTAGAAAATAAAAAATGGTCACTATGACGAACTGGCAGTTTTTTAACAGATGTCCTGAAGCACGGGAAGGAATTCCTCTCCGACAACCGGGCCGATGAAAGATCAACTACAACTTGCTGTAATTCGAATTTGAATCACAGCTGTGGCATGAAATTTGATTTTGTCATGATGAGTTGAAGGTGCAACCAGGTATGCAGAAAGGTTCAAGGTCCGCCTTTCTTGGCGGTCTGAGACCGAGTAACCAAGGGGCTGCTCCTGGTCCCAGATCATCCAACCCCTCTGGGACTGCTGTCGGCAGTCTCAGGGCCCTTCCTCACAGTATAACTTTTTTGGCTGAGCTGTGAATTTGATTACAGTCAGGTCCTCTTCCAGTCGGGATTCAGATCACAGAACTCGACCAGGCAAGAGGGAAACAACGTGGTGCTGCTGCAGAGAACATGATCAGGAAAACAAGACAAGGGGCTCGCCACACAGCCGATAAGGGGCTCGCCACACAGCCTATCGAATGAGAGGCTCGCCACACAGGCTGTCGAAAACCAGGTTTTCGACAATTTGTGTCACCACAGGTGTCAGAATGGTACGCTCGACAGCCACCCTCCCCTATTCATTTCGTGCCGCCTGCAGGATATGGAAATTTGAAAGTGCCCCACCTGCCTTTCGAAAATTATTTTCGATTTTGTAAAAAAATAATAACAAAGAAACAAATTACGTTCGAATTTGCATTGTCAGGTACTGTTCGGTGACACCCGTGCCCTGTAGAAAGGCAGAGTCCGCCTGGCCATGACCGAAAACCTTGGCCCTCTATAGCCTGTGTGGTGTCGATTCTTTTCTGACAGCTGTCGATCGAAACTCAAAGAGTTTCAACAGCCTGTCTGGAGAGTAGTAGCAAATAGAGGAACAGAGTCCACTGACAGCTGCCGATGGAAACTCAAAGAGTTTCGACAGCTTGTGTGGAGAGTAGTAGCAAATAAAGAGAACAGAGTCAACGAACAAGTAGTGATGTTGAAAAGTCGACACCTATTCGTCGTCTTCAAATTAGACAAGTATACACATGAGTCCAATCACTTAAAACGTTCAGGTCGGCGTCCCCGACGCCACGTTTCGGCAACCGCCACGTTCCCATCCTCAGGGGGTCTCCATCCTCTTCACCCTGTGACGCCCAACCTCACGCCTGGCAAACCTAGCAATTATCATCGATCGATCGTCGTGCCTCTGTGTTGTTAAACAGAACCATGGCGGATGGAATGGATGACTCCAAGTGAAATGAAATGTAAATGGACAGGCGCAGCGTTGACTGTTACCGCCGTGAAGTGGCGGCCTATTTAATTTCATTTGGTGATCACGGCGGGCACGCAACCCGTGCCGCTGGCCCGGCGGAAACATCCAGGAGGCACGCAGTGTTGGCCTGTCTGGGAGTGTTATGCGTTAGAGACAGAACGCTGATGGAGAGCTGTATGACGGGAAACTGTCACGTACGTGACTTCCTGATCGGAGTGTGAGTGGGCTTGGAAGTGCGAAAAAGGGGTGTGCCAAGGATTTTAGGAAAGCGGGGGTGGAGTCCCAAGTTGAGACCGTTGCAGGGTGTTGTGCGGCCGCGATTGGGATGAGGAGGGGTGATGGAGCCTGGAAAAGGGGGCCAGTGTTGTAGTTTGGGAGGTCGGCAGGGAGTGGGAGTTGACGGCTTGACTGTGGAGTCGATCGAGCTGCTACGCCTTGGCCGCCATTGCGGGGCCCTCAGGCGCCGAGGGCTGAAGACCCTCTCCTTGTGAGTTTGAGAGCAACCCCTCTTGGATCTTGAGAGACTGGCAGCTCCTCCTCCTGCCTTTTTACTCTAAGTCTGGTCCTTTGGCTCTGAGAGGAAGGCGGCAGGCGGGCGTGTGGCCCGTAACCCGCACCAAGGCCTTTGAGGGAGGTTGCTCCATTGATTGTGGGAGCTCTGCCGGGCTCAGGCGGAGTCCTGGAGGCAGGGAACTGAGCGGTAATCCCCTGACCCCCTTTATAAACCCAACTATAACCCCTATCTGTACATCTCTCTATGTTTGACTGAGTGTATTGTGTGGATCCTGTACTTGGTTTCTGAGTTTGACTTTCAAGACATAAGTCAGATTGAAGTAAAAGAATGTATGTGCGATCTCAGTTTCAGTTGTCGGTGACTTGAAAGCAGATTGTGAATGAAGCGGGTTGCATCTGGAGGAAGGTTGGGAGGAAGGCGGTATTGTGTGCAGACTGGTGGGGTCGTCAAGGCTGGGAGGTCCCCATAAGTTTGGGGAAGCCTAGCGCTTTGTTTTTTTCGATTGCATAGAGCTTCAGGCTGTTCTATAAGTTTAGGTAGCCTGAAGCCCTAGAGGCTGGGATATCCCCATAAGTTTGGGGAGACCCAGTGCTGTGAACTGTATGGCGAGTGGACGCTCTATAAGTTTAGGTGACCTAACTGCTCTGACTTGTGAGGGTTTGACTGTGGGTGACTTCCAGGGACCCAAGGCGCTCTATAAGTTTAGGTACTTTGGGTTGCCTCGTTTTACTTGGGATTCTCTTAGTTTCTTTGGTTCTCAACGAGGAGGTCTGAACCGCTCTATAAGTTTAGTTAGTTCAACCATTCTCATGTTTTGTTCTGAGGGAATAACTCTGGCAGGAGGCAGGCCGCTCTATAAGTTTAGGTAGCCTGTCCCACTGCCTCGCACAGGCGGACCAGAGAGGAACGAACCTGGCAGAGGATCAGACCGCTCTATAAGTCTAGGTAGTCTGACCCAATGCCTCGCACATGTTGGAACCCAGTGGTTATAACCTGGCTATATTGTACTATTATGCTATTACAAACAGGCTGGTCAGACCACTCTATAAGCTTAGGTAGCCTGACTATAGCTTATCACAACTGAAGAGAGTATAACTAAGTGATATAACTGAAGGTAAACCCGGGTAGGCAGAGCAGTGTTCTAAGTTGAGCGGCTCAGCCCTATGTCCCTTCGGAAGACTAAGTTCAGAGAGATGTATATAACTTGGCTAGTTAAACAGTTCGGGGCGACTAGAGTGATCTAGTCATACGCCCAAAGAAGAGAGAAGTAGTTGTGCCTTCTGTTTGTGTATATCTGGCCAAGTCAGAACGCTCTATAAGTTTAGGTATTCTGACTTTGAGCCTCGCTAAGTTGGGCGCGCTCTGTAAGTTCAGGTGCCCCGACCTATGCCTTATGTAAGTTGGGTATAATGGGCGTTTTGTTCTAAGTTGCGTGTTCGAGTTGAGGTTGGTCCAACTCCTGCGTGACGCGGCCGAGAGGGTCCCGCACTGCAACACGCGGTGCCAGACCCATGCGCTCGACATCGACGCACACACCCGCGCAGCAGCTCCGCGCAGCTCCCTGGAGCAACCACCCGCATGCTGCCGCGCAGCTCCCTGGAGCGCGCGCAGACACACACACACACACACACACACACACACACGCACCTCTCTCTCTCTCTCTCTCGCACGCGCGCGTGCCCGGGCGCAGCTCCCACGCACCTTCCCGCGC
>BFEA01000364.1:786640-805440 GCA_003427395.1 Chara braunii | reverse complement strand
CAGCGTGGCCGACCTCATGGTACTTCGATCGGAATCATGTGATGAGCAAAATCGAATGAATCTACCGCTAAAACATGGAAATATACACTGGCACACTGTTTTTTTTTTTTTTTTTCAAACAATTCCCCCCACCCGTAGTCCGCCATGCACTCATATGGCAGGGTGGGACGCATTCGACAAAATCGTGCCACGTTGCGCACAGCGCGTTTGAATGCGGCTCACGACCGTTTGAACATGGGCGTTCAAATTCGAATGCGCGTTCGGCGCGTTCACACGGTCACATAGGCAGCGGTTACGAATTAATTTTTTTTACTGGCCTTCCTATCGTAATGAGGTCCTCGTAAGCACCCCCATTTTGACATCAAGCGAGACCCACACATCGATGGTTGAACACCTTTGTTTAAACACCTTTGGCTAGGGCCGTAAGGGCGCCGCAAGGAAACTTGGGCCTCTCCCTGAAAAATAAAAATAAAAAGAATGTGGGTCTGACAACACCTTTGCTCAGAGTGCACAGTTTGCCACATCTTTTTCTTTTTTTCTTTTTTTGGAAGAATAATTAGTTTTTATTACAAATCAAAGGAGGCTGGGAATTCCTCACAAACAACCTGGAAGATAAGAAACCAATACCCCTAATTGGGCTGTTGCTGGAAAACGGGTCCAAAGTCCCTTCCTTTCACTAGTCTTCCCTCATCTTCCAAAATCCCTTGAAGCTCAAAGTAATTCCATGGAGAAACAAGGCACTGTCCTACTTGGTGCTAAAGTTCAGTCTGTGCCACCTAGTAGATCATTGCACTGCCTCTTGGGACATGGGAGCCTCTATTGTCGTAAGTTTGACCAGCACTTTTTCATGACCCGGGGACCAATTCTCGAGTAAGTGCTTCCAATTCTTCCAGGCAAGTCTTTGGGGTTACTATATAGAATTCCAACCTGACGGTTGCCTGGGAGTGGAAAATACTAAACTGCTATCGGATCATTCTCGGTTGCCTAAATTGGCAGTGTTAGTTCCCTCCAGGATCTAAACAAATGGCTAAACCTTAGCAACTAAAACTAGCCTATAGGCTTAATGACTTGTGACGCGCAACCTCACGCCATGTGCTGTCTTCCGTTCGGAGTGCTAAGGGTCCGGAAAGAGGGCCCAGGAAGACAGCAAGATGGGGTGTACCAAGGATTTTTGGAAAATTGAGTGTGGGGACACAGACAAAACTGAAATTCCCCGTGTTGGTCTGATGAAGTACGTCGGTTGCTTTCGCGCGTCGTAGAATGCACGCGCGGGCATGGCGCGAAAAGAGAAAAATCCAAATTCAATCTAAAAAGTATTGTCAAACTTCCCACCACGCTGTGGATCTTCGTTAAGAGCGGAAGGGCTTCGGTACACTCCGCGTGTCCCGTTTCCGTACCAAGTTCCGACGTCGATCGTTGGTCAGTTCCGAGTCCGACTTGGAGGGTCTCAGTCTCGTGGCTCTTTCCTTGTGCTCGTCTTCACTCCATATTCGGTAGTGAAAGCCCTTTGATTCGTAGCAATCGAAACGCTGGCACTCAGTGCACAGGGTTCGAGGCCAATGGGGCGCCACTGCCGTCCACGGAATGACGATCAACTCGTTAAATGGCAATAGTACTGAGTAAGGTGGGTAGTACGTATCGACAATGACAAAGCCTCCAGCCACGAATCCAAAACAATGATTTTCGGGAGGGAAGTAATATCGTTCGCCGATCCGTGCGACAACTTCTCGTACGTCCCATTCGCAAACACGTGTCCTTTCCTCGTTGTAAAGGAAGGGGCGCGGTGGCGAGGGAGGTACGGGAGGATGGCGCCCGATCGAGGTACGCCCATTAGTCCACATGTCAATCAATCGGAATGAATTTGCAGAAACCCTGGGACGTCTTCAAAAAGCACAATCGCAAAAACCAACTAACATTTTCCCTTCTTTCGGCACGAGGCAAGCATCTTACAGAGTCCGTAAAACCATGCAATAATCCGGGTGGAATTTCGAGGGGATCTGCCGGCGACTCAAGTTCAGCAGACCAGATCAACAAAAATCCGAGGCGACTGGCTTTTTCGAGGCTGCCCCATAGACTGTCTGCAGATGTCGTGCAGTAAAAGGCAGATGGCATGCGAAGTGTATTCAGAACGACAGATCTAAATACTCTTACATTCTCGAGCAAATCCCGTCGAGTTCTGGGTCTAATCAACACAACCAACTCACATACAAGCATTCCTATGCATACATCCACTGAGGAAGGTGCGAAAATGACAATGGTGCATCAAAAACAAATCGGAGGATAATACATACGCATCCACCGTTCACAAGACAAGAGGATTGAGCTCCCTTACATCCGGGGATTACCCAGGAAACTAATGGAAGAGTTCCAAAAGAACCTCCCTTACATCCGGGGATTACATCCACCGTTCACAAGACAAGAGGTTCATAGGAGAGACAGACTCATAACACATCGTTATTCAAATCATAGAGAGAGATGGGAGAGATAGACGAGAAATGTTGAGATAGGAGACACCGGAATCCGACAAGCGAACAATCGGCTTCACAGCCATGAACTCACACAAAAAAAAATGATCCGCAACCATGGAGGCGCATTCGCCGTGAAATTCTAGTATGGCCTCGGACCAATCATCCACTCAACTCCAATTATTGATCCTCATACCCGCACCGACGATCCCGGTTGTCGCGTGCTAACTCCAGCCGCTGCGATCGTCACCCCTCTTACGCAACCTCGACACCGCTCGCCCGGATCCCCCAGTCCGTCATGACGATCAAGCGCGCAACCGGCCAGCTTACAGTCAGCTCGACAGGACTTTTCGACTCGCACCAAACGCATCACCTTGCCACTGCTTCCCGGAAGCTGGCTTGCAAGTGGAAAACGTGAGAAAGCTTTGCGGGCGCATTTGCGGGATTTATAGTTGCGAAAAAGAAGACAGACGGGGGAAAAGACAGAGAGGAAATCGAGGTGTAAGAGGAGAAGATTCAGCGAGGGGTACTGAAGGGAAGCCATGTTGATCCTTCGGAACTGAATGTTCAACCAATCAGAATTGTCGCGCAACAGGAAGATCCTTTTGCTCAACACGTCTAATTGGTGAGCGGGGTTAATCGAAGGATCAACCGGGTTTCGTGAGTCAGATCGAGAAGGAAAGAGGCGCGAAAAGTAGCGCAAGACAGGTCCAAGATTTAGATGATCAAGAAGGGAAAACAGGCGCGCAAAAAGTAGAGAGAGGGAAAAACAGTTGCGATAGGAGCAGAAGAGGAGGGAGAAGAGGAGGGAGAAGGGAGAGAGAAGAGAGCGCGGGGGAAGAATGACGTGGGAAATAAGGAGGAGGAAACTCGCATGTGTAGCACCGACAACAAGAGAAAAAAAGGCACCAAAACAGTTACAGCTTGCTTATGTCCTACACCAATTCAAAAATTGAAATCGCCATATCCGCTCGCGAAAGTCGACGCGGGAAAAGAAAGTCCTATGCCTATCCGTATTCCCACAAAATTCCTAGAATTTCCTCCGACGTGACCGAGAACATTCATGCAAAGAAAAAGACACGTCGGGTTCCGCTTATTGCGGAATTCCTAACTGTCGAGCCCGATTCCTAGTGCGCTCGCTAAGGCACGCGTAATTTCCCATGCATTTCCATAATTATAAAAAGCAGAATTCCAAGAATCAATAGAACCTCCGAAATATGGGAGCCTAAACAAGGCACCTGAAATCAAGAAAAGCGACGGGGGCTTTGTTGGGTCGGTATGATACAAAAGGGGGAATTGAGTCAAGGGGTACGAAAGATAGCACGGGGTCGGGAAGTGGTTCGTCACATATGTGACGCGCAGGGGGTTCCAAAACTATGCGATCTCCTGATTGCATGAAAAACCTTGAACAAAGGAAGTGGGAGGAGACGAAGAAGTAGGAAGAAGTAGGAAGAGACAAAGAAGCAAGAAGAAGTAGGAGGCTTAGATCAGCACAATCTATGTCAGCAGAGAAAACTAAGCCGGGGTATGAGTTGACGACAACATCCGTGGCAAGATCTTCGTGATGCATGCC
Source organism: Chara braunii (assembly GCA_003427395.1). Taxonomy (NCBI): domain Eukaryota; kingdom Viridiplantae; phylum Streptophyta; class Charophyceae; order Charales; family Characeae; genus Chara; species Chara braunii. The sequence goes on along the minus strand of BFEA01000364.1, from coordinate 801,402 downwards.
CGCTCCTGCTATCTCGGATCCCTATCCTCTGCGGTCCTGTCATATGCAAGCCCCTGCCCTTCAAACTTCGTAGATCGTCAAGGTGGCACCATCACGGTCCACCAGGTCTCCGTTTGCTCTGCACTCTTGTCCAGTGCAATCCGTCGATTTAGAGCATGTGTTGACGTCATCGTCAATGGCGTGATCTTCGCGAAACTGCTGATTCGAGTTGCTCAGGGGACATGTGTCGATGGCCATTGACAAGAAGAGGGTGGGATGCGCCACCGTCGCGACACGTGGCAGATATCAGCGCCGCGTGGGAATGGGAAAGTAGTCATTCTACATGAAGGGGTGTCGACGGGGAGGGTTGGGGGGAAGTGGAGGTAAGTAGCGATCCATCCCTTCCACTATCATCGGAAGCTCCTCGTAGCGGATGGTTCGGTGCAAGCGGGGAAATCGATCGCCGTTGTGAGGGACGGAGGCGAGGTAATCAGGGTAGAGGGTGGAGAAAATGCGGAAGAGCGCCGCGCAAAATAGCTCGTGATGGCGGCATGCGGGGATGATTCCTGTGATTACGCAGTAGACTTCTACTGCGTTGCTTCGCTCCCACGCCGCACTAAACAAAAGGACATGCAAACAGAACACGGGGGTTGCACATTGAAGGGAAGGATGGGGATGGACGGTGACGGCGAGGCGGGTGGAGTAGAACTGGTGGAAGGTATTGGGAGGGAAGGGGTTGCGAGTGAAGGTGACGGGGGTAGAGATCTGACCGAGGGTGAGGTAATCAAGGGGATGGCGGGATAATGACCGGGGATGAAGGCCCATCCCCCGCATCGGTACGTGGACGAATTGGGGGACAGGTTGAGGTGGAGGGGGAGGGGGATCGACTCCGTCTCCGTCGTGATGCGCTCGGAGCCGCAGTTGCAAGGTCACCATGTGGGCTCTGGATCCCGGGTCGGGTCGTTGTTGATGCGCAGGTTCGCCTCGCTGGCGAACTCCATCTGGTCTTCCCCGACGGCGATCTCTTCCCTCTTACGTGTCACCTCGGGATCTTCCGCCTCCGTGCCTGTGTGCGCCGCTTCTTCTGGCAAGGCCTCCCACTCCGATCCGGCTTCCTCCTCTTCGTCGTCTTCTTCTTCTTCTTCTTCCTCTTCACTCTTCTCTCCTTCGCTATGCTCACTATAACTCTCTTCCTCCGACGTCTCTTCTTCGACGTCGCCCTCTTCCTCGGTGGCTTCCTCCTCTTCCTCTTCTACCGCCTCCTCAGACGTATCTTACTTCAGATAGAAGGCAAGATTGATGATTCCGGATGCCTTCAAGTACTCCTGCCACGACGGCAGGGCGCTTTCACTCGCCGGTTCCTCCAAGCACGCAGTCCACTATAGATACGGTGCCAATGTTCGTGTAAGGACGTACGGAGTCGGACTCTCGTCACTTTGCGAAACAATGTCGAGAGAGAGGTCGTCGACCAGTAGCGCGAGCGGGACGACGAGTTCCTGGACAATTAGCTGGCGATGGCCTGGCCGCACCGATCCGAGACAGATCGACAAAAGTCTCGCGCCACACCCGCCAATGCCCGGGATCGAGGAGCGGGACTGCAAGGGCCTCGAGCAAGAAGGAAAGGCGAGTATGAAGGTCGCATTGCCAGAAGGTGGGGAAAAGAGAGGGAAGACTAAAGGTGGAGAGAGGAGCGAGAGCGAGAGGAGCGGGGCGTTGGAAGGGGATGAGTGTGGGGAGCACAACTGCCGGCTGGCACCTAGAGGTGCGGATCTTGTTGAAGTCAGTCCCGTACGTTGGGACGAGGTTGCACCCGGGGCGCGCAAGACCGTGATGCCACTCAGTCGATAACTGCTGCGTCCAGTCCCGTAATGTGGTCAGGATCGCGGTATGCCGAATCGGGCTGACTGCGCTGATATCGCCGCTGAAGGCAGCGACCGTGGTGACGTGGCTCGTTCCTGGAACCGCCCGCCGATGAAAGGCCACCACCTCTGCCAATACTACTGTCTGCGGACTTCTTGCAAATCGAAACGCAGCGGCAGCACACACACCCTCGGTGCAGAAGAATTGCACCCGTCGTCGAAGATCAGGACTGAGCCGCGGATGACGAACTTGCTGGATCTCCGAGATGTAGCGACGTGGCTGCCGCATATGATTGCCAAAAGCTTGCTCCGTGATAAAACTCATGGCGAGGATGGGGAAAAAGATGAGAGATGGGAACAAGAAGGAGAGAACGAGGCGGGAGCTAGATCGTCGCCGTCCTCATTTTCAGCAGACGAGGGAGACAGAGGGAGATCAGAAATAGGGAGGGGACGGATGTAAGAGGTATGGCGGATGATGGGGACAGAGCTATGGCTGGCGCTGGCCTCAGGCGCAATGCACACCGTGTTGGCACCGTTGGGTCCGAGCTCGACAACGCAGAAACTGCCATAGAACTTGGCACCGTTGGGTCCGAGTTTCCGGTCGCGTGCACATTTACGTACCTGCACCAGGTCCCCTAATTTATATTGATGTTGGGGACCGGCGTTTCCATTTTGGGCCTCGTAGCTACGGACTTGCCTCCCGTGGGCTAAATCAGTCATTTTCTGTCTGTTTCGGGCCAGCTTCGGGACGACCCTTTCCATTCAATCGGCGTACCTTTTGGCCTTGGCCTTAAGGGCGGCACGCGTGTCTCTACCGCCGGCTTCGGCAATTTCCGAGTTGCCCCAGTAATTGACACATGGGAGGCTATTGATGCGAAGCTGAAAGGGGGTGAACCCCGTGGATTCGTGAGGGGTGGCCCAGTGAATTCCGACGATTTAGTATACTATCTCGGGCCATCGTGTCACACGCCGCTAGATTTTTACGAAGGGCAGTCTTAATCATGTGATTGACATTTTCGGCCAACCCATTCGACTGGAAAACGTGGGGTGCCGTGTGTCGAAGTGTAATGCCTCGCCCTTGAATTCGGACCCGTTGTCGGTTAGAATCTCTTTCGTATCTAGATGGGTATAGAGGAACCGATCGATGTACGTGGCTATTTCTGCGGCCTTACGGGTTTTGCAGGGGTAGACCTCGATGTATTTGGAAAAATGATCTATTAAAACTAAAAGGATGGAATATTCACAACGGTTTAGGCCAGGTGGCACGTCGATATCTGTTGTGTCCATACTCACTCGCTGGAAAGGGTGCTCAACTTCCGTCGGCACTATCGTGTTTGGTCCCCGTATTGGGGCACGGTCGGCGGCACAGACCAGGCAGTTGGCGACCACGTATCTGACATCGTCCCGTATATTAGACCAGAACCAACGATTCCGATCTATAGTTGCTTCCGTGAGTCAGACACGTATCCCGAAATGAGCGGCCTGCTCTTCGTGAGCAGATCAGGTCCAATCATATCTTTGGAATGGATGGGGAACCATCAACCACAAACCCGATCCGTCATTTTGACGCTTTTCCAGGTGACCGTTGATCCATCGGTAATCCTGGGATCTCTCGGTGGCCCAACGTCTGTCGTGCTTAGTGAGATGATCCAATGGTAAACCGGCCAATTTAGCTAATAGAATTTTATTCGTCCAGACCTCCGCTCGTCGGTATTTCTCGTCATATTCAGGGTCGTCCGTTCGGGCAGCCTCGAATCGAACCTCGGTAGGGAGTTTGTCCATTCTACACAGAGGGCACTTCCATTCCCTACTATTCGTTCGGTATCGAACGTAAACGCATGCACCATGTGCACGATTGACACACGTGACACAGTCCATGCAATCAATGAATCCGTCCTCAAAAGGATGACAGTCCACCCCATAATACACGTACAAAAATAGCAGAATTTATCAGGAAGGGTGGCGAAGAAGGCCGAGGAGGCGAGAGGGGCGGAATCAGCAGGGAAAGAAGGGGTCCCAGAGACAAGTGGGGTAGCCATGATGAGAGGGGAGGAGAGAGAGAGAGAGAGAGAGAGAGAGAGAGAGAGAGAGAGAGAGAGAGAGAGAGAGAAAGAGAGAGAGAGAGAGAGAGAGCAGGGCTGCAGAGAAGGTAGAGCAAAAGCCCCGTGTCACTCATTCCTTCGACAAAATTTCCACTTGCCCGTACTGCGGTTCGTTCTCATCCTTTTGCTCATTCCACGAAATCACCTCCTCGCTCTTGAGGACCTTCTCGGGTCGGTGCAGTCTTGTCAACCCGTCAGCATTCCCGTGCCTCTCGTGCTTCCGATGGCAAATGTTAAAGTCCATGCTCTGTAGCACCGTTGCCCATCTCCCGATCATGCCCGAGTAATCCTTAGATTTCTTCAGAGCTAATAATGGCTAATGATTGGTGACCAGCGTGAACTTCTGCCCATACAAATAGGCTCGAAAGTGACTGATCCCCCACAGAGTTGCATAGCATTCTCCTGTTGGGGCGGCGTAATTGCGTTTGCAGGCAGGCGCCGACTTAGAAGCGTATTCCACCACGCATTCAAGCCCGCCGGGGCCCACCTGGGCCAAGATCGCAGAGATTGCCTCCGACTGCCAGTCTGTGATGAGGACAAAACGCTTTTCTGGATCAGGCCTGATAAGGACCGGAGACGAAATAAGAGTTGCCTTGAGTTTCGAAAACGCTTGATCACACTCTGGCGTCCAAATCAACAGTTTATCATTTTTTAGCAGATTCGTGAGGGGACTCGCAATAGCCGCGAAGCCCTTGATAAACCTTCGGTAGTACGAGGCCAGGCCCAGAAAGGTGCGAACTTGCGTGATAGTCGTGAGCACAGGCGCGTCTCTCACAACTGCCACCTTTTGCGGTTCCGGTGTGAGTCCCTGGTCTGTCACCACGTGTCCCAGGAAGGAAATGGTGGTTAGAAAGAACTGGCATTTCTCCAGTGTGACCTTGAAACCTGCATCCCTCAATGCATGCAACGTCCATTCGATGTGCTGCACATGCCCCTCGTAGGAACTCAAATACACTAGAATATCATCCATGTACACAATCACGCAATAGTTAATGATACTCTGCGCCAAACGTGTCTTCCGCACAAAGTTCTAGAAAGCCATGTTCATGGCTCGCTGAAAGGTTGCAGGAGCATTGCAGATGCCCATTGGACATCGAACCCATTGCCAACTACCTTCGAACAACACAAACGTCGTTTTCGGACGATCCTCCTCTCGAACAAGAAGATGATGAAACCCATGTCGAACATCAAACTTACTGAAAAATCGAGCACACCCCATCGCATGATTCGCATCCAACAACTCATCAATCCGGGGAACGGGGTACATATCTTTCATTGTGATATCGTTTAGCTTCCGATAATCGATGCATATGCAAATCCCTCCGGCATTCTTGGGCACGATTACCACAGGAAACGACCAAGGTCCTATAGCGGGTTCGATCCATCCATTAGCTTCAAATTTCTTAATTCGTTGAAACGCGGCCGTCCGTTGGGCAGGCGAGTATCAATAAGGAATGCAGCTAATGGGTGGATGATTCCCCGTAAGGATGACATGCTCAATCATGTTAAACAGCCCAATATCGTTATCGCGCACACTTAATACCTCTACGTACCCATTCAAGACGTTAATCAGTGATTTTCAAAATTCCAAGGGGACGTGATCCGGCAGAGTGACAGTCGGTCGATCGGGTATCTCAAGGGGCATGTCGATCCAATCAGCAGTCCGATTCTGTCGGTCATGGATGCTAGAGAAAATAGAGCTGCTAGTGCGGACAGAAAATACAATCGCGATCATCTGGGATTCAGCGAGGCTAATCATCTCGGTCTCTTTAACTTCGGCGTCAGTTTCTGAATCAGTCGTGGTTTCTTCCACGGTTAGTCTTGTTAAATCCACCATTTCCTGCATCAGATCGGGCACATCGTCGACGGGAACTTCGGCTTCTTATTTTATCAGAGCGATGGTCGCTCCTGTCATAAGCAGCGACCTTCGAGGGGAAACAGAAACATCGAGGTATTGTGTTCACATGTTGATAGCGTGCTCAGAGGGAAAGTGTTCCCTTGTACAAAGTGCGAGGGGGTTCCAAATCATCTACGAGGTCAGATATTTGTAAGATGGTTTCTCCGAGAAAGGTCGAGGGACTGACTCGGGTTTCCATAGGCGCGAGCGCGTTGTCTCAAGACTCAAGTGGAAAGTTTGTGTGGTTCTGGGAACCATCCGAAATTCCTCTGGAGTTTCGTGCTCAAAACGTTCGACCAAGTGTTTCCATCCACTCTCACTAGGCATCTGTTATTCGCACTCGTGTTCTTCGAATCCGCTACTATTATCCGGGGATGAAGATTCCTCATGATCGGGACCTTGAATCCTCCCTATCCGAGCAGAATTAGGATTCCTTTTTACTGTTCAGGTTGAAATCCGCAACGGAACTGTTTGAGGCTTTCCTCTTGTTTGCTTAAGCACCAACTTCTTGGAATCGAAATGCATGCGGGCATCTACCGCCATTGCCCGAGGCAGTCCCGACAACGCCGAATATCAGTGCACACCTATGACCAAGGCGTTAACGAGGACGTGTACTCGTCCAACTTTCACGGCCACATTCTCAATGACTCCTACGATATTCATTGCTTCCTCATCAGCACAGACGTAATTATCCTTGCCAGATTGAGGGAGAATCGAGTTGAGTCGTCCCGTCCTTTTCACCGTATCTAATGATATAGCGACCGCAGAGGAGCCGATATCGATAAGGGCGTTAAAAGGTTTGCCCCATACTTCGCAATCACATTAAGCACTTTTCCACAACACTGGTCGAGCTCGCACGGAATGATGTTTCTTAGCTAAAGAAATTGTAGCTACTCGCGCTGATTCGGGTTCACCAACTTCGGGTTCAGGCAGTGCAACACTCGTCGCTCCTTCTTCCTTCTTCTTTTTCAACATTCGTTGTATGTGCTGGTATGTAAAGCGATTTTGATTCTTTTGACATGTTGTAGCAACTTGTCATTTGCTGCTTCGGATATGGTGAGCAAATGTCCCACTTGGACCGGAACGCGAATGTCCATTTGCTTAAGCGTTCGTAGTAGATCAATTGCTCCCGTCCGAAACTGTGGTCTGGGGTTAGACTCGCGTTCGACTCATTCAAGATCGTCATGGGCTGGTCGGATTGCTCCGATCATGCCGGCGAGATGAAGGTATTCGACCGGATCAACCATGTCTGCCGCTTCGGAAGAAGAAGTTCGTGAGGTCGATGCAACTGTCATTGAGGGGGAAAGTCGCTCAGGGGCATATGCAATGATCTCCTCGTTTCGGGCCGTATCCATTAATGCGGCCATTCGTCCTTGATTCAGAGCTACAGGGGCTGCGGCAGGTGAGGGCTGATTCGTTTTGGCTGCGGAAAGTCCCGGGCAAAATGCACGGGCTGTTTGCAATTGTAACACTCGATTTTTTCTGTCAGGTTAGCTGCATGAGGGAACTGCGGTGCATGTCGAGGTGCAGGCGGAGCAGACAAAAGCGGGAACGATGGAGAGGCAGGTCGAGCAGGAGTCGGATTGGGCTTAATTAGCCTGCTCATTATCTGTTCCATTCAATCCATGTGAGCCGCCTGCATTTGGACCTGATTGCTCATCCATTCAAATTGTTTGATTGTAGTTGTATGGATCATCTGTGCCAAGTGCATTATTGTTATGGTCATAGAGGCAGGATCTTGGGAGCTTCTGGATTTAACAGTTGCTACCTGTTGGTTCATTGAGAGAGTCGGAGGAGGGGGAGAAGGAACTGATGGGATATTAAAGGCGGCCCCTTCGGGAAGGTCATGATCAGGCCGGGGATAGAATCGTTCTACCGCTCGCAACCACGATCGTCGTTTCGTCGCTACATCCTGAATCGTGTTTGTAATGTCTTCGTCTCCTTGACTGATATACTTCTTTGTATCTGTCAGGTCTAACTCAAGTGCTTTCGTGATGATAGCAGATAGCTGGTTCGTTTTAGGGGGGACTTTTTTCTGCAACTTAGCTTTTAGCGTCGGACTTCGTAGATGATCGATGAACAAATCTCGGCCGGACTTTTCATCTCGCCCTGATTTGTCCAACGTAGTTTGGAATCGATCCACGAAGTCAGGCAGCAACTCCCCTGGTTCTTGCGGTCGAGTTTTGAGTAAAGACCAAGCGGCGTCTTCGCTGACCGTATCAAATTTGGCCAAGAACGCTTGCTTAAAGGTGTTCCAATCTACCCATCTGTGTTTCCTAAACCAATCATGCGCCGTGTTGCTAAGCAGCAAGATGAAGACGCGGGGGAGATCTTCCGCGCTATATCCTTGAGCTTGGACGACTTTCAACCAAGCTTTGGGGTGGGTGTGATTAGGAAAGAAAGGAAAAGCGGCGGAAATACTAACAATCACCCTGGGGGGAGGTGCGTTGCCGTCCGCCATTGGCATAGCCGGTCTAGCCTCACGAGATCTTGATCTGGTCACTGGGCGATCTCGACGAGCAGGTTGAGGACTTCTTCTACCTCTCGCGAGTTCGACTTACTATCATCGGTACTGATACGTGTCGGCTCCGATACCAACCTCACGCCCTGTGGTGTCTTCCGTTCGGAGTGCTAAGGGTGCGGAAAGAGGGCCCAGGAAGATAGCAAGATGGGGTGTGCGAAGGATTTTTGGAAAAGTGAGTGTGGGGCCACAGACAAAACTGAAATCCCTCGTGTTGGTCCGATAAAGTACGCCGCTTGCTTTCGCACGTCGCGGAATGCGCGCGCGGGCCCGGCGCGAAAAGAGAAAAATCCAAATTCAATCTAAAAAGTATTGTCAAACTTACCACCACGCTGTGGATCTTCGTTGAGAGCGGAAGGGCTTCGGTACACTCCGCGTGTCCCGTTTCCGTACCAAGTCCCGACATCGCTCGTTGGTCAGTTCTGAGTCTGACGTGGAGGGTCTCGGCCGTGTGGCTCTTTCCTTGCGCTCAACTTCACTCCGTATTCGGTAGTGAAAGTCCTTTGATTCGTAGCGATCGAATCGTTGGCACTTAGTGCACAGGATTCGAGGCCAATGGGGCGCCACTGCCGTCCACGGAATGACGATGAGCTCGTTAAATGGCAATAGTACTGAGTAAGGTGGCTAGTGCGTATCGACAATGACAAAGCCCACATCCACAAATCCAGAACAACGATTTTCGGGAGGGAAGTAATATCGTCCGCCGATCCGTGCGACAGCTTCTCGTACGTCCCACTCGCAAACACTAATCCCGTCGAGTTCTGGGTCTAATCAACACAACCAACTCACATACAAGCATTCCTATGCATACATCCACTGAGGAAGGTGTGAAAATGACAATGTTGCATCAAAAACAAATCAGAGGATAGTACACACGCATCCACCATTCACAAGACAAGAGGATTGAGTTCCCTTACATCCGGGGATTACCCAGGAAACTAATGGAAGAGTTCCGGTAGAAGTTCTTATGTGCGGAAAATCACGAGGATTCACTTTTGTTCATAGGAGAGACGGACTCATAACACATCGTCATTCAAATCAGAGAGAGAGATGGGAGAGATAGACGAGAAAGGTCGAGACAAGAGACACCGGAATCCGACAAGGGAACATTCGGCTTCACAGCCATGAACTCACACCAAAAAAAATGATCCGCAACCATGGAGGCGCATTCGCTATGAAATTCCAGTATGGCCCTGGACCAATGATCCACTCAGCTCGAATTACCAATCCTCATACCCGCACCGACGATCCCGGCCGTCACGTGCTAACTTCAGCCGCAGCGATCGTCATCCCGCTGACGCAAGCTCGACACGGCTCGCCCGGATCCCACAGTCCGTCGTGGCGATCAAGCGCGCAACCGGCCAGCGCACAGTCAGCCCGACAGGACTTTTCGACTCGCACCAAACGCATCACCTAGCCACTGCTTCCCGGAAGCTGGCTTGCGAGTGGAAAACGTAAGAGAGTTTTGCGGGCGCGTTTGCAGAATTTATAGTTGCGAAAAAGAAGACAGACGGGGGAGAAGACAGAGGGGAAATCGAGGTGTAAGAGGAGAAGATTCAGCGAGGGGTGCTCAAGGGAAGCCATGTTGATCCTTCGGAACTCAATGTTCAGCCAATCAGATTCGTCGCGCAACAGGAATTCCTTTTGCTCAACGCGTCTGATTGGTGAGCGGGGTTAATCGAAGGATCAACCGGGTTTCGTGAGCCAAGGTTGAAGATCGAGAAGGAAAGAGGCGCGAAAAGTAGCGCGAGACGGGTCCAAGATTCAGATGATCAAGAAGGGAAAACAGGCGCGCAAAGAGTAGAGAGAGGGAAAAACAGTTGCAATAGGAGAAGAAGAGGAGGGAGAAGGGAGAGAGAAGAGAGCGCGGGGGAAGAATAATGCGAAAAATAAGGAGGAGGAAGCTCGCATGCGCGGCGCCGACAACAAGAGAAAAAATGGCACCAAAACAGTTACAGCTTGCCTATGTCCTACACCAATTCAAAAATTGAAATTGCCATATCCGCGCGCGAAAGTCGACGCGGGAAAAGAAAGTCCTATCCCTATCCATATTCTCACAAAATTCCTGGAGTTTTCTCCGACGTGACCGAGAACATTCATGCAAAGAAAAAGACACGTCGGGTTCCGATTATTCCGGAATTCCTAACTGTCGAGCCCGATTCCTAGTGCGTTCGCTCAGGCGCGCGTAATTTCCCATGCATTTCCCCGAATTACAAAGAGCAGAATTCCAAGAATCAATAGAACCTCCGAAAAATGAGGGCCTAAACAAGGCACCTGAAATCAAGAAAAGCGCCGGGGGTTTGTTGGGTCAGTATGATACAAAAGGGGGAATTGAGTCAAGGGGTACGAACGATAGCACGGGGTCGGGAAGTGGTTCGTCACAGACTAGGAGCTGGGAAGGAAGAATAAGCATTAGGGTTACCCTCTCATCATCACTGTCCAAAACACTGTAAAGAGCCTTTGTTGCCTAGATGAGTTTCCCACCACGCACCCAACGGATACAACTCTAGTTTGCTCCTCACCGTCGTCCAAATCCCGTGAGTTTCACCTTAAACTACTGCAAACATTCCAACATCAAAACCAATATAAACCAAATTCCTACACACCCACAATACCATAGCCCATTACTGTCATGTCCAAACTGTTCATATTACGTGTTTCACTAAAGGCGATGTATGTAACAGAACCGAAAAGAACAATACAAATTTCACTTCCCGCGGAATTCAGAAAAGACCAACATACCGAGGGATAGCGAAGAGCTGAAATACGACTGAAAGACAGCAGCACAGAAATTATACTAGCCTAGAAAACAACTAGAAAACTAGGTCAATGTTTTCTACAGAAATCCGTAGTGAATATAGCCACAAATAAACATAACCGCACCCTTTCGAAATCCAAACAGATAACAATGTGTCCCTCATCAGTGTGAAGGCCGCCCTCTCATCATCACTGAGTTTCCTAGACGGGTTTCCCACCACGCACCCTATGGACACAACTCAAGTTTGCTCTTTTTCTGGGTCTCTGTTACCACCAAGCCAGTAGAGTTCCCACTGCCTCTTGTTGCACTCTCACTGCTCCTCGAGGCACTGGTACTGGTAGTCCCGTGAGTTTCACCCTAAACCACTACAAACATTTCAACCTCAAAACCAATATAAACCAGATTCCTACACACCCACAATACTATAGCCCATTACTATGTCGGAAGTGTTTACCTTACATGTTTTTAAATACGAAACTCTAAAGGCTCGAAACTGAAAGGAACACTAGAATTCACGAAACAACAACATACCAAGGAATGGTGGTGCCCTAAAATACGGCTGAAAGACAGCAGCACAGAGCAAGCTCTCCCACTGCTTCTGCTGATGCTGCTGCCAACCTTTATATAGTTGATCTCAAAGTTGATGTATCCACCTTGGAGAATCGTCTGAGCAGAGATGAAGGATGGAACCATTAGGACAGCCAAGTGTAGAGTGTATCAGGTTGTGTCCTTGGCAGTGTCAGCAGCACTCCCACCGCCATCGCAAGCCCTCCCACTGCTTCCGCTGACACTGCTGCCAACCTGGCGTGAAGAGGTGAGTGGAGGTGAACCACGCTCCTCTTAGGTTGTGCGAACCACATCTGTTTCCAAGAGCTAAAGAAGAATAGCAACCGCCTCAGGGTGATGTCCAACGGCCTCCGGGTTCTGCCCTGGTCCCCGAACAGAACGCACCCTAGTTTCGGCTGCAGAGGACCGGAAAGATAGCCCGTATGCATCCGTTATCAGGGTGCCTAGTGCTGGAGGAGGAAGACGGGGTCCATTCGAAACGAAATAGCGAGCAAGTTTACAGTAACTACCTATAAATACATACGGTTCCCTGAATACTGTCACTATAAAGGGACCCATTACCTATTCCAGAAGGTTGGCATCTGTTGCCAGACTGATGATCGACTGGACTGATTGCACCTGTGATCTCCGCCCGTTAGTCCCGAAGACGGGTGGACCCTCCGCTGTCAAAGCCAACTCGGAAGACCGCGAAAACGAGGGAGCTGAACGTGGTCGTGACACAGGCACAGAGTGTACTACAGCAATCTGTCTTTCCTACTGCGGCAATGACGACGCTGCTGCTGCTACTGCCGCTGTTGCTCCAGCTGGCCGCCCAGGGAGCCGCTACCACTTGTCCGCCGCCCGGATTGGTGAAGATTGAATCGCTCAGCTGTGCAGGCAGCGGCTGTCCTCCCGGGACTGCTTTCGGCTACATCTCGAACGACGGTCAGGCGCTGACGGTCGCGTTCAGCAAGTTCTACGCTTCCACGGACGAATTGCTGGCGGCCCGGAGACACAGCTGCGTGGTAAGGGTCAAGCTGAGCTATCCGGAAGAATTTTTCGTGTCGGTGGGGACGGTCACAACGAGCGGGTACATGCAGCTTGATGCGGGCACCGTGGCGACCATTCAGACGTGGTACTACTTCTCCGGGCTGCCAGGGACGGCTCGCTTCGTGCGCAACTTCACAGGAGAAGTCGAGGAGCACTTCAAGGTCACGGACAAGTTCCTCACCCTGATTTACAGCAGCTGCGGCGTGTCCAGGGACCTCATTCTCGGCTTGGAAGCCCGGCTGACCCCTGGCCCCGGGTATCCGTCCGAGGGTAACGGATTTGTTGGAAGTGGCTCCGTGGATTGCTACTTCAACCAAGTCTGGAATCTCGTCTGGGGAAAATGCTAAGCAATGGCAGAGGTGAGCTAGTCTGGGAGGTGGCAAAGTGGTAGGGGAGGGAAGGGGCGGTTGGCGGGCGACAGGTAGTGGAAACGGTGAGTCTAGGGTCCGAGAGTCTGGTCGGCGGCAGTTGGAAAGGCCGTCCGATTAGGAGTGAGTGGGGGCGCGCCGCGAGCTGCTGAGTGTCGCGAGTGTCGCGAAGGAGTCCACTGGCGGAACCCTCCTATGATGCCCGCAATTTGGCACGAAGAGTGGGACGCGTAGCTCCGTACGAGGCGTAAGGTCATACACGTGATTCGGTCTTCATTCTGTTCAGGACTGGGAGTTGTGTGGGTCTTGTAGGCAGAAGCCGCATCACATAGAAGTTATGATAGGCGTGATTTGGGTCTCAGGTAAAACGGTTGTATTAAAGTCAAGTCTGTCTGTAGAAGCTTAACGATGATCGTGGCCAAAACAAAGATCGAACAAGTGGCGCCATTTCTCTCTCTCTCTCTCTCTCTCTCTCTCTCTCTCTCTCTCTCTCTCTCTCTCTCTCTCTCTCTCTCTCTNGTGTGTGTGTGTGTGTGTGTGTGTGTGTGTGTGCTTGTGTGTGTGTCCGTGTCTGTCTGTCCGTCTGCGTGTGTGTGTGTGTGTACTACAAAGACACATACATACTTTGTTTGCGCGATTTCATTTTGATTGGACGTGGTAGGTCACTTTTCCAATGGGCTGACTAATTGTGGAGGTAGGAGCAATCTCGCCCCTCGGTTGTGGTGGCGTCTCGTGCCAGGACCAGGGAGATGTGTTCGAGTACAATTTTCAAAGCAGGTTGCCAGAGAAAAAGTGGTTATTTGCGATGCTCCTGCTATCCACAATAGCGTTTCTGTATCTTTTTTTTTTATGTTCGTATTGCACAACAAATCACGCGTGTGTGTGTGCGTGTGTGTGTGTGTTTGTTGTCATATTCACTCTGTGTGTATGTGTGCGTGTTCTCATATTCGCTCTACACAACTCCACAAAAAAAAGTATGACTTTGCCACACCTTTTCGTCGGACTTTCACCAACTCATCAGGAGGTTCAACCGCGACAGTCTGCCCGGGATTCATCTGACTGATGGATAAGGATTTACCACCTCTCTCTCTCTCTCTCTCTCTCTCTCTCTCTCTCTCTCTCTCTCTCTCTCTCTCTCTCCTTTTCTCTTTGTTCCTTTCTCTCTTTCTTTTTGATGGACAAGTTGGTTCAACCTCGAAAGTCATGCTTTTTTTTTGTCGACTTGTGTATGAGAATGGCAGAGAAGGGGAGAGAAGAGCACAAATACCAGAGAAGGGGAGAGAATAGGAGGAAGAGCAGAGAACAGCAGAACTGCGCTGCCAAATGAGCGAAAAGGGAAAGCTCGAATCTAGCAGCTGTGCTGTTCTCTGCTCTTTCGGCGATGCTCCCTTCAAGTTGGTGGAACATTAGGAAGTTACTTTCGCCCAAGCGGCGAAGGGCCCGTGATGTGACGCATCTTTTGGCGGTGGGATTGTGAGAGGGATTGGGTTAAGAAGGGCCTTTCCCACAGGGCAGCCGCATAACATGACAGATAGAGACCTGTTCGTCAACAGGCCATGAGCTCGAATCTGGGCTCAACACGGATGTGTGTGTGTGTGTGTGTGTGAGAGAGAGAGAGAGAGAGAGAGAGAGAGAGACAGACAGAGACAGAGACAGAGACAGAGAGCTGGAGCAATGAATTT